>VDFB02193867.1:472426413-472512211 GCA_007258455.2 Sequoia sempervirens
AATTGCTTTGAACAATTGGTATTAGAGCCGAGGTCACGGGTTCAAATCCATCACTTGTGTTGGGGGGATTATTGCAAGAATGCACTCTTGGTCTCCTTCTATTGTGTAGCATAGTGCTTAGGTTTGTGACATGGCTTAATTGCCTCTTGTGGATCTTGTATAAATATGGCAGTTGTATCAGGTATTAATAGGTTGATCTTTTGGTGCAATGACAATTGCTTCCAGTAGTTGGATTGCCAAAAAATATTGCAAATGCAAAAGTACCATAGATAAGGGAATGTGAGGATAGAATTCTCAACCAAAGGAAAAAGTAGAAAAATAATAGGATAAGGAGTTTTATTGAGGAACATGCAATAGTAAAGAATGTAATATAAGAGTATGTGCAACCAAAAAGGAGGCTAACAGATGTGAGGGATATAGAAGACTATGATGAAATATAGGAAAAATAAAAATATATCTAGAAGATTTTTGATATAATTGAGTGCCAAATACTAACACAAAATTTAGTACATAAGGTGGATTTCTTGAGGTATACCTAAAGATTAAGTAGCAAGTTGGAATTCCTAGGTAGGGGTGGCTTGTATTGGAAAATAAGGCTCATTTTTTGTCAACTCCAAGTGTATGATGTAATACATCCCTAGGTAGTATGGTAATCTTGCACCATTCTAGAAAAGTGGTTTATTTTAGTTATTTGTTTCTCAATTAGTTTGTGGATAGTAGTTTGTGATGAAGAAAATTATTATATTTCATCATAACTTGAAATAGGCTTTCAAAGTTTTGGGATTAGTTTGATTTGTTATTTTTGAGTTTCACGTTAATGTATAACAACTACATGACAAAAAAATTGTAAATTGGTACAAGAGTGTCTACCAAGGGGATAGTTGTGAACAATTAGGATTGTTTTCAAGTGTGGCAAGTTATTTAGAGTTTGCACACCAACACAATAATTTTTGCAAGGATTTATTGAACTATTGACAATGAGTGTTGAGCACCATGAGGATGTTTATCCACCATTTAACCACTTAAATTTATAAATTTTTTATTTATAGCTAATCACATGTTACATGTCGTATTGGAATTTATTCCATCTTGTGGCCAACACAAATCGTTAGAAAACTCTATGGATGTTATATATGTTGAATTTTGGATCAGTAAAGGTACATGAAGAGGTAAGGGAAGAAGTTGAGAGGTAGAACATAATCAAAGTGATACTATGTGGTCTCAAATAAAGATTGTGAATAGAGAACAAGGAGTATGAAGTGGAGTGCAATGTAAATGGAAATACTAATGCAATAGACTAGGATGTGATTATGAGGCTATATTTTAGTGCAATCTATGTTTGAATTGTCATATGTAGTAAGTTTAATAAAATGGATATGACCTAACATGTAAGAGAGTCCATTACAAAGAAGTGAGAAGTTGTAATCATCATGATAATCATGTAAGCTTAAATAAATAAGAATTCATTGTTATTTATGATATCTTTGTGTTGTGTGTTTATTTTGATGTTAGTTTGGATGGTTGTATAGTCCTTCATTAGACCCAAGTTTGACCATGACTATATAAAAAAGACACTTAGTAAATCATTTCTTAGATATATAGAAATGAGACATGATCCTTTTAAAAAAATAGAAATCAATTATAAAGAGTTAAATAAGCTATGAAAAAATTATCATGAATGAATGCCTCATCTATCCAAGAAAATGGTGCCTCTAATGGTTTATTTATTTATTTATTTTATGAAATAGGTAGGGTAAACCAAATAAGCAATTGGAAACACTTTTAGGTAACTAGCATTGTCTCTAAGTTCTATAAGTTTTTATGTTCACCATATATGGACTTAATTGCACCACCCTTAGGAGATAACTATGGGAGATAATTGATTACATCATAAAACCCATCATAAATTAATTGTATATGGTTATCAAATATTTTACTACAATATTGACCTCAAATGACAAATAGGAAGGTATAAGAAGGGCCACTTAGTTACAAATTAATTTTAGTTCCTTTATCTAGATGAATACACTCTTAGATTTAACACCTAGGAATGGAACACTCACATGAACACACAAAAGGCCAGGTTTAAGAAAAAATAGTAAAGATATTAGATATATTTTTTATCTTTCTAAAATGGCTTGAGTATAATGATTCCATAAAATGTATTATAATCATATGTTTGGGTTTAGGTCACTTTTCATTGACTTTACAAATCATGGAAAACAATCTAAACCCCAAATGCACCTTCATCTTTAAAAATATGTAATTTTAAGATCAATCCTTCAAAGATCTTGGCAAACATTGGGGAAGTGAGCTTCTAAAAGTAAGAAGCACCAAGATGTATGCTCTAGTAAAAAAAGCTTGTAGTCTTAAAATATGCACAAATACTGGAACAATAATATATTTTTTCAAGAATATTATGTTGGAAAGGAAAGGATTGAATTGAAAAAATATTATTATCGTTCCAACATAATATTGGCAAAGTTTGTAGAGTCTGGGTTTACCCTAGCCAATCACATTTGGTCGAAAGTTTCTAAATCCTTTTCAACATACTCACATTGTGCATATCCTGCAATCATAGCATTCCATGAGACTAGATTTCTTTGAGGCATCTATTGTTATTCCTCTCAACATAAGAATACATGAAATCAAACTAAGTGATCATTATGAAAATGATATTTTATCTTCAAAGATGAGTCATAGACCATAGTATTCTAAATTTTTTCAATTCTCATATTGGCTAGAATATGGATAGCTTGGTTTGCTTCTCTATAATAATGGTTGAATTTATATGAAGCAAAGACATCCTTATGTTGTTGTATGAGATTAAAAAAGTAATAATAATAATAATTTTATTTGAGAAAGAAATAAGCCTTATGTTTGGGCACTAATGACCTACTTATAGAGAAAATAAATAAAAATATTATTAATTAAATGAATAGTAAATATTTGTAGAAACTATGCTTTTAGATCTTCAAAAGTCCATTTTTTTGTTTGTCAAAACATTTATTAATATGAATAGAAGGAGACATAATGCTGCATTCTTCAAATAATTCCAAAAAGTTTGTAATTTGATATCAAATACTACTGTAGATTTTTAAATGGACAATTGAAAACAATTGTTTGCATGGTTTTATACACATTCACATTTTCTAATGATAATTTTTTTGTTATAATTGTTACTAAAATTATTGTTGATAACCAATTTCAATACACTTCATATCAAATACTGTGAAACTCAAATTTGTATATATTATTAAATACTACCTTATTTGTAAATACTTTATATCAAATACTACCAAATACTACCAGATTCTTTGAGGCATTCTGTCAAACAAATCACGTTCCTTGTCTATACTTCCACTTTTTGCATGTCCTGCAATCATGGCATTCTATCAAATAATCCTTGGAGCCATTCTGTCAAATAGTTCGCATGCCTTGTCTAAGTTTACATATTTTGCATACATGTCTACTAGGGTAGTTGTAGCTACATCTGACAAAACTCCTCTACTGTTTATCCTGACATGGATGTGCATACCCTGTTACAAAGCTCCCATTTTCACATTGGCTAGGAGGATTCTAGCAAAGGTTGTGGAGTCTGGGTTTACCCCAGCCAATCACATTTGGTCAAAAGTTTCCAAATCCTTTTCAACAAACATACATTGTTCATATCCTGCAATCATAACATTCCATGAAACCAAATTTTTTTGAGGCATCCAATCAAAAATTTATATGCCTTGTATATGCTCGCACATTTTGCATACAAGCCTACCAGAATAGTTCATGTATTTGACAATAATTTCCCTTTCGTTCTGCTTTGATGGATGTCCATACCCTGTTCCAAAGCTCCCATTTTGGCACAAGCGAGGAATATGCTGGAAAATAAAACTGATAGTGATGAAAACCCATCTATCACAATGGTTTCATCGTGAGGATACCGCGTCTTCTGTTCGCTGCCTGAAAATGCCTCAGTGGTGAGGTAGATGGGCGTGCCCTTTGCCATCCTCTTTGTTTCATGCGATCAAAAGGGCGGGAACACTGTTCAAACTCAAAAGTGAACATAGATTTCTTTTTAATGGAAACAGATGGGAATGGACGTTAGGCGGGAGGAATGGGCCCACATCCACCTAAACAGTCAAACCTTAGTGTGTGATGTTTAAGCCTAGCCGCACTAGAAAGGGTGCAAGGGTTATGTCGATAAAACAGTATATTTAATTAAAGCCTAAACACAATAGTGGTATATGATTACACCATATCATAAATTCAGAGAATAGTAGATCCTCCGCAACAAATAATTGAGGCCCCACAGTTAAAATGACCTTGACCCCAGATAAGTGATTTGCATGCATACAATCTGTGAAAGAGCGGTCCTCAGTTAATCCTTACTCCTATCTGGTTCGTAAAGAATAGGGATGGCCAATGTTGAACGAGTCTGGTGATGTTTGTGATCTCAAAGGAGTGGGCAATAAAAATGATTAGATATGGCAACACAGTGCTAGTAGAGGAATTGGTAATGTTCGCGACTCTCACATAGTGAAAAATAAAAATCGATTAGATATGATGACACATTGTTGGCAAAGGAATTGATCCACGTGGTTTCTGAATAGCAAACAACCTTGAAAAATGGTTTAATAATGGGAGTAGTTACCAGTGTGACATAGATTTCGGCTCAAACTGCATTCACAATATATATAGTCTATCGACTAAATATAACAATACAATTAAATGTAATAATAATTATTTTTTTAAAAACAAATTTAATTACATTAAAAAAATTATAATAATAAATATTATTATGAAATAATAATACAAATTTAAAATTACATTATAAACATATATAGTAATAATAAATACAATCAAATATAAATAATATTATAATATTATTATAATCTAATAGAATAATATAATATTATAATAATCTAATAGAATAATATAATATTATAATATAATAATACAATTTAATGCAATAAAAATTATAAAAGAATAATACAAATTTAATTACACTAAAAAAATTATAATAATAACTATAATAATTTTGAACGTTTATTAATTACATATTATAATCAATATATATTTTATTTTAAATCAACTACTAATTATTGTAATGAAATGAATGTGTTCATGAAAAATAACTAGAATAAATTTTGACAATCATTTACATATCAAATTAATAATCTATAATTAAAATATGTAATAAAAAATTACAAATAAAATAAAGTATAAAAAATATAATTAAATATTTAACTATTGTATCTATATATTAATCATAAACCATAACTTCTATTTATTATTATAATTGTAAAATAAAAATATTTATATAAAAACTAATTATTAATTTATATGCCTTTGATGATTGAATTCGATTTTTATGCCCATACCTCCTCCCCACTATCTAGATATCAATGTTAAAATGTCAATTTAGAGAATTCAGAATGTCCATGATTAAAATCCTTTAACCTTACTATTTAAATACAAAACATGTAACTATATAATTTATAATTTTGAGATAAGTGTGAGTTCCTCTTTGTGTATATATATACATGTATTTGATGATACATAACATTTGTGTATATATTAATATATGTAATATATTTAAAATATATATAAGTGTTGGCAAATGAGTATATACCATGTTTGATATATATTAAATGCTTTATAGCACATTACACAGCGTTGTCATATTGCTGATATGAATTCAAATGCTTTGTAACAATCATAGCGTAGTATATAGTGCTGGCATAATGTTTGTTATATATTAATGTGCTGGAAATTAAATAACACACCAAAATAGCGTTGTCACATGGGAAATAATAACCCAATATAAAGGCAGCAAAAATAGCGCAGTCATTCACCGGCTAGAGCAAATTTTCCCCGTTTTAAGCACGTCGCCATAAAAAAAATGGATCCGTAATACAATAAGATTAAAAAGTTCAAAATGAATTAAAGAGGAGCCGTTGAATACTTATACCATGGCATAAAAATCGCCGTGAGTTCCTACACACTCCACCACCCGCATTATTTTCCTTTACGGGAGGCAAAATATTGTTATCCTGGGCCAAAAAAAACGGGAGGGAAAATTTGATCCACGTGGTTTTTCACAGCGAAAAAACTTTAAAAAATGGTTTCACGGGAGTGGTTAAACGGCGTGAGACAGGTTTCGATTAAAACTGCATTCACAATATATATATAGTCTATCGGCTAACTATCAGCTAATTAGATTTATATTTTTCAATAAACAACCTAAGATTAAGAGAGAAATGACTAATAGGTTATTTAAAGGAATAATATGAACCTAATAAAGATGGTATGGTATATGCTACAAAACAAGGGTCCTTCTTTGATTATTTTGGTTGAGGTTGTTAATATCACAACCTATATCAAATAAATCGTTTGTGAGTTATTTACACAATATCACTCTAAAGGAACGAAGTGGTAAGAAGCCAAATGTTAAATATTTAAGAATATCGTTATGTGATTCTTTTACATACTTGATGATATTAGATAAAATGAATTTGATAAGGAAAATATTGAAGCGATATTTTTTAATATGATGGTCAAAAGAAAGGTTATATATTGTATACATTGACGTGGAGAATGTGTTTACAAGTAGTGATGCTAATTTTGATGAAGGGCTCAAGGATATGATAAAATCCTCTATAGATTCTATCCCACATGTGGATATGTACGATGATGTATCTTATAGTACCTTTGAACTTTTCTTAGGCTCAAAGGTAACTTCCAATGTAGATGAATAATCTTGTTTACATACAACTTCCAATGCAGATGAAGTATCTAGTCTTTCTAGAAAGAATAATATGTTGAACATATATTGTCACTGATGCCAAGGTATAATGTTAGAGGTGTGATGTCAAATGTATTTGCTAAAGGGTCAATAGATCAATGAGAGCTAAAAGTGGTGTGATCAGTTGCAAACTGTTAATGTCATCATTACTAAGAAAAAGGAAATTTGTGAAGATATGTTGTAGTATGTTTGTAATATCATGTATTTATTACAACTATTTGAAGTAGTCTAGAAGTGTTTGTGGTATTATTTTATGGTTTGCTACTTAGAAGCAGAACATGCATTGTATCAAATGACCATTTTATTTGACTTCGCATTTTATTGTAGTTGAATGTTATGGTTTGCAGCTTGGAACAAAAGTAGGGTTACTCATGATGTATCAATATCCAAAGTTTCAAAAGTTGAGCTTCAATGGAAAAAGAGCTTGAAGTTTTATAGTAGAATCTATGTCTCTTGATTAACTAGTGAATGGCATCTATGTGTTTGTGTTAGAGAAGGGCAGCGTGCACTAGCTAGAGGAAGCAGGTGAAGATAATTAATAGGACCAGTGTAAGACCTTGGAAGGAAACATATAACATATTTGATTTTGGACCAAGTTGACTACATGTTTCATATCATTTTGTATTAAGAATTATCCTTGGTCGACATGGCTAATTGTAGATGGTGTTAAAGAATTCTAGATTGACATGAGATACTGTTAATATGTTGGAATGGGTATATATTCTAAATAATTTTATGTATGATATGTATATGAGATGTGTGCATATACTTCTGCATGAACTAGAATATATAGTGGGTTACACTTTTTGGCCAAATTTGACATTAAAATGAACAGTTTGAACTAAATCTTCACTTTCAGACACATAACTATTAAACTGTGAGGAATTTGAAGATGATACAAACTAATGATTTGTGACATTTTGTCTGTAGATTCTAAATATATATATTTTAAAGTTTTTGGAATCAAATTGCATTTATTTTTCCATCTTCTTCAATAACTAATTTTTAACAGTAAACACCATTTTTAAAAAGTGATGTGTACTATAAACCACATAACTATTTTTCTATGAAGGATAAAATTCGATAAAATTTTAATTTTTAAAATTTAGATTTGTAGGTACAATATATAGAGGATGTGTTTGGTTTCATAATATTTTATTGATTTTTTTTAATTAAATTTTGAAATCAAACCAATTACAATTTAGACATAGGTGTATTATCAAGAACATAATTTTTTTTGTATGTATCGAATTTCATTATTTTTTGTTGGAAAAAAAACATCAATACTTGAGAACATGCATTTTTAATTTTTTTCTCTATTTTCTCTATGTTCATTAAAAAAACTACATTCACAAGAAATAAAAAATAAATATAAAAATCAAATTAAATATAATTAAAAATATACTTTTTAAGAAACTTATAATAAGGACTACATACTTACAAAACCTAAATTTTGAATGAATTTATTTTTCCTTTAAGGTAAATCAAAAATGATTTTTTATCTACATTTTGATAGGTGTATAGAAGAAACTCCATTATAGGTATGGTTTAAAACTAGCAAGGTTCTATCTAAGAGGGTTTGAAAACTCTTTTCAATTAAAATCCATTAAATGGAACCTTTCAAGACTTAAATCATTATATTTTCTAAAAATATGTGATTTCAAATAAAAATCAGGGTATCTTGCAAAATGTAACACATTATTGTGGCAACACCCAAAATGATATGCAAGCAAAACAAAGAAGTGGGGAATGTTGAGCGAAATTAAGATATCTTTAAAGGATGCATTCCCCTGTTAATTCGGTAAGATTAGTATTGTTTTGTAATGGTGTTTTCTTTAAATTGATCCTCAATAGTTGTGCTATAGGGGATTCATTTTTTTGTGGATTGGTACCTACAAATCAAAAATTGAAAAGATTGGTGTCCCTCTTCGAGGTTGTAACTCTTGTGGGTTGGTGCCTACAAAATCTCTATAAATTCTATATTATTTTGTAAGATTAAATTTGGATAGTAGCTCCAAGAAGCTCTTCTCACCATGGTTTTTCCCATTTTAGGCTTCCAAGCAAATCTAGTGTTATTTGTGTGGATGTGTGGATTTGTGCTGCTTAATTGCTTCACCATTTAAGGAATTTAGTAATTGTTGTTTTAATGTTTTGGAGTTCATGTTTAAAGAGATTATTAATGGTAATTAATGTTTGAAACTAAAATATACTAATTCACCCCCTCTTAGTATATTGTGTGCCCTTCAATTGGTATCAGAGTGAAGTTCTTTGGAAGAAGCTTAACTGGTTGAGATAGATTTGAGATGGCACATTCAGTGGCTCAAGAAAGTTTATCTTCAAATAAGGCACCACTTTTGGATGAATTCAATTATGTCTTTTGGAGTCTAAGAATGGAAGCATATTTGATGGCTCGAGAGCTTTGAGGTTTCACAATCAGTTGTGGATCGATATGAAATTCCTTAAAATCCCCCAAGAAATTAGGCCAAAAAGAAGGCTTTTGAGAATAATGCAAAGGCAAGAAATGCCATTTTATGTAGTTTATCTAACTCTGGGTTTATGAAGATTATGCATTGTAGGACGGCGAAGGAAGTGTGGGTTAAGTTACAACATCTATGTGTGATGACAAAGTCAAACAAGCAAAGCTCCAAACCCACCGAGGTCATTTTTAAAGTTTGAAAATACAGGAAGAGGAAAGCATTGCTACATTCCTCCTTTGGGTTGATAGAGTCGTCAACTCTATCAGAAGTCTTAGTGAAGAAATGAAAGAAGGTATAATTGTGAAAAAAGTATTCAGATCTCTTCCTCAAAAGTTTGATGCCAAAATTTCAATTTGTATGAAACTTTCCTTCTCCAACTCAGTTTCATTTCATCCAATTTCAACTCTCAACTGCATACATAACAGATTTAAATGAGAATGTATATGCATAATCTCCTTGGCAAGATCTTCACTCACAACAGAATTAAATTAGTAGCTTTTGTGGAATTTAAGGAGTCTTTTAAAATGTAATGTAAGAGAAAACAATGAGCAGATGCAAGTATTGTTATAGCAACAGCTAGAACAGCTGATGAAACAGGGGACTATTCTATGTGATTTTCTGAGTGTATGAAAAGAGCAGCTGCTCTATTTTTTATGATCTGTCAATATAATAACTTTCGAATATTTTGAGATATTTGAGGTATATATCATTTGCAGCTTAACCTCCTCTGTTTTATCTCTGTTCTGTTGTTTCTCTCCTCTGCCTCTTCCTTCAAGTATGCCTTGCAAGATCGATATGCAGCCCCCAAATTTAAAAAGTTATCTCCATACAAAGCTAAATACAGTGAAAAAAACAGAGCAGCAAGAAAGGCTGCAAGTTACAGTCCACAGCCAGAGCATGAAAACTGCCGAAAGACAGCTGCAAAGACTTTAAAGGCAGCAACGACAGAACAAAAGACATAATGCTTAAATGCGGTCTCATACAAAAGAAGGATAACAAAATAAGATGGAGACAGCGCCTAAAGCACATCAAGAAGAAAGAGCTATTCTGGAACAGAAAAACAGGGGATCTAAGCAAAGCACCAAAGATGAGAACGCTTAAGCCCATCAATAGACAAAACTACTCCAGAGTAGATGCAGTAAGTGAGACCGGCACTCTTAAGAGCTAAGGGAAGAAAACTTTTTAAGTGGCGGCCATTACATCGCCAGTATTGGACAGAAGAAACTACAGCACGTTTAATTTTATGTGCCTAATGTTCCAATACTATTCTGGCAATTTCAGATTCAAGTCACAGATTTAAGGGTAGTTATTCGTACTGACTTTTCCATATCCACAATAAAGTAACTATCTCGCTACTGGCATGTCAGATTCATGGAACGCTGTTTCTGGAATGTGCTTATATTGAGCGCTATCTTCAAATTCAAGTGCCAGTGCTTCCTCCAAGTCTTTCACTACCATTCTCATTGTGGATCTGTCTGTTGATTTTGGTTGCACACATGTGTATGCCACCTCTGCAACTTTCCAAGCAGTTTCTAATTTATAGCGATCACCCAATGCAGAATCCATAAGCTCCTCTATTCTACCGCATGGGAGCAGCTCTCTTGCCTGTAAATAAACCAGATCAGAATCCTATATTCTCTTAAATAATGAGCGTAATATGAAGATTGAAAAACATTATTTTTGAACCTCTAAAAAATTAAATATATTACCAATGCGACTATATTCTCACTTGGCGATATTCCAGATATTATCTCCAACAAAACTACGCCAAAACTATATACATCGCTCTTTTCAGTTAGGGAGGATGACCAGTAGTATCTGGATCAACTTTTTCAATTTTAGAGCAGTGCCAGCGATCTAATAAATGTTTGATTATACCTTATGCTTCAAAGACAAAAGGAATGTAATGCTACTGGAATGAAATCAGGAAAACTAAAACAAATATAAGGGTAAAGAAGGAAATACTCAGGATCAAGATAACCTAAGGTGCCCTTGACGGTTGTTGATACATGGCTTTGGGAGCTGTCAAGCAGCTTGGCTAGACCAAAGTCGGCTACTTTTGCGGTCATTCTTCCATCCAAAAGTATATTACTACACTTTATATCTCTATGTATGATTGGAGGATGACATCCATGATGCAGGTATAGCAAACCTGAAACAATGTAAGAAAATGGTGCTAAATATAATTTTAATATGATTTAATTATAGCAAAATATAAACCAATTAATTAAAGCATTCCCGGTATCTCTATAAGTATAACATGGTAGAGCGATAACTAAATATAAATCAATTAATTTGTATCAATTAAATTACCCTCTGCAGCTTGGAGAGCAATGTTGAGTCTGGTATGCCAATCAAGTGGGTTCTCCAGTTTGGTTGTTCCTGTCAATAGGCAGGTAATATTTTACCGAATTTTGGGTGTATTAAGTTTTAATTTTATCTATAATGAAGTTGAATAGTCTTTACCATATAGACGATCCTTCAACGTTCCACGGTGCATATATTCATATACCAGCGCTTGGATAGGTTGCTTGCAATAACCAATAAGATTTACCAGATTCTTATGATATAACCTGCAAAGCAGAGTTACCTGGACTACGAAGAAGAGAGACAAAACATGTTAGTGATGCATTTGGGATGAGACTGAAATAGACAATAACGCAAAATCCTTTTGTTAAAGGATTAATTTATGATTTGTGAAAAGAAATTTAACCTCGTTTTCAAATTCATGTTGCCCTTGGTTTGAATTACTAGAAAGTGTTTTGATGGCGACATCATATCCAGAAAGGTTGCCATGGAAAACTGATCCAAAGCCTCCACTGCCAATTATTGTAGAATAATTATTTGTCGCAGCTTTGATCTCTTCCTCTGTATATTCTGCCGCCAATCTATGATACTCCTGTTCATGGCTTTTATCTAGTAGAATGGAGTCAGATATAAATGTTGAGTTAGAAATTATATTTGTTAGCTATAAACAATTTTTTAAAGCGTCAGATAATAAAAGTACCTCCAAGTGAATCTTGAGGCAGCAGAATTGGACGGTTTGTGGTGTAAGCCTGTGGTGTGAGTTTTTTCCTCCATAGAATGATTACTATAACAACTAATATCAATTGAACCGAGCAAGAAACGACGATTACTACAATCCAAGTTTTAAATTTGTGGTTTTTGTTGCCCGCTGATACACCACGTTGAGGAGTAATTCTACAGTGAACACTAAATATGAATGATTGATACATAAAATTATTTTCATTAAAAAAATATTCTTCAGGTGAAATAGACAGATTAAAAAATGATGCAAACTGGAACCTAATGACCGCCCAAATAAATAATATCTACTATTCAACGTACCGAAATGTTAAACCACACTTTTTTAATCCTGGAGGAAGAGTTGCATCATCTAATGTATTGTTCTCCAAATATCTGTTTGATATTGAAGGTACTAAGTAATGAAGGAAATAAATAAAATATTATTTTTACACTAGAGACAAATTTTTAAATTATTCTGTTACATTATTTTGTGCAGTATTCAAAGGAAAAGAAGCAAAAGTATAATGTATTAGCGAAGATAAGACTACTTAGTAGGCGTACAGTTGGTTTAGCAGGGGAAGCTTCTCTAATGATTTTGGGATACTTCCTGTAAGTTGATTGTTTTGTAATTGCCTTTAGCACAACAACAAAAATAACTTAATTTTGTCATTTATCTATTCAGATATAAGAAACTTTCTATACAATGGCATCAGCCGATCATCATATAAAAAAATAATGTTTTAAATAGTAGGAAGTGAGATTTCTTACAATGTTGTAAGATTCTTCAGCGAACTGAGGTCCGGTATAGAACCTGACAATTCATTGCTTCCTAGCACCTGACATGAGCACTATAAATTTAATCACTACTGTTTCATGTACCGTTGTTGCATTTTTACATGAAGTCTGCTTTAACTGTAAACGAGATAATAACATATGTTCTACTGGTAAGGGACAAGTGCAGTTTGTAGAAATCTTACCAGCTGAGTGAGTGCTGTCAAGTTCCCTATAATTGGGGGTATGGGGCCAATGAGACCAAGATTTGTTAGGTTCCTGTACACAGTTCAAATCGTTTAAGACTACATAACAGTTGAAAAGTAAGATATTGAAGCGATATTTTTAGAGCTTCTAAGTAGAGAAATTACAGGATAATCACTCTGGAGGGATTGTGCTGATTGCAAACAATACCCGTACATGCGTAACCTGCGGGCAAACATGGATCTCCTCCAAACCAATCGTCTGGAACATTGATTATTGAATTTGCTATTTCTCTAATAGCACTTACTGTATTACACAGTTCCTCAAGCATTAGACGCAGTGACTATTTATGTTCTACAGAAGTCGCCCACATACCAGTGAGTAAGATTAAAGTGATAGCAATCGAAATTGAAAACTTATAATCACAAAAACAAAAAGCGATTGAAGATGAAACTTACAATCTCCATAGTGTGTCATATTCTGTATGTCCTTTATCAGATATGCTTCTGCCGCATTTATAAACGGCCCCATGTCTGAACTTTCTTCTGGATGTAGAGTTACGTTTACAGAATCAATTGCGCCAAGTTCTATAACCTTCTGTACAACCCGGCATTGCAGAAATGAAGTGAATTGTATCCAGTCGGTTATTGGTTTTTTGTTAATGAATACTTGGAACGTGGGGTAGCGTGAGAGGCTTGTCTGGTTTATGTTGCAAAAATAAAGTGCAAAATAGTAAGTGCTGCCCTCATCCGCATGGCTAAATTGGAATGGTACTAGCAGGTCGCCCATTGTTTGTGTTGTAATAGCCGTCTTTAGTGCAGCCACAGGTGGTTGGTTCATCATGTCCTTCCCCAAAATTGCTTCTGTGCTTATAGTCTTCATGGACGATGACGAATTTGACGTCCAAATACGATCAAAAGAGTCATCTGGGTAACTACAATAGCGACAACACTCAGTCATAGACTGATAAAGTAGAACAAAAATATAAAATATATGATCTTTAATATTAATATTAATATTACAGCATAATTCTTGATTTCTTTAGTTGAAGACCACGGCTCAGATCCTATCTTGTCAAGGAGGGTTAATTTAACGCAACCTCTCTCAAAACGATGGGAAACACAATCCTCAAAAGTCAATATTAATTACACTTACTTTACAGAAGCGCCACTGCCAAAATATACTCGACGGAGCCCAAATAATGCGTTTTTGCGGAAGTCAGTTAAATTATACATTGGAGATTCTAGTTGCCTCAACGCAATCGCCGAAATGAAAACATAATTGGTCTTTCCTGTTTCTGAATTTCGGGCAAGGCATAAACTTAGATTGTCTCTCTTGGCGGATATGATAATTTCGTAATAGCGGTACTTACTAGATTGTAAATCTGTTAGGTCTGTCTTTCTCCATTTGATTCCATTTATAAATAAATCAAAAACAGGAGCCAATGGAATAGCAGTTTCCAACGCTCCACTATCAAACATAGCTCTAACTAGGTAATGTTTACCAGGCTTCACTGGGAGTAAGTAGCAATATTTCTTTGCCGCTAAATTTGTAAAATAGGCCAATGTCTGGAATTGCAAATCCGAACTCGAGGGATCAATGACGATGGAGGCGTTCCGACTTCTGGTGAAAGGGGAATCTGGAATCCAGAGGACGCCTTCATAGTCGGTCCGGTTTGCGGAAGCGCCGCAGTTGATACTTAGAAAGCCTACACAGAAAATGAAACCAGCAGAATTGGAATGCCAGGCAAAACTAAGATAAGGTGGAACTAAAACTAAAACTTACCGTCTGGGTTGGAATCTGCCCAGGAAAGGCCTAACGCAGTGAAAATCGTGCTAACTAATAACGTTATACATGTGGACTTCATGATAATCTGAAAGCCTCGCGAAAGTCAAACACGATTACATTGATCTGAATCGTCTGTTTTCCTTGTTTCCAAATTTTCCTTTACCGTGGAATCTTTCCATTTTCCCGCTCACAGGAACTGTATTTTCCCGCTCACAGAAAGTCTCTTTATTTAATAAAAATCATTCTGAAGACTCGGAGATTGATATCTGTATTCAACTTCACAAGAAATTGTGAAGTCCAGTACACTATTTAATACCTGTATACTGTCTTAACGTACCATGCAGGGCCCTAGGCAATTAATTCATGGACGTCGGCTGCATGATGGTCACGCAGCTATCTGCAGCTTTTGTCGCCGAGCAGGCCCACCTGTAATCGTTTTAACACCGTAAGTCAGTCGCTCAGTCCATCCCAGCAGGGATAGTCACATCAATTAATTTTTCGTAGTTGTATACTGTCCTGTGGATGTACTCATTTTTTATTCAATGAACTAATAAATATAATTCTGATGACTCAGACTTTGATATCTGTAATCAACTCTGAAAGAAATTAGCCTAGGTATGAGGTCGAGTACACTAGATTTTCAGGATGAACAACATCGTTATCAGTCTCTGATACAATTCAAACGAGGAATAAGATCTATGGAGAAGTGGGAGATTTTTGGCCTGTTATCATTATATTCTGTATTTTTATGTAGGGGAGAAGATCCATTATCCCTCAGGGCTAATTTTGTGCAATTATAGAATTCAAACCGCACATTGAATCGAAAAAAAAATTATGGGTTTTTTCTTCTCACAAGTTAAGTGCTTATAACTAAGGTTTTGGATTGTGGGCAATTCGGTCGAATGCGGGAGTGTTCGATATGCGCGTAGGGGTCAAAAAGTCACCTTTTAGAAGTGTCATCCAATCGCCACCACCTTATAATTTCAATCAACTATAATTGTTTTATCATTCAAATCCACTCAAAAGTCAATGGGTCTCATTCACTTTAGCACTTAATGAGCAGCTATTGGTGTTTTTGTAATTATTTATTCAATGAAATAAAGTCTTTTAATGGATCAAAGTAAAAAAAAAATTGGGGGGTTAAGTGAGCATGGAGGTGGCAGTGATTCAATGGGTGGTGCTAACTGAGACTTCTCCCCTATATTATTTGTCTGGAGTATTGTATTATTTTCAAGATTATTTATTAGAAAAGATATTAATTATTTTAATTAGTATATATTACTACTTTTAATTGAGTATTATCAATTACAATTAAAAATATTTTGCAATGATAAAGATTAATTACTAGTCTGAAATGATTCAGTAGTTAAGGTAGTTATAAATACATTTTCCCATAAGACTATTTTAACAATGATTTAACTTTAATTTATTTTAGTTATATGGACCAATGACCACAAAAAAGCATACATAATAAACAAGTCACAATTTTAGTGAAAGTATTATCAACCTTGTATCTTAATGTTAAGAACAAATAAATTATAATTTTTGCTCTATAAAACCAAAAACAACTTTTTTCAAGTTTCTAGATGTGAATTTTAGATGCAAAAAATATCGAAATGATCCTTAGCTAAACTAAATTAGTTACAACAACATGGAGCTCTTTGTTTTTTTATTATTTAGTGAGTTTAAGTCCATTTAGAATGAATCTATTTATGTATCTTATATTACCTTAGAAATAAAAACTTTTCTATATAATGTGTTTAGCAATAGTATCATTTGTAATTCTACTTGGTGTGGTAGTTCTTATAAAAGATAGGTGTATTGCATTTGAATTTTTCTCTTCTATACATATAATTGATCTAATATATTCTATCAACTATTTTACTTACTCTTCCAATTTCTCCATTATTTTCTTCTTATCTTAAGTTATTTCTACCAAATTGATAATAGATACTTAGAATTAAACTAAGTGATTAATGGTACTCACTATAGTTGTGTATTAGTTTAGTATTTAAACTAGTAATCAAACTAATATTAACTAAACCATGTCAAGAATGACATTTATTATTGATGGTTAATATTGGTATGGACTACATGTTTTTAAAAAATATGGAATTGAGAAGTTTGACCCAATAAATGAGCAATTTGACCCTCATAAACATATGCTAGTATTTCAACTTCTAGATGCAAGTAAGGAAGATGGCATTGTGGGTGTGGTCTTAAAGGTATGTCTCATAAAATTTGTTTCCTTGATTTATGGTATGAGGGAATTCTATTTGGGATGGTGAGAGTAATTGGTGTAGACATAAATGATCATTAGTGGCATACATGTTAGTGTTATTATATGATTATATTACAAGTCTTAGACAGTTTTGGTGTACTAGTTTTATTTAGTTATGCTATCCATTGAGGTTGCAACCAAGACTGACTTGTTAGTTCAATGAGGGGTTGGAAAGGAAATAGGAAACCAAGAGTTGGTTAGTGGTTTGGACAACATTGAGGACTTTGAAATCCTCTCCTCTTTAAGTTGTTCTAGTTTACCTAGATCCTATGTTTAGATGGACAACCATCCAAAAACTTTGACTTTAAGCATGAGTTTTTCCTTAAAATTACCTTCCATATTTTTTGAATACCATTTCCTTACTCTTGTATTGAACTCTTGTGGGATTTTCTTGCTAATGTCATAATATTTGACAGTTAAATTAATCAAAGTTTACAAACATTATACTACATACCAATAATGACAAACCTAACAAGGGAAGGTTATAATGATAAAATAAAAATGCTAAACAAAATGGATCCATGCATGTAGATATTTATAGTAAATGGGTTTGATTGTTTTCTTCATTGAAAGGTTTTATTTCAATTGTGTTTGGATCCTTGTAAATGAATGCATATACTTTTCCATTGAGACCTTCATTACACAAATGTGCTAAAAAATAGACCATTATTTTTCAAATTGACCTTGGTGTGCAATGGGTACATCGAAGAGGTGTGGAAGGTCATCTAAGAAATACTTTGGTATATTTTTTGCATACATTTGTGTAATACATGACGTCAATTGGTAGGACCTTTTAATCAGGAAGATAATCAAGCTCCATTACCAACAAGCTCAAGTTATGTTTACAATAGGGAGATCTAAAGAGAGAGAGGAAAGAGGGATATAGATAGAGATGGAAGAGATAAATATATAGAGAGGGAGAGAGAGGGAGAGAGAGGGAGAGATAGAGAGATAAAGATAGAGATTCGAAGTGATAGATAGAGAGAGGTAAAGAGAGGGAGAGATATAGGGGTAGAGAGACATGGAGAGATAGAGATAGAGAGGGATATGGAAGAAGAAATATGGGGAGAGATAAATATGAAAAGAGATATAGATATAGAGATGAAAGAAGAAATATGCAATTAGGGAATATTTTAGCCTATATTCTCATAAATTCATGTATTGCATGAGGTCAATTGGTAGGCCATTTAGAAAATGATATTTTTTGTGCAACAAAGGTCTCCAAACACAAGTGATAGAAAACCTCTAAATCAAGAAAATAATAGAGGTCTAGGAAGAGGGACGGGGAGAGGGACCAAAGAGAGAGGGAGAGAGATGGATGGGGTGAGTGTAGAATAATGATGGGCCAAATAGGGCCTCTAAATGGTAATGAAAATACAAAAAAATGGACTTAAGCAACTTCACATAAGAATTTGAATAGGTTATTAACATAATTTAGAAAATATGTAGAAATATAATTTATAGAAAATTGAATCTAGTTTGTCGGCTACTAGGCCTTTTTTGGAAAAAAAAAGTAATTTGATTTGGTGAAAATTTAAAACTTAAATGCAATACTACTTTAAATTTTAGAAAAAAATAAAAAGCAAGTGATTGTTTGGCCACCCTAATTATGAGCAAAAATAAATATTTTTATGAATCTTTCAATATAAGTAGAGGACACATGCCCAAATGTGACACATATTTTTTTGTAATTTTTTCACAAGTAAATAATTAGTTATGAATTTTCTAGTAGGAATTTTAAAAAATATTAAAATCACAGGTGTAGAAAGATGGGGGCCCAAAAAGTGGCCACTTCACTTTTTCATCTCAAAATAGTGAAAACGCAAGTGCATAATAGTAAAATGCACTTGAGGTATGGGGTTGGTAGTGATTGAGCCTAGGCTCAGTCATTACCAAGCCAAAACATGAGCATGTTGTAGCATGCTCATGTTATGGTTTGAATTTCAAAAAACCCATGTTTTTTAAATTTAAAAAAGCATTTCCAAAATGTGAGCATGTTATAACGCTAGTAATTCGAGCGTGTTACAATGTGTTCACATTTTGGTCTACATTGAATTTTTTTGTTCTCTTTTTTTCTCTTTCTTCTTGTTGTCTTTCAAGGAAACTATATACATGAAATAAATATTTACTTATGGACATTTACCTTCTTATACCTTAAGTTATTTTTCATGTATATAGTTTCAGGATGTTTGAGAGTGGTTTTGGATCTCTAAGAGTTATAATTCAAATTCTAGTTTTTGAAAGATCTTACATTTTTTTAGACTTGGCCAAATTTGAGTAATCAACATATCAAATCTTAGTATTCAATAAGTTGTATCATCTTTCTTTCTCTATCTCACTCATTGTTTATCCCTTATGCTCTAGACCTCTCTCTCACACTCTCTCCTTCCATTTATACTTCTATCTATTTCATCTCTCTCTCCCTCCATCCCTCCCTCCTTTCCTCCTTCCCTTCTTCCCTCTCTAATTTTCTCTATCTCCCCCTCTCTCTATCTCCCTCTCTCTCTTCCTTCCTCCCACCCACCTTCCCTCTCTACTTCACTCTATTTAACCTATCCCTCTCTACCTCTCTCTCCCTCCCTCCCTCCTCTCTCTCTCAATCTCTCCGCCTTTCTCATTCCCTCCCTCTCTTCCTTCATCTTACCCACCTTCCCTCTCTACTTCTATCTATATCTAACCTATCCCTTTCTACCTATCTCTCACCCTCCCTCCTCTCCCTCTTAATCTCTCCACCTTCCTCCTTCCCCCTCTCTCTCTTATTCTCTCTCACACTTCTCTCTCTCTTTATCCCTCCTTCCCTCTCTACTTCTCTCTATCTCTCTCCCTCCCTCCTCTTCTCTATCTTGAACAGGTCTCTCTCCCTCCCTACTTCTCTTCTCCCTCTCTCTACTTACCCATCCCTCCTCCCTCTCTCTCTCTCTCTCTCTCCATATCTAACTCTCTCTTCCTCATTCCCCCCATCTCTCCATCCCTCTCTCCCTCTCCCTTAATCTCCCAACCTTACTCTTCCCCTTTGTGTTTCTCTTTCTCACACTCTCTTCCTCCCTCATCTTTATCTTTGTGTTGCAAAAAATTGGACATGTTGCTTGACATGGGATTAAACAGACTTAATGAGGCTCTAAATCTAGTGTTGTGAGATTGTTTATGCGTCCACACTAGGTCTTGGAAACTTGCAAATCAAATAACATGCTTTTAATGATATCTTGTAAAGGTGTTGTAGAGTCTTGTAAAGGACTTTCATGCTTTTCTAGGCTTAATTAACTTCTTCCTAATTCAACATTATAAAATATGTTCAATAACATTATTACATCAATCTAGAAGGTTCTTAATGTAAATTTAATGATAAACTAGTGTTGTAGTTTGATTTACACATTCACATTGGTTCTTGTGCATTCCTAAGCTATGTGGACCTAATTTTAGTGTTGTAAAGTGTATTTAATCACACTTTCACATTGATCTATGTTTCCCAAGCCCTATCCAGCATTTACATCATCACTAATAAGTCTTAATTGACCCATATTGTGCATCTTGAGGCTTTAATTGATCAAATACCTAATAAGATGGCAATTTAAACCTTATTTCCCAATTCCTTGGCTTCTTATGTGTCAAAATGGCCCCTATGGGACCCCTTCGCCATGTATGGGGAATTAGTCCCATCTAGGTGGGACCCATTCACAACATCTAGCCCCCATTTTGACCCTTGAGCGGGAAAAAGTGAAATTTAAAGTTAATTTTCACTACATGTCGGCCTATGATGAGGTATAATCGAGTACTAAGGCACAATTGTCTATAAATAAGTATTTTTATCCTCATTTTACATCCAACAATATCTTATCTCATTCATACATCTCTCATCTTGAATTCATCTTCTATTTTCTAATTCAAGTCAAGCAACTTAGGTTTTCTCCATTAGAAGTCTTCAAGTTAGCATTCTAAAGCATTCAAAGGTTGAATCTTCATGTATTGTTGTAGACTTACAAGATCAATCATCATGGCAAGGTAATCATTTCCATTTTTACAAATTTCATTCCATTATTTCATCAATTTGGTTTAATTACCTAAACAGGGTTTGACCAAGGCAAACCCCCATGCATTAACAATCAACATTTCTTCTCTTCTTCTTATGTGTTTGTAGATTTAGGTCCTTTGGAAGCTTGAGAATCCTTGGAGATCAAGTTTCAAAGTCATTCAAGTCTTATTCTCTTCATTCAAGTCAAGACATCAATAAAAATTCATTTTCAGACCTGATTTTGATAGTTTCAGAAGTGGAGACCTGTAGGAGACAGAATTACAAATCTAACTCCATAGAATCTTCCTTTGATTTACCAGATTTTTGTAGGTGGACTGATTTTCCACCCATGGCAAATGAGTCCCACCTGTAGGCCTAAAAATTTATTTTCTCATATTTTAGCCCCTGACAGTTAGAAACAAGTTTCTAGAATATTTCACCAGCAAAAAGACTAATTCACCATGCTTGGCGAATGAGTCCCAGTGGCCATTGACAAAAGTTTTTAAAACATTCCAGAATGTTCCAGTGACATCATTGTGCCTATAGGTACACTTTGATTTCATCCATCTCTTTTTGTTCTACATATTGCATTCATGTTTGATCAATTTCATAGTTTAGCAACACTTAGATCATCCCATTTAACTCATACAACATTACACACAATCTAATTTGAATGAACTAGTAAGCATTTTTGGATCTAATCTCTCCTTTTGGGTGAAAAACCCTATAAGAGTTAGAGAGTCCATTAGGTCCAAAAATCAACGACTCAATCTCTCACTCTCTCGTTCCCTCTCTACTCTTTATCTCACCATTATCTCTCTCTATCTCTCTCTCCCTCTCTCTCTCTCTACTTCTCCTCTATCTCTCATTCCTTATGTACTTTTGTATCTCTCTCCCCATCTTTCTCTCTCTCCCTCCTTCCCTCTCTCTTCGTCTCTCTCAATCTCCCCACCTTCCCCCTCTTTCTCTCCTTCCCTCTATACTTCTTTATGTATCACCTCTCTCTCTATCATCTCTCTCACCTCTCTCTCTTCCTTTCTCCCACCCACCTTCCATCTATACTCTCTATCAAACCTATCCCTCTCTGCCTCACTCTCTCTCCCTCCCTCCTCTATCTCAATTTCTCCACCTCCTCCTTCCCCCTCTCCCTCTCTCATTCTCTCTATCTCACTTCCCTCCCTCCTCTCTCTCTATATCACCTCTCTCTCTCTCCCTCCTTGCCTCTCCCTCCCTCTCTATATCTCTACTTCTCCCTCCCTCCTCCCCCTCCTTTATCTCTCCTTTCATATATATACTTATCTCTATCTCTTTCTCTCAATATCTACATCTCCCTCCCTCATTCCCTATCTATCCCACTCTCTCCTAGTCTCTCTCAATATCCCAACCTTCCTCTTCTCTCTATGTCTCCATATTTATCTCTCTCTCATTTCCTCTCTACTCTCTATCTCACCATTCTTTATCTCTCTACTTCTCCTTCTCTATCTCTACTTCCCTATATAATTCTCTCTTTCTCCCTCTGTCCAACTCTACCTCTCTCTCCCTCCTTCCCTCTATCTCCCTCTCTCTCAATCTTCCCACCTTCCTCCTCCTCCTCTCTCTCTCTCTCCCATCTTTCTCTCCCACTCTCTCCTTCCCTCTTTACTCTTTTGAGCACCATTCTCACTCTCCTCCCTCCCTCATTCCCTCTCTAATATTCTCTATCTCCCCCTTTCTCTCTCTTCCTTCCACCCACCTTCCCTCCCTACTATCTATCTAACCTATCCCTCTCTACCTCTCTCCATCTCTTTCTCTCAATATCTCCACCTTCCTCCTTTGCTCTCTACTCTCGATCACCTCTTTCTCTCTCCTTCCCTCTCTACTTCTCCCTCCCCCTCTCCCTGTCCCTCTCACCCTCTGTCTCAATCTCCCAAACACTATATACTGAATATCATAAATCATAATCCTTATACCCTAAACCCTACACCCTCGACCCTCATCCCTATACCCTATACCCTCAACCTTATAACCTAAACCTTGAACATTATCCCTCAACCATAAAATAAACCCTAAACCCTACATTCAATCTTGTACGACTAACCCTCAATCCTAAACACAATACATTCAACCCTATACCTAATATTCTAAACCCTAATTCATATACCCTATACACTTAACCATGTACCCTCAACCTTGAACACTATCCCTCAACCCTCAACCCTATACCTTAAACCCTAAAGCCTACACCCTCATCCCTATACCCTATACCCTCAACCTTATACCCTAAGCCATAAACTTTATCCCTCAATTCTATACCCTCAACCCTATACTCAAACCATAAACTCTACACTCTACACTGTCAACCCTTAACCCTCTACCTTATACCCTCAACCCTATACCCTATACCCAATATCCTAAGCCCTAATCCATATACCCTATACACTTAACCTTTACCCTCAATGCTGAACATTATCCCTCAACCGTAAACCCACAACCCTTAACCATATACTTAAAAGCGTAGAAGCAAGAAGTTGCATCCACGAAGAGGGGAAGTTTTAGCCAAAAAAAGTTGCACGAAACACATACCTGTTTTGAAAAAAAAGTACCTATTTTCAAAAAATAGCTACCCGTTTAGGAATGGTAACCTGAGCCTAAACGGGGACTCGTTCTAAAAATAGAATGGGTACTTGTTTTAAAACAAGTACCCATTTTTTAAATAGAATGGGTACCCAGTTTTTAAATAGAACGAGTACCCATTTTAAAGTGGGTACCATTCTAATTTTTTTTGAAAATATATATTTTTTTAGAACTGGTGCCCGTTTTAAAATGGGTACATGTTCTACAAAATTTCCAAAATAGAATTTTTTTAAAAATGGGTGCCCATTCTAACAAAAATTCAAAAATAGAAATTTCTAAAAATAGATTTTTGTATTAAAATAGGTACTCATTCTAAAAAAATCTTATTTTTTGAAATTTTTAGAATACTTGTACCGAGATTAGATTTAAAGAATGGGCACCCCTTTTAAAATGGGTACACATATTTTGAAGCTAGAATCCCCAAAACAGTTTTTGCTTGGGTTTTAGGCTCGAGAAAGGTTTGGCAACATGACCCTTACCTTTTGACCTGCTACTAAAAAACTAAGGTAGATTCAAGAGAAATGTCCAACTTTGACAATATAGCTCTAACAGATTTTTTTTTAGAATTAATTTATGAAACCAAAACCCATTATAGATCACGATGTCTAGTTTCCAAATATATATTTTTTAAAAGATTGGATTATGTTTTCTATATTTTAGTTAATTTATAAGCAAACTAATCCATAAACTCGAAATATCAAGCTTTTTTGTTTTTTAATAACTTTTTTTGGTTAATTTTTTTGAAAAATAAATTATATGACATCAATCTTCAAACAATTCTCTACAAAATTAAAAAAAATTCAAAAAATATTTTGTTTAGGTCCAATTATGTTGTCCATACATGTTGATTTATAAAAACAACAATTAAAGCCAATAAAAATTCAATAAATAAAATATTTAGAAAAAAATATCCTCATCAATCTTCATGCTGTTACATATCTTTTTCCAAAAGGAATAAGAAAAAATACTTTTATTTAGGTCAAAAAGTGGTGTTCATACATGTCCATGGTATGGTAATAAAAGTAATTTTAAAAAAGTGGTTTTTATACATGCCTATTAAAATTTAATTTCTATCATTTGGGTATTATAATAAATTATATATTTGGAAACTATATTCAAAATAATAAATTTCATATTACTGACTTTTTTTAAGATTCATTGAGCAAGTGTTTCAAATTTTCACTCCAAGTGTGACAAATTATGAAAAACAACAAAAACACGTGGACACTTTTTGAGCTTTTTGTGGACCCAACTTCTTGCATCAGCCCTGACCCTAAACCCTACATTCAACCTTGTTCCCTAAACCCTCAACCCTTAACCCTAAACCCAATACCATCAACCATATACCCAATATCCTAAACCCTAATCCCTATACCCTATACACTTAACCCTATACCCTAAACCTTGAACACTATCCCTCAACCCTCAACCCTCAACCCTATACTATAAAACCTAAACCCTACACCCTTAACCCTCATCCTTATCTATCTCTCTCTCTCTCTTCTTTCCTCCCACACACCTTCCTTCTCTACTCTCTATCTAACTATAGTGTAGAGAATTGTAGTCCCTTCTTAGAGAGGTACAATTTCACACTTAGTTAGGACCTAGTTTAGTACCCTTGCATTCATGACCCTTTAAATCATCATTAATAGGCCCCTAAGACCCTTTATTTCGGATCTCAAGGCTTATTTTGACTAAAATCCCAACAAAATAAACAAAGGAATTCATTTTCTAACATCCTGGCATTTGCTCACCTCGAAAAAACTAGGGTGGGACTCATACACCGCCTTGGGCATATGAGTCCCCCTAGGTGGAACCCATATGCCACAAGTGGCATATGAGTCTTGAGTGGCCCCTTTTTAGGCTTTGAGTGGTAAATCAAGGTTTTTAATTCAATTTTTTCATTAATGTCAACATTTGGGATCTAATAAATGGTAAATTAGATGAAGTGCCTATATAAACAAGGTTTCAAATCATTATTTTCATCTAGAAAAGCAATTCAAGATTTAAGCATTCACAATATCAACTTGAGCACTCAAGCATACTTCCAAAAGAGTATTCAAAGGCAAGGAGAAAGTAAAGTTGAAGTCTTGGAGTAGCATTATAGTCTTTTTGCAAGTCCTCAAGCTCACTTTCATTCAAGATCTAGCATTGTCAAGGATTGATGATAGTTGCCTAGATGGAGAATCATGATGGATTTTGTAGTGTAGGAAAATGCATACCCTTGCATTTTCACACTTTTTTGGGCTCGCCTTGCTTTATTTATCCCTATTTTATGTCTTAATTGGTCCTATTTTGCATCCACGAGCCTAATAAACTGTCTTTTTTATGGCAATCCTAACAAACATCAATGGATAAATGATAATTTAATAATTATGGCTATTTGTCCCTAATTTTTGGGTTGGGACTAAGACGCCACCTTGGGTGTCTTCGTCCCCCAAAGGTCTTAGGACCTTGATTTCAAGTTTTCCTTAATGTGGCCCCCTTTTGGATTTCATGCCCTGAGTTTCATGCCTTGGGACTAAGATGCCACCTAGGGTGTCTTAGTCCCCCTTAAGGTATTTTTGAGATTTAATTTCAAATATTGGTGGGATTTAGCCCCCTTTAATTAATGATTTCATATGCTGGCTTGTTGTGGTGTAATTTCGGGATATTAAGCATAGATAAGTATAAATACAAGGTTCCTTCAATCATTTTACCCTAACAAGCATTCAAGTATTCATTTCTAAGGTAAGTTTATGAGATCAAGAGAAAGTCATCAAGCATTTGGAGCCACATCAAGATTCAAGCATCATGTCAAAAAATTTCTTGCATCATGTGTGTTTTTTATCTAACATTTGTGATGTAGGTTTTTGATTCAAGCAAGCAATACAAGTAAAGATATATCAATCATTCCTTTGATTCAAGATCTACATTCATGCTAGCCATCTCACATAAGTTTCCAGATTTCATAACAAGGGTTTGGTGAGTTGCAACATGGAATTTCGTTCATTCATCATTTCCCTTCATTATCCTATTTCATTTCAAGGTTTAATTACCAGCAAGGGGTTTGACCAAGGTAAATCCCTATTTACTAACAATCAAGTTTTCCCTCTCTTGTGTGTTTGTGATTGAAGATTTAGATTGAAGACTTGAAGATCATTTGAAGTGCAAAGTTGCAAAGTTGCATTGCAAAGTACATTATCTTCATAGAAACTCACCTACAAGCTAGATATGGGAGTTTTAGGACCAAGGATCTTAGAAGAAGGAAGTGTAGACCTTGAGCCTCAGGACCATATTCAGAGATTGCAAAAATTCCATACGGGACTAAATCACCACCTAGGGTGTCTTAGTCCTCCCAAAGGTATTTTTCAGAGATTCTTTTATATTCTATTTCGACATCTGAAGATTTTGAATCTACCACAAAAAATAGCAGTGGGACTAAGACAACAGTAAAGGCGTCTTAGTCCTTAATAGCACATTTTGACAAAAAAAATTGCATTTCTAGAATGCTCATCATAGTTCCAAACTTCCCAAGTACATACATCATAACTTTTTGTTGCTTAATTTCATCATTTAGCTTGCATTACTAGATTTTGTGAGTTGAATGTTAAGTTGTCTTTTCCAATCTTTTTCTTGGTGGTGAACCCCTCAAAGCTTAAAGAACCCCCTCCTAGGTCTTCCTTGTTGAGAATTCACTCACCTTTGATGTTGATAGTCAATCCAACATGGGTTCCTAGGACACTATTGAATGACCGAAGGAGAATAAGGTGGGCACTCCCTCACCCCTATTTTATTGCTAGTTCATTTTGGTGAAACCAACATTTTTGAGCATTCATTTTCTGATTTGGAGTCCATTAAAGTCCTAGATCTAGGTTGCATTCATTCTTGCATTACATCTTGCATTAGTGAAAGTGCATCTAGGGTTTCTCATACTTGAATTAGTGAAAGTGCATCTAAGGTTTCTCACATTTGCATTAGTGAAAGTGCATATAGGTTGCATTTTTTATTTCTTGCATCATTTTATCTCATTGAAAAATTGAAAATTGCATTTTCATTCATCCTAATTGCATTTAGGAACATTGCTATGGCATTCAAAATTGAAAAAATTGCATTAAACTTTGCATCTAATTACTTGTCATTAGTTACTTTCTATTGCATTCATTTACATAGTTTTCTATTTCTAAACATTAGATCCCTAGGTAGGCAACCTAGGAACACTGTTTACAACTTAGAATTTGTTTGTTTTTATAAAAAAAACCTCTCTTGGGAAAAAAATACCCTTCCTTGCGTCTTAGTCCCTCTGTTGGTTTTTGGCTTAGAATCATGTTTTTGTTGTTTTCTTTTTGTTCCAATTTTTGAAACCTTAGAATTTTACTAGTGGGACCAAGATGCCCTTGCTAGCATCTTAGTCCCTATTGACTTTGAAGTTCTAGTTTTGAGGGTTTAAATCTGCTTTTCTATGCTTCTGTTTGCTGCCATTGGTTATCTGTTTCAGTGGGTTGACATTCTATTGCATGTACTAAATCTAGCTTAAATTGATTCCTTTCATACATTGCTCAATTCCAAATTTGCATTTAGAAAATTTCATCTTTCAGGTTGTTGCATAGTACCTTGTTTCAAATCTGAAAATTGCATTTAAATATTTCACTTTAGGTCATAGAATTGCACTTTATTTACTTTTCCATGATAACATGTTTTCATTCAAGAGATGTGGCTTTGATATGGTTAAAAATGGATTGCATAAGTACAACATCCAAACTTATGAGTTCAATTTAGAGTACAACAATGAGGTCATTGAGAAACATGTCAGTCATCCTTCTACTATCTTTCATAGTTTTGAGAACATCTAAGAGCAAGAAAATCAAACCATTGACACAATCCTTAATATTACATTGCCCATTGGTGAGGATGGTAGTGTAGATAATCATAACAATCATACTTGTTCTTCTCCCGATACCTCTCCTATTAGTGACGAAGGTATCTTGGTGAGAGAAGATACAAGCATTGAGAGTCTTGATTGTCCCTATCCTCCTCCCCCTTTGGAAGATATTAGAAAACAAGAAGATGAGATCATAGAAACATTTCTTAACATCACCTACCCTAGTCGCCATTCATCCCTTTCTTGTAAGAATGTTTTAGCAAAAGAGGATGATATCATAGATAGCCATGACAATCAAAAATTTCATTCTCCTAATATCCCTCCTCGATGTGAAGAGGATAGGTTGGTATTAGAAGATGCACCTATTGAGAGTTATGAGAATATCGTTGCTCCCTTCCCTAATGCTCCTACCATTTGGAAAGATCTATTTGGTAATCATAGTTGTCCTTCTCTTGATTCCTCCCCTACATGCGATGAATTCATCTTAGAAGAACCAGTCCTTGAATGTCATGAACATCTAGTTTGTATTTCTCCTAACAACTATCCTAGGGAGGATATCATAATGTAAGAAAAAGGATAACATTGACAATAATGATACAGTGCCCTCAGATAAAGATGATGAAGTGACATTCAACTCCCCTTCACCAAGACATCATGAAAATAAGGATAGGTCTTCTGAGGTTATGCACATTAGATAACCCTTAGAGTACTCTCCTAAGCCTAAAATTATCATTTATCCACCTTCTCAAAAACCACAAGTTCAAAAAAAACCTGTCCTTATCCTCGAACCACCCAAGAACAACATTTCACAGTAATCGAGTTACAATACCATTGCTCATACATACAACACTAGGAACAATATACAACCAAGACAAACACCTTTAACATCCCTCCCATAGCCTAATCCTATTTTGCTTAGTGCCCCTCGTTTTCCTTCACAAAGTGGACAAGAGTATGATCTTGTTGAACAACTTAAGAATACTCCTGCAAAGATATCCCTGTGGGACCTAATTATGAATTCACCTAATTATCACGCTATGCTTCAAACAGCCTTGCAACAAGTTGTGGTTCCCTCTAGTACAAATTTGAATGACATAACAACCCTGATTCAAGGAATAAATGTTGACATTATTTTCCACCAAAGCGAACTCCCTCCTTTGGAAGTGAAAAAAAATGATGCTTTCATGATCATAGCTCAATACAATAGCATAGGGATAAAGCGAACCCTTGATGATAATGGCTATACCCTTAATGTGTGTAGTGTAAACCTTTTGAATAGGCTTGATGTGGATAAATAAAAATTTCAACCTGATTCTTTATCTATTAATGGATTTGACAATGTAGGAAAACAACCGCTTGGAGTGATCACTTTACCTATTAAAGTTGGAAAGGCCACATTAGAACCATCGATCACTATTATGCCTCATTATCTTTCATACAATTTCCTTTTAAGTAGACCGTGGATTCATGCAGTGAATGGGGTGCCTTCTACTCTTCATCATAAAATGAAGTATATCTACAACAACAAAGTGTACACACTCGAAGCCGATCCTGAACCATACAGTTGTTTGAACATTGAGAAAGGTAAAGATAATCCTTTGAAAACATTAACACCAACTACACAAGTAGAACCCATGCAACAAAAAGAAAAAGAAAAACACATAGAAGAAGTCACAAAGCTATTAGAAGATGATTGGGGTTCCTTGGATTTTGAACCTATATTCATGGGAGAATACAAGATCATCAACAAAGATTTGAAGAAAAGGGAAAAGAAAAAGTAGTAATGTCAACACAAAATTTAGAAGACCCTTTGAAAGCATCCACCTCAACCACTTTAGAAGAAAACAAAAATTATACAACAAACTTCGACAAAATTGACTATCAACAACCACCAAATCCTAAAGAAATGAAAAAGCTTTATGGAAAATGTTACAAACTTATGAAAGAATTGGGATATAGTGGGAAAGGATGTGGTGCTAGAGAACAAAGTATTTGTGTCCTTATAGAACCTAACACACAAGAAAAAACTCATGTTCTTGGTTATTGTCCTTTCATAGAAACCAACTCATCAAACAAGCCTGCTCTCAATATCAACACTCTCACAAAATATTCCTCTAAACCAACTTTGAGAATAGTGCATCCTGAATTGATAGACACTAGTGGTCTTGATTGTTATCATTTGCAAGAAACAATGAAATATTTGCTTAATGTCAATGTCATCACACAAAGCACTAACGATTTGAATTTGATAGATTTTACACCCTCCGGTAAAGGAAAGAACAAAATATCACATTCTAAAGAGTCTTGTGTAGGTATGACATCTTATACTAAGCAAGGGATATCTTTGTCGCAAAATAATGAAACATCCTCTACTTTTGATCAAGAAAGTATCTTTTTGAGACTCCTCCAAGATTGTTTGATATCCCTCCCTCCAAGAATACAAATGAAATTTTATTGTAACAAGACTTCATTTTGTGCATATCATAGAGTTCATGATCATTCTACTAATGAATGTAAATCTTTGAGTAATAAAATCCAACGTCTTAAGGAGTTCGGTGCTCTTCCTTATGTGGGGGAACCTAATTCCTCTAATCAATATTGATTTTCACTCTAGAATCATCTCATCAATTATTTTGGCTCATCCTTGTCCTACACTAAGTGGGGGCAAGGAGTTAGGTAGCCTTGTCCTCATATGTCACTTATCATTGCCTCTTTTGGCTAGTTGATCACCTTTTGTGTATATATAAGAGAAAGCTTGGGATGTGGATGACATGCCTTAAGTTGGCTCGCATGTGACATACTGAGTTATCTTTAGCATTGTATTTTTGGGGGCAACCCTTCCATCCTATTGCATGACAAAACTTATTTAGGAAACATATGACTTGGAATTTATTTTCATGGTCCTTGTGTGATTCTCTTCCTTCTTATGATTTGTCATTTTCTTGGTGGTGTCATTGGGTTCGATTTCCTCTAAGAGCATGATATTTCCTTGTCCTCTCTTGGAAACATTAAGTACAATGTTCCCTAGGATGAGACCTTGTATTTACCTCTCTTGGAGACATTAAGCACAATGTTCCCTAAAAAGAGACCTTGCATAAACTAAGTAAAATCCCTTCAAACATCCCTCTCTCTTGTTGCATTTTTTTTCCTTTTTGTGCCTTATTAAATATATGGAGGTATGGCTTCGATATGGTCCCTTGGGGCTCACCTAGTGAACAACTAGCTTCACTAGCCCTTGTGAGCATGCATTTTATTTTTGTTTTTATCATAGTCATGAGGGTATGAACTTTGATATAGAGCTCTTGGGGCTTGTAACATCCTGTCTCTTAATACACAAGTAAACTCAAGAAATTACTAGAAGGTAAATAAATTTAGTAAACATAAGAGAGATTTTTTTTAAAAAAAAATCATTTGCGTAAGCATAAGAATAAAGTATAACTTTTCCAGATAAAATTCAAATTTGAGTTCACATGTATTCATAATTAGAATCAATTTAATTCCTTACAATATTCATTTATATCACAAAGATACACTTAACATAAAGAATAGTTTTACCTCATAAGTTTTGACTATCATAAGCCAGAACATGGAATTCACTGCATCAGGAATGTTGATCTCTATCTTCACAAGCCTCGGAGAGTCTACTGCTACAGAGGGAGAGCATCATCCGAGTTCTTTTCCTCCAACCACAGACTCAAGTGGTCCCCCGCGCGCTTCCTAACTGGAAGTGACCCGACCCTTCTCGAAGAGTATAGATATAAGGAACTGTCAAGTTTCTCCATCTCAGTCCTAGGGATGTGTCCTACAAAACTCAATCGACCATACAACTCTAGATCCCTTCTAGCTAAGTATGATCATTTTGATTGGTCATGCCATCTAGACACTCACCTCTGACTCGTCTTGGATTTATCTCATCCTATAGTTTACTTACTTTATTTGGTACTCTAGACACAAACTAGTCTATATAGAAAATTCATTTTAGCCAATCTGACCTAGAACTAATCCTTAATCTAGGATATTCATTCAATGTAAAAATTTAGGTATTTCAAACCTTTTAAAAGTCCCTTATTGCATCCTTGCATTATCTAGGGTTTATGACTTCCTGTCATTTTACTCTCAAGATTCAATACCCAACATCTTTGATGCATTAAATCAAGTTTCGACATTATCGTAGAATCTCTTAAGGTATTATAAAGACTTCTTGTCTTGTTCTATGGTTTTCCTCGACCTTTCTCTATCAACAGTATATATATGTACAATGTCATATCCAACATAAGCATTATAGATTTCCTATGTCCTTCTTGTTTCAATTCTAGGGTTTAGCTTCTCTAACCCAATACATGGAAATATCAAACATCCTTGATTTTCCAAAGGTAATAACATAAGTGTAATTAATCATATGAAAAAATGGCTTCTAGTCTTTCCTAGACCACTTGACATCGCATGGTTTCACATTTTACATACATGAATAAACATAGTATTCAATCCATTTCTTTACCAATATAATAACTAAAAGAATACTGTCATTTCATATTAATAGTCTTGATCTAAGCCAATCTTCCAACATAAGTTACGTTTCACCTTCTCAGCCACTCTTAGGTGTCTTTAGCCATATGGACGACACCATGTCGTCATCAAGACGTACATAAGGTTATAAAAGTATATAGACATCCTTTTCAAATACCCTACCAGGGTGTTTCCTAAAAGGAATATATCGAGGAAGGAACTTGAGGTTTTTCTTTTCCAAGGACCCGATTATTAATACAAAGTCACTCAACAAGTAGTTAATAAAAGAACTCAAGAATAGTTATACATTACTCGAGTAAGCATTTTTGATAGAAAATCTAGGACTTAGTTGTGCTTCAATCCTTTCTTCCACTTATTTACTTCTCAATTAGTCAAGCATGGTTCACTACCAACCACTAACTCATGGTTTGATATTACCTTTAAAATAATGAAAAAAAAACTCATAATAAGCAATGATGGTTTCATGCTGCATTCCCAGCCATATCTATGCCAAGAAGAGTTTGAGGGTATCATACCCCGACTACCTTTTAAGCATCTAAATCACTCTAGAACAATCAAGAATTAAGCTTTCTCGTTGTCAACATTCTAAATAAATCTCGCAAAGATTCATGCATGAAGTGGTTTATAGGCAATATTTCCCCACTACTGGTTTCATAATCATTGTTGTTACAATGTATACGTATATACAAGGATAAGGCTATATCCATTCTAAAAGAAGAAAGATTGCTTTACTTACCGTGTACGCAATAACCTCTGTCATCTCTTGACTATTCTGAATTTGAGCTCGTAGTTAATATGGATGCAACAAGAATTTGGTTTAAGCCTCCATGCTAAGGAAATATTTGCTTCAACTTCCTTCTTACTCTTTTAATACCTCCAACGTAGACAGTGCCATTAATCTTTGGTCACAGTTCAATAGTTCATAGTGCACTTAAGAAGTGGTTTCTACCTGGAATCTGGCTCATATGTACTGTGACATTTCACCATCTAGCAGTCAGAATTGACCCTACCAATCAACACTCCTTATCATTATCCAGAGACTTGATGGGTGTTTGTACAATCTTCTTTGGGATACCAAGTAGCAGTTTTAGAGAGAGATTTGTTTGGCCTCACTTCCACTCAGGCTCAATATTCTGCACAATATACATGTATCACGCGAGTGTATGGGAATATGGTGTTAGTTCCCACAACCTTTTTTTTCCCAGTATCCATTCTACCAGCGCCCAAAATGGGAGCTTTCCAACAAGCTATCCGCATCCATTTAAGCATAAAGGATATATATATATTTTGTCTGACTTTATATCTATAACTGTTTTGGTTCAGATAAAACATTGCCTTTCAGATTTGATATTTGCTTACACTTCCAACTACCCAATGGTCAACAATATGGAAGCTCTTCAATTTCAGAATAGAGGCTAATGACAATGAAAGTCGTAACTAAGTTCGTCGCAATAGACTTGGCAAGTATCGGCCTACATAGATATCAGTAGTGGCTTTCAATGGCTTCCAATGTCTACAGTGAGCTATTAAGAGAGGAGAATTTAACTAACACCTCCTCTCACGACCCCCTCTATACTTTGTGCTTTCACTCGTTCTTCCTTCATTTGAGGTAAATGAGAACCTTCCTCTTTTTCATTCTCACGTTGCCTATCAAACAAAGCATAGACAACCCTCTAAAATATAGAACAAAGGTGCATAAAGTTACCTTCCCTCCTATCATTTCGGGTTACTTCTGGCAACAGAAGATAATACCCTTTCCTCATAACGGTTTTTCCTTTTATCCCATAAGATTCCACTTCCTCTTCTCCCTCCTACGTTGGCCAAGACTTCGTTACTTCCACCAAGTCATTATCACGTCCCAACTATTTTCCTCGCACCACCAACAATCGAAAAAGAAGAAGACAAGAATCAATTATAAAACCAGATTCCAAACAGATCTTCATGCCACATCAATGGTTCCTCCAATGTCGTTGTTTTCTCAAGCTACACATCACGACTTTTCCATCAAAAGAAAATTTAAACAAGAATTAATATTCCAATACGTGCCACCTTAAGTTAAGTTCCACAACTTATTATAGCTCCAAAAACATTTGAATTATATTGGAGCACATTCAATTTCTTATATTCAAGCTCGTGGCCTTTATGGCTTTACAAATATTTGAAAAGCTATTAAGATTTCACCACCTTCACCTTGTCGGTCGTGGAAAAATAAAATCCATTTTCTTATATAAAAGAACACTTAAAGGAATAGACATATCTATGTTGTCTCAATAGTCAATAAGCTCCTCAATTGAGTTGAGAAAACTTATCGATATATCATACCCCTACATAAAAGGAGTCTTGTCGAAATTATGGACTCAACGACTAGCTTAGTCGTTTAAAAGTATCACCAAAAACAAACAAATATAAATGACAAGTCATTCTGAAATTAGAGTTGGTAACACAATCTTAAACAGTCGACAACGTTGATCCATTGTCGTCTCTCGGCGTATTCACTCATTAAAATGAACTTAAGGATGATTGTCATAATGACTTTCTTTTTTTTTGTAAGGAAACAAGCTATAATATTAGTTCCTCAACTTATTAAGTTGATTTATCTATTAAAAGAATATAGACAATAATGAACAACCAATTATGCAGTTGAGGTCACAACATAAATTTGTTTACGTCATAAGAAGCGATATGCCGACAAAAGATTCTCTTAGTTACAACAACTAATGTTCAACCTTGGCGATGTCACTATCCCAAAATGACTAGGTTGACGTTTAACAACTTAAAATGGACTTTAAACGACATCGACAACATGTCTAATCGAGAATTTACTCTTATACCAAAAGGGTTGAGCATCACTTACCCGACTCAATTAGGTTCACCAATTAGTACCAACACTAGACCTAAGGTGGAGACAACCTGCTCTTTTCCTTGTATCTATGCCCTTCTCTCTGATGATGCTCTCCCTCCCTTTCTCGGAGGGCGGAAATCTATTTCTTGAATGCAACTTGCAATCAACAACACAAGATTAGTGTTTCAGTAATCATTTTCATAAACCTTATGAATTCATCACATCTTGACAAGTTTTAAACACATGTCAATTTTGAGTCAGAAAAACATAACTCATAGAAACATTAATTTTTCTAGGCATTTTTCATAAGCATCAAATCATTGAATCATGCATACTCATTTACTAATTACCTCAAAAGTACAAAGTAAATCATAGTTAAAGTTAGGGATGTAACAGGGCTCACCTAGTGGTCACCTAGCTTCACTAGCCCTTGTGAGCATGTGTTTTGTTTGCATAGTGGACAATGTGTTCCACTTGTAAACCTTTTTGGACAAACAATTTAGACCTGGTCCACTACATTGGATGGCTAGTTGAAGCTTGATCCATTGCAATTTTTCCTTTTTCTTTCACCTTTTTCCTATCTTTGATGGCGTATGTTTGCAATCTAGTTATGGCTTCATATATTATCCACAAGCATGTTATTTTGTGCCTATGTTGGTTTGCCATAGGATCTTGATCCTGGGGGCTTGGTCATCCTCTTGATTATTGTCATCCTATCTTACTAGCATTTGTACATTTGAACCCCTCTTGATTACGTGGTTGGCACTTTAGTGTGAGTTTGAAGCAAAGCCATCCTCTCACTAAAGTGGGGGCTAAATGTAGTGTAGTAAATTTCCTACCCTTGCATTTTCACATTTGTTTGGGCCCGCCTTTCTTTATTTATGCTTCTTTATGGCTTAATTGGTCCTATTTTGCATTCACAAACCCTATGAATTATATCTTTTTTTGGCTAATCCTGACATTCTCCAATGCATAAATGATAATTTAATGATTTCATTGGAGTGTCCCTAATTTTTAGGCTAGGAATAAAATGCCACCTATGACAGCTTTGTCCCCCAAAGGTCTCGAGACCTTGATTTTGAGGCATCTTAATTGGGCCCCTTTTTGGTGTCTGTGCCCCAAATTTTTAGGACTTGGGACTAAGACACCACCTAGGGTGTCTTAGTTCTCCTTGAGTCATTTTCAGGATTAAATTTCAAATTTTGGCAGGATTTAGCCCCCTTTATTTAATGAATTCATATGTCGGCTTGGTGTGATGTAATTTCAGGATATTAAGCATAGATAAGTATAAATACAAGGTTCATTCCTTCATTTCTTACCAAGTCTTTTGTGAGAGCATTCATAATATCAAATTGAGTTCACAAGAGCATTCTATCAAGCATTTGGAGCCATCATCAAGATTCAAGCATCATATCAAAGAGCTTCCTGCATCATGTGTGTTGTTGTGCTAACATTTGTGATGTAGGGTTTTGATTCAAGCAAGCAATTCAAGATTATTCCTTTAGTTCAAAATCCATATCCATTACAACCATTGCACACAAGTTTGTAGAATTTACAAGGGTTTGGTGAGTTGTAGCATTGCATGTTGTTCATTCACCATTTCCTTCATTATTTCTATTTCATTTCAAGGTTTAATTACCAACAAGGGGTTTGACCAAGGCAAACCCCCAATCACTAACAAACAAGTTATTCCCTTCTTGCATATTTGTGATTGCAAATCTCGGTTGAAGTCTTGATGATCACTTGGAGTGCAAAGTTGTAAAAGTTGCAAAGTTGCATTACAAAGTTGTCATCTTCACAAAAACTCATCTACAAGCCAAATCTAGAAGTTTCGAAACCCGAGATCAGAAAAGAAGCAAGTGCAAACCTTGGAGCTCATAACTGCATTTAGAGTTTTCAAAAATTTAGAATGGGACTAATATGCCATCTTGGGCGTCTTAGTCCTCCCAAGCATATTTTTCATAAATTCTTTCAGATCCAGTTTTGACATCTGAAGATTTCGCATTTTCCTTAAAAAACAACAATGTGACTAAGACAACAATAAAGGTGTCTTTGTCCTCCTTGGCATATCTGGACTTCTTTTGCATTTTCAGAATCCTCACAACATCTCCAAACTTCCCTGGTACACATATCCTATCTCCATGTTGCATAATTTCATCATTTGCATCTCTCATTTAGCTTGCATAACTAGGTTTTGTAGGTTGAATGCTTGTTTGTCTTTTCCAAGCATTTGCTTGGTGGTGAACCCTTTTAAAGCTAAAATAAGCCCCCTCCTAGGTCCTCATTGTGAATTGACTCATCTTGTGAGGTTGTTAGTCAATCCAATTAGGACTCTTAGGACATTATTGAATGACTGAAGGAATATAGGGTGGTCTAACCCACCATTCCCATATTCTTTTTGGTTCACTTGCTATAGGAATGCTCTTGAAAACTTGGTAGATTGCTAGATTTCTTGTTAGTTAGAAATTATGTGAGATAACCTTGTATTTATACCATTTTTATGTCAAATTTCTCATAATTATAACACTACAAGCCGACATAAGATCTAGGATAATAAAATCCCCACAAGAATTTGATTTAAAATAGGTCCAGGTTAAATCGAGACTCATACACCAGGTGGGGCATATTAGTCCCAATGGCTAAAACCTGAGACACAAACTCCAAGAAATGTTAAGTTCAATACAACATTTAAAATCAGGCCCGGAGACCTAGGTGGGACCCATGCGCCCAAGGTGGAATATGAGTCCCAAATCCCTAGATCTGGAACACATAACCTCAAATATTAGATTGTGATTTGTCATTTATTAAGTTTTGGGATTATCCTCAGAAAAATGTATTAAATAAGGCTTATGCATGCAAAATAGGGCCAAGTAAAGCATAAATGAATCCAATTTTAACAAAGAGGGCCCAAACAAGTGTGAAAATATAAAGGGATACATTTTTCTACACTGCAATTTATATATATTTAAAATATTAATATATATAATATAGTAAATGATAAATTAATATATACTAGGAAATATTAATATTAATAAAATATATATTTTATTTAGTATAAATATTATATGCTATATTATAAATATAATATTAAATATATAATAATATGATATATTATAAAATAATATTTGATGGATTGTTGCAAGAGAGTTTTAAATAGATCATATTTATTATAATTAAACCACAAGAAGTTGAGAGCAATATATACATCTCTCTCCCTCTCTCTCACCTTCCATCTATATTTTTATCTATCTCCACTCACCCTCTCCCTCTCTACCTGCATTTATCTCAATTTGCCTCCCCCTACCTCTCGCTCCCTCCCACCTTCCCCCATCTCTCTACCCCTCTCTTAGATCCTTCCCCCTCTACTTCTCTCTATATCCCATCCCTACCTTCCTCTATATCCCATCCCTACCTTCATCCCTCTCTACTTCTCTCTATGTCCCCTCTCCCTCCATCCCTCCAATTGTATGTATCTCTCCACTTTTCCCTCCCTTTATCCCTCACTCCCTCACTCCCTCTCTCTTCTTCTCCCTCTTTCTACCTAACCCTCTCTATCTCTCCCTCCCCCCTCTCTCTCTTACACACACTAGGTCTCTCTCTCTTTGTACCTCTCCTACCCTACCTCTCTCTCTCTACCTACCCTTTCCTCCCTCCTCCTCTCTCTCTCTCCATCCCTCCATCCATCTCTATCTCCACTCACCCTCTCCCTCTCTACCTACCTTTCCCTCAATCCATCACACCCTACCTCTTTTTTTGCCTACCTTTTCCTCCTTCCCTCCTTCCCCCTCTCTCTACTTCCCTCTCTAATTCTCACTATCTCCCCTCATTCTCTCTACCTACCTCTCCCTCTATTCCTTCCACCTTACCTCTCTTTACCTACCTCTCCATGTTTCCTTCATTTCCTCTCCCCCCTCTATCCCTCCCACGCTACCTCACTACCTCTCCCTCCCCCATCCCTCTCTACTTCTCTCTATCTCTCCTCTCTCACCATTCCTCCTAACCTTCCTCTCCCTCCATTTTCCCCTCTTTTCCCCCTCTCTCTCTCCACCTACCCCTCCCTTTATTGCTTGCTCCCTCCTTCCCTCTCTATCCCTCTCTATCCCTCCCACCCTACATCTCCCTCTCTCTACCTACCCATCTCTCTTTATATCTCCCTTCACTGCTCTATATCTCTCTCACACACACCACCTCTCTCTACCTCTCCCAACCTACCTCTCCCTTTCTACCTACCTCTCTCTATTCCTTACACCTTACCTCTATCTACCTACCTCTCCCTATCTCCCTCTCTCTCTACCTCTCTCTCTCACACAAAGAGACACACACAACCTCTCTCCCTACCTCTCCCACCCCACCTCTACCACCCTACCTCTCTCTCTACATTCCTCCCTCTATTCCTTGCACCTTACCTATCTCCTTCTTTCTCTCCCTCCCTCTACCCCTCCCACCTTACCTCTCCCTATTTCCCTCCTTCCCTCTCTCTCTCTCTCTCACACACACACACAAACAACCTCTCTTTACCTCTCACACCCTACTTCTCTTTATTCCATGCACCTTACCTCTCTCAACCTACCTCTCCCTATCTCCCCCGTTCCCTATATCTCTCTCCCTCCTTCTACCTCTCCCACCAAACCTCTCTCTCTCTCTACCTACCTCTCCCTCTATTCCTTCCATCCCTACCTCTCTCTCCACCTACCCCCCTTTATCCCTCCCTCCTTCCCTCCATCTCGCTACCTCTCCCTCCCTTCTCTATGTATCTCTCTCACACACAACCTCTCTCATTCTACCTCTCCCACCCTACCTCTCTCTCTCTATACCTACCTCTTTCTATTCCTTGCACCTTACCTCTCTCTACCTACCTCTCTTCTTCTCTCTTTCTCACTCCCTCTATCCTTCCCCCTACCTCTCCCGATCTCCCTCCTTTCCTCTCTCTCCCTCACATACACACACACAACCTATCTCCACCTACCCTTCCCTTATCCATCTCTCTCCCTCCCTCCCTCTTTCTCTCACTACCTACTTATATCTATTCCTTGCACCTTAACTATCTCTACCTACCTCTTCTCATCTCTCTCTCTCTCACAACCTCTCTTTACCTTTCCCACCCTACATCTCTCTCTATACCTACCTCTCTCTATTTCTTGCACCTTACCTCTATCTACTTACCTTTCCCTATATCCCTCATTCCCTCTCTCTCTTTCTCTCTCTATCCCTCCCACCCTACCTCTCTCTATTTCTTGCACCTTACCTCTATCTACTTACCTTTCCCTATATCCCTCATTCCCTCTCTCTCTTTCTCGCTCTATCCCTCCCACCCTACCTCTCCCTATCTCCCTCCTTCCCTCTTTCTCTCCATCACACACACTCAGCCTCTCTCTACCTGCCCATCCCTTTATCCCCTCTCCCTCCCTCCCTCCTTCCCTCTCTCTCCTACCCTCTATCCCTCCCACCCTATGTATCCCTATCTCCCTCCTCCCCTCTCTCTCTCGCTCCCTCTATCCCTCCTTCCCTCTCTCTCCCTCACACACATAACCTCTCTCCACCTTCCCCTCCCTCCTTCCCTCTCTATCACTCTCTCAATATCTACAACTTCGTTGTAATCCTCATGAAGGTAATGACCTATAGAAGACCAACTATAGGTTTGGTTTTTGAGGGTGGTGAAAAAGTAAATTTACACCAATGGGTAGAAGTTGGTATCAATGGTGATAGTGTAGTTTCACTCATTGATCTAACACTTACTGAGAACATGTTCAGAAGACACAAAGAGAAGATAATTATTCTGTTGAATAAGTCATTGTTGTGCAAAAAAGAAATGCCAGAGGAACGTCCAACTATGAGGCAAGTTTTTTCTTCATTGGTTAATGTTAAACAAGACCAACTGGACTTTAACTTTGACTTTGAAACTTAGTAATTGTTTTATCTACTTACTATCAAACAATATATAGGTAGCTAGAGATTTAATGTTTGGGCTTGCAAGATTTGGTGAGGAGCTAGAAAAAATATTAAAGGAGTTGTGTACAAAGTATACATAAATGTTATGTGTGTATTATTGATGTGAATAAAATTAATTCAGGTTTTGTTTATTATGATATCTAAACTTTTTAGGCTATGTGAAAACTGATTGCTTATAAGTAGTTTTCAATCAGTAGTTTCATGTGATAGGTAGTTTGTCTTATTGGTTGGACAATCTTTTCAAACATTGTTGAGTTGCACAAAGGTAAATATGGAAGATAGTAGGTTCTTTGATATGCATGTTGATGATAATCATAGTAAAGGGCTTATTGAGATGTTAAAGTCTTTATATTGTTGGTGTTTTTAATTATTTAGTGTTTGATTATTTCTTAAAACGTAAGAAGAAATGACTTAGATACAGTTGATGTAATTCAATATGATAAATGTACTGTAAGTTTCAAAGTTTTTGTTGGTTCATTTTTAAGAAGGTTAATATCAAGATAAAATAACACAAAAAAATTGAAGTGTTGATTTAATCACAAATTTTACTATACGTGTTGGTGGGGTTTTATTCTTTTAATACAAAGATTTAATTGTGTGAATATGTGGGAGGTTATCTTTATGTTTTGTGTTTGAAATTTTTATTTTATTTTATCTAGTGTCTCATCCGAAAGATTTAATATTGTTGTTGGCTGATTTCATTCCTAAAAGGGTCTCCTTGCCTTCTTCATCTTTCTCCACCATAGATTTCGAATCCATTTGCTAGTTTTCAAAATGATCAATGCAGTTCAAGAACTCATAAATTTGTTGATCATCACTAAAAATTTTCTAATTATGTATTAGACTCAATGACTGGAGCCGACCTAACTTACCCAAATAGAAAGGAATTGTGCCTTGGAAGGAATTGGAAGATAAATCCAAGTAAGTCAGATAAAAAATATTAGCAATGAAAGGGGAAATGATGCCCCCAAGCTGCTTTTCTGGAAAATTGAGGGAGGCAACATTGTTGTGCGAATCACAGGCCACACTAGACCAGTTACATTAATGGGTACAGTTGCCCCAGTTGACCAAAGCATTGAGGGGACATGAGGTTATGGAAAGCTTGAAGGAAGAGAGAGCTTGAAGATCAATGGCTTCACCACCACTATCTATAGGTGCACATAGACATAGTATTCCCATCACCAAGACAAGGATAAATGCTATGGAGGATGCCATGTCTACCCAGCAATGAAAATACAATTGAAGGGACTAAATATATAGAAATTTAGGTTTGCTGCCCTTCATTATATTACCCAAAACGTTAGGCATCATTAAGTTGTAACAACCTTGTTTATTCAATTTCCGTAAGAATCCTCGTTGTCCACGATGTGACAACCATAGTTATAGGAGACAGATGGAATCGTAATGATAATGATTTCCCTTTCCGTCCCTTCTGTCTATACCCACTTTCACTAACTTTGTAAATATAGAAAGTTGTCATTGGCTTTCTAGGTTAAAGTATATGAAAGAACAGTCTTCCATTAACTTTGATACTCATCCATAGGAGAAAAATGATTTGAAAGTCACTGGAAAAGAAATGTATAGAAACAGAATAATTTGAAAGCGAAGGAAGAAGAAACGAAGAAAGTGACCGAGTGGAAGAGGTGTAGCAAACGAAAGGCGGGGATAATGATCTAAAATATATGGGCCAATCTACCTTCATTTCTCATGTAAAATCATTTTAAGGAATGGTACAGAAACGTATGCCCGTGAACAACACGGAAAAATCATCAAATTAAGTTTCTCTTTGGAGGAAGACCGCTGGAAATAGTGGACAAATATAAATATCTTGGACTTGATTTTCACAACAAACTCAGTTGGGAAACATGCAGAGAAAAAAGAATACAAGGGGTTTGCAAAGTGGTATACTCTCTATAAAATAGATGTAAAAATGCAGAATTATGGGATTTGAAAACCAAGAGAACGTTGTTGGGCTTACTTGCGACTCCAGTGGTTCTCTATGGGTGTGAAATTTGGGGCAGCAACATGTCAGGTAAAAAATGGAGACAAGTGCAAAGAATCCAAAAATATCTAATTGTAAGCAACCTTAAACTCAAAACAACAATTCCTTATGAGATTTTATTGGTGGAGACAGGTACCTTCCCCTACTAAGTTATCTACAAAAGGTCCAAAATATGGAGAACCATTTTTGGCCTAATCTAATTGTGGAAGAAGAGTTAGATAGAAAAAGGAATACATGGATGAAACAAAATAACAAATAGATGAAAAAGTGGGATGTGAGTATGCATGATTGTCCAAGAGCAAATAATTTGATTAGTAAGTTACCTATAAAAGGTCCAAAATATGGAGAACCATCATTAGCCTAAGCTAATTGTGGAAGAAGAGTTAGATAGAAGAAAGAATGCATGGATGAAACAAAATAACAAATGGATTAAAATTTGGGATTTGACTATGCATGATTGTCTAAGCACAAATGAAGAAATAAAAAAATATGTGAAAGAAAAATTTAAAAATGCTATATGGACAAAACAACCAAGGCGAAGAAAAGATTACTATATCAAAGAATTTAACCCCAAGAGGGACCATGAGGAAAAAACCTATATAGGAGCAAATATTAAATGGAAAGCAAATATGTTGATACCATAATTAGGAACCAGTTAACATTGTATTAGATGTGAAACGTGCAAATGGATGGTACCTAAAGAAGAGTGGGAAAAAAGAATATATGATTTTGTGACAAGGGAATGATGGAGACGGAATGAAAATTTTTTATGGAGTGCTTAGCATATAAAGATATTTGGGTCGGTTATGAGGAAACTTTACAAGTTGATAACTTAAGTACCTTGTTTGAGGAGGCAAGGTTGGACAAAACTGTAAACTACACCATCAAAATCTATTGCAAAAGAGTTCATATCGAATGAAAATTACAAATTGTTTAGGGTCTTTCTCCTTGTTGGTGGTCCTATGTTGTTCCTTGGTACCATAGGATTTAGTGGCCTGAAGGATGTTATTAAAATATTTTATTTCAATCTCTTCTATAAGTGTAAATTACTCTTACAATAGGGTTGCAGAAATTTGAGGAATTATTTTGGTAATTTTTTATGGGAAGGTTTTATATTAAATTTATAGAATTAATTTATTTGGTATGGGAGTAGGAGTCTTAGATTGAAATCTCTTCCGCTAGGAGTTAAGGACCGGGGTATCTATTAGTCAAAGTTGCCTAGTACACAAGCCAAGCCTCACTCCTTATGGTTCAAGAACTTTCACTTTTAACCAGACCTAGCGATTTCATTCAAATTTATTCAACTTCAACAAAAATTATCTTTACAATTTGACCATTGTAGGTAAGGTTGGTGTCAAGTATACAAATTAATAGTATGTAGCATGTTTTGGTTTATTTTGATTGCATTTTATAGTTTAAATAGAAGAGAGGTTATAGATTTTTTTTTTTTATTATTAAGAGGTAAATGCTTTTGACCAAGAGCTATGAACCGGTGAGGTCAGAAGTGGGCAACCTCATCCCCAATTTAAACATTCAACAATTACACCCGAGTGGGATTTGAACCTTGATGGCAAGAACAACACCACAACAATTTAACCCTCAAACCATGCCACTATTGGCAAAAGAGAGGTTATATATTATTATATAAAAATTTTGAAAACTATTTTTAAATATTAATTTTTATTGTAGATTAATTTTTAAATATAGTTATAGTTGATGATGTGTTTTTGGAATCTATAAAATTATAAAATGTTCTATGAAAATATTTAACAATCTATTTTGTAATCAATCTTATGAACTTATATTCCATACAATGAGTATGAATTAAATAATTCTTATTCAAGATAAATGATTTTTTAAAAATATTTCTATAATATTGAATAATAAAAATTAAATACTAATAAAACATGACATAATTTAATTAAAATATTTAATACTTAATGATAAATATAATATTTAAAACCTCAAATTAAAATATAAATTTACAATCAATAATATTTAATAACTATTGGGGATCACCTTGTGGTGTAGTGGTGAAGTGGTTGCACCACTATTGGTGCAACCAAGTTTCGATTCCCTGCCTAGCCAAAACCAGTGTATACCGGTTTGAGCCCACCTTGTGGACATGTTGGCGGATGTGTACACAGGTGGTTGGTACATGTAAGGTGGTGGAGGATGGAGGGAGGTGCTCAGGAGGAGCTAGTGGTCCCTAGGAAGGAGGTTGACTGTGCTAGACATTGGCTGGACGGGAGTAATTGCGGACTTGTGCTAGACCCACGATGGAGTGTATTGCTCGTGAATTCAGTGTTTCTGTATCGAACCCACACGAGTCTTTCACTCCTCTAGGCTCAGCTTATGCTGTGCTTTCATGTCAAGATTTGGGGATGAGGTCCCCCAGTTTGTAGTCTCACTGGTTCATAGCTCCAGTTCAAAAGCGTTCACCAATCAATATATATATATATTTAATAACTATTAAAAATATATTAAATATTAAAAACAAAAATTATAACTGTTTAGCGATTTTTTGTTCAATAGTCATGGTTAAAAAGAAATTCTAGGATTGCTTTTAATAATTAACTTACTATTAAAAGATAGGTTGTGTTTACAACTCTTTACTAAAAATGGTACAAATTTAATTCAAATGTATAATTTATACACCATACTTACCAGTCTACTTTAAATTCATCAAGTAAACAAACACTATCGACGAAGAGTTGAAACTAACAATCTCTTAGCACCAAGATATAAATTTGATGAATGTACGCTTGATTTTTTGATTTTATGTTGAGTTACATATTTGACATGTTTGCTAATTATATTTATTTATTTATATTATATAATATAATAATAAAATTGAATGTATGAAGATTTTTTAAAAATAAATTGTTAAATTTCATTATTATTTTATTTATAATAAATTATATTTTTATATTTAAAATAATTTCAGATTAACAATTATCAAATTGAATATATGTTTGAAGTATATATATATATATATAACTTTCAAATATGAAACATAATGATACGTTTTTAGTGATTTTGATAAGAAAATTTGAAGAGAAACCTTAAATTGAATAATATGTTGTAAATTATAAAATTTATTGATTCAAATTAATTAAATATAATTTATAGTCTTACTTGTAAATTAATCATAATTCCAATTTCAATTGAAAACTTAGCAAGTGAGATCCTTATCAAAATTATGACTCATTTCATATCCTTGATCATCTAAACCTTCTAACATGTATAGGTGGATAATACATTAATGTCCTTGATATACAAAGAGGGAGACATAAAGAGACATAGAGAGAAAGATATAGGGGACAAAGACAAAGGTAGACAAACAAGATAGAGGTATATAGAGGGAGATATAGATAGAATTAGAGTTACATATAGAGATAAATACTATGATAGACATAAAAATTGAGATAGAGATAAAAAAAAAGATAGATACAAATATAGAGATATAGACAAAGAAATAAACGTAAATATAGACATAGACATAGACATAGAGAGAGAGATATAGATAAGTTATAGAGATAAAAGGTTGGAGAGGGATAGGGCGAGCTATTTAGAGATAGAGAGATAGAAATATAGAGGGAGAGAGATGGAGGGAAACACAAAGATATAGATAGAGAAGGGGAGAGAGATAGAGAGTTTGAGTTAGAGGGAGGAGAGATGGGGATTCTACTGAGAGGGAGAGATATAGAGAGGTAAAGAGAGATGTAGAGATCGAGAGATAGAGAGATAGAGATAAAGAGGGAGGAGAAAGATAAAAATTTATATAGTGGGGAGATATATAGAGTTAGAGAGAGGGATAGAAGGATGAGATACAGAGGGATAGAGGGGGAGAGACAAATAGGATAGAGAGATAGAGTGAGAAATACCTAGAGATATAAAGAGGGGGAGAGAGGTGAAGAGATAGAGATAGAGATGGATAGATAAAGAGAGATGGTAAGGTTTGGTTAGGATTTTCCAATTTAACATTTGATCCTTATTTACAAGATGGCTGTTATTGTACCATGGTGTACTCTTGATTTCTAGTTAGAGTGTTGGCATGATAAAGGTTCTCTTAGGAGTAGATTTTTTTAGCTGGGACATATGATATTCTTTTGAGGAGATGTAGATCATGACATCATGGGGAGTTCTTAATTCTTAATACTGAATCTTTGGTGGTGATTTTAGATAATTTGATTGATGGGTGGTGTGGTCATTTATCTGGTGAGCTTTTGGTACTTTTAGTGTTGTAATGGAGTTTATTTGGTATGACATCATCAATTGTAAATGTATTGCAAATTTGGGTGAGGTTGTGAGATGTCTCTTTTTTGAGATGATGTGTTGAGATGGATAACATTTGATGAGGTCTTAGAAAGAAGACTAAGGACTTGCACTTGGTTTGGATGTGATTTGCACAAAGACATATAAAGGACATTATTCTTGGAGTGAGTCATGATGACTTGGTTATCCTAGAGGAGCATTATGATTCTCCACTCTTGGTTCAGTTGATGATAAATTATTTGAAAGGTATTACATATCTTATTTTTATATGCATTTTGTTTCATGATTTATTTTTTATAAGAATGTGCCTTGAGCTATGATACTAGTTCTAGAGGGATTATTTAAGGATTTTTTGGCATGAGTTGTTTCTTTCTCTCTTCTTATGGAATGATTTTTGATCTTGTAACTTGAAATGTGTAGAATATATTTTGGGCTTATTCCCTTGGTTTTGAGAGTGAATTATTTGGTTTGATCTTATTTGGTTTTAGAGGCTTAGATATTGGTTATGGTTAGATGTGAATAATATTTTTCTCTGAGTTTTTATTAGGGAGATCATACTTACCATGTTTTGAGCACTAGGACATGTTGCATACTTTAGTTTACAATTTCTCTCTTTGGTCTTTTTCTCTACTTTAATGTTTGTGCTTACATGACATTGGAGCTGATGTTTGTGTGGAGATATGATGATCATTGTTTTTGTGGTCATTTCTTGTTATTGTAGTTCATTATATTTCCAGTGACAACATGGATGCCCCTTGATCTCTTTCTTTTGTTGAGTGTGGAGAACTTGGGATAGTTATATACACTAGTGGTGAGAGTTGTATTGTAACAGATTCATTTCTTAAGATTTACATATCTTTGTGGATGTTCATTGATACTACATGATATTGATTATACCTTCTATATGAATGATATTGGTATCTTTGGATTCCTTGATCACTTTTTTCATTTGACATTACCCATGTAGTGGGAATTCTAAGATAGTAGATTTGTTATTATAGATTGGGTTGGATATGTTTATGGCATGAGGTTTACCTATTATGATGTGTATACCTTTATTTTTGAGATATGGTTAGTTAGATGTGTTAGCAACTAGTTGTGGTTGTTATTCCAACTATAGTGATTATTTATTGACAACTAATATTGCATAGTTGTTACCATTAGATTTAGGTTTTGTGTATGGATATTAGTTTGAGATAGCACTTATGCTTATATATGACAATAATTAATATGACATTATTTGGATGACATCTTATATTTTATACATTGGCATGATGGAGGATGAGAGGGTAGGTGTTTGGGATGTTGGTCAACTTGATTATTCTTATAGGTATCCTAATGGAGCACATTGAGAACTTATATTTCTTGATGGTACATGCTGGCTATAGGGATTTTTCCCTTGATTTTTGAGTTTACTTTTACCCCTTACAATACATACAACAAGTGGGAGAATATTCAGAGAATGTATTTTATTCACTTTAGCATAATTTTATAATATGACTAATATTATTTATGGGCACACCTAGGGGATTTAAGGATGAGTGCATCACATGGGTTAGACAGTCTTGGGGCCACTTTATATATTGTATGTAACATTAGGACAAAAAGTATTTGGAAATGGTATACAAAAAGGTGACCAAATGAGTGATTTTGGTCATAATGTGCTAATATTATTAAAAAGTAGAAATAGCGATCATAACATGACTTTGTAAATACTAATCCATAACACTATAACATTTTAGTTTTATTAAATGCAATCACATTTTAATTTTAAAAAGTGTGATATTATTTTAGTTTTAAAAATATGATTATATTTTTTCATTTTATAGATCAAATTTCATGTTCCATGAAACATGATTGCATTTTGTGGAGTATGAAACATGATCATGTTTTATGTTTCATGTTCCACAAAACACCTTTTGTGGAACATGAAACATGACCGTGTCTTATGTTTTAAAAAAATGGTCACATTTCTTATTAGATAAAAAGAAAAAAAGAAAAAAAATCAATCTCATTTTAAAAACATGATCACATTATGTAATATTCTCCCATTACATAATGTTCTCTTGTTTTCTAGTAAAAATATCCCAACCTTTTTTCTTTGGAATAGGTTTTCATAACAAGCCTAAAGGCTTGGAATAATAATTTTTATCCATTTGACATGTTTTTGACCTTCACTAGAGTTTTTAAACTTGCACATCTTTCTAGCCGTACATTTTTTTGATATTTGAAATACATTAACCTATTTATTTTTAATTTCTTTTACTAGTGCTTCTATATTCATAAAATCCATATGTATTGATTTATTTATAACTTTTTATTCTCTTATAGGGGATTTTTCTATGCTTCATCCTTTATACATTAAAAAAGAATAGATTTATTATTATTTTTTCTATAAGTCATGTGGTGTGTTGTTATACCGCTACCCCTCTAGTGTGTATAATGATATGAGTAGTTATTTTGTGGCTAACTTAATTATTAACTATGTTATTAAGTTATTTAGGTCCAACTAAGGCTTAAATAGGGTTATCTAGGTCAGCCTGGGTGATATTTGGTGCAGGAGCACCTGCCAAAGTGCCTAAATGTAAGCTTATTTTGATGGTTTTTGTTTTAAAATCCTTTTTGTTGTTTTGGTAAGGTATTAAATACCATTTATATTGTGTTTGAGGACCTTTTAGTTCTTAGATAAAAGTTGAATAAGTGTGGAAGCTTAAGTTTGGGTTATTTTTCCTTCAATAGAAAAAAGTTGAAAAACACACTGTGTTTTCCAACAGTATGCTTTTGGCCGTTCTAAGGCTTGGAGAAGAAAACCTAACTCCTTTCCAAGTATTGTAAAGGAAGCTCTTGACATTTTCAATAGGTTGGATGCTTTGGAGTATGGAAGTTTTTATAAAAAGAATAAAATATAGTGATTTCTGTGTGCAAAATTTTGTTTTCCTGTTCTTGGCCGCGTGATTGCTGCTAAATGAATTAGAGAAGGAATTTGTTACATTGAATAGCATGTAGTGAAGGTATTGGAAGCATTTTTCTAGTTAAATAGCTAGGAATTTCATCAGTTTCATCTGATTGTAAATTTTTGTGTGTTTTGTTGTTGTTGTTTTGATTGGTAAATGTGTTGAAAATGGAGATTTAGCCCACACTACCACCGTACCAAGAAGTATGGAGACATTGGGAAGGTGGATAAACTCCATTAGTGTAAATATTTTAGGGGTAGGAGTCAGTAGAAGCTCGGTCAGCATGCATAAAGACTTTTCCTAGGCGAGCTTGTGATGCCCGGTTGGGAAAAGATAGCAAAAGACCAATTCTTGCGTGGCAGGGGTGTCTAGTCTTTAACAAGTTAAGATGTATGGCGAATGCAGGAAGATTTGAGAAGGTGTGGGAAAGAAGACATAGACTTTAGCAGTGCATTTGAGACTGGAAAAAGCAGAAACAGTCCAAGAAAAGGTCTTAAAAACCCTAGTTTTTTGTAAAATATGTGTACTGCCTGTGTACAGCCAGAGAGGGGCCCAAACCCTAAAAATCCTTTAGTGTTTGGAATTTGAGCCAGGGTGTCTGAAGGGGGTTTGTCCTTACTAGTTGAAGGAGAGGAGTGCTAATCAGTTTTCTTGTGCAAGGAGGCCTAAAAGGAGCTCAAGGCTTGTAGCCCTGCCCAAAACCTAAAATAGGGAATTTGTGATAGCAATGGAAAATCCAAGCATGGAGGTTAAAAAAGGACCCTTCCTCGATGGTTTTGAAGCCATGGGAGCCTGAACACACCCCTTCCAAACAAGATTTGGAAGTATTTGGAGTTGAGCTAGTCTTTAAGAGTATTAAGGGCTAGAAATGGCAAGAGAGGAAAAACACCAAGAATTGCTTGGTTAAGGCATTGTGATTCATTTGAAACTTGATAGCAGGGTTGGCAGGGAGGACCAAGGGTGCCTAATAACCTTTAGGAACTATAGGTTGAGTGGTGGAGAGAAACACCAAGGGTTACTAATTTGGAGACCCAGAGCATTGAGATTGTGACTGTCTCAATCCGACCCTATCCCTATCAGATTGGTATCAGAGTAGTGAAAGATTTGGGAAAGTAGCATATATGTCATAAGTTGAGTCAAGTGAAACCCCCGCCATGGTGACAAATGCACAGTTAGCCAAGATGGTTGAAGAACAAGAAGAGGACAACAAGTCTTTAAAAGAAAGAATAGAGCAACTGGAAAAGGCATGGAACAATGCAAGGTTGGAAGGTAAAGTGCCAAAAGAAGAAGAGGTTGCAGAGGAGGACAAGGTCCTTGAACCTGACCCTGTTTTGGAGGAGGATCCTTTCTTGAAGGCATTAAAAGCCTTGAGTGGAAAAGGACTTGAGGGCATACCATTGTTCTATGGAAAGATGGATCTCGATCTGGTCATGGACTGGATAGAAGGCATGGAGAATCACTTTGAATGTGATGGAGTAACGAAAGCACAGAAGGTGAAGGTTGCAAAATCAAGGTTGAGAGGATCAGCCTTGACATGGTGAAGTTTATTCAGACTGAGAGGGAGAAAGAAGGTAAGCATCCCATATCAACTTGGAAATGGATGGTTGCTAAGGTAAAGGAAGCCTATATGCCCGATGATTATGAGATCCAACTTCACAAGAAGAGGCAGAGTCTAAGGTAGAAAGATCAAGATGTCAACACCTACACTGAAGAGTTCCAGAAGCTTTGCTTGAGATCAAATGTGTCAGAGGATGAGAGCCTGAAAGTGGCTAGGTTCCTTAATGGTTTAAAATGGAACATTCAAGAAGAGATGGCTCTTTTGAGTCCTAAAACAGTCCACCAATGTTATCAGCTGGCTATAAAGATTGAAGAGAGGAACAAAAGAAAGCATGATTAGTCCTCTAAAGGCAGAGGCAAAGGCAGAGATCAAAGAGGACAGCAAGGAGGTTACCAAGGAAGAGGTAGTGATCAAAGAAGCCAAGGTGAATCTAAGCTCACTAAGCATGGAGGTGAAACATCTTCAAGAGGAGGATTTAACAGAGGAAGAGGACCTCAAGGAGGTTCAAATAGAGGAAGAGGAGCAGGCAGAAGTAACTCTTACTTTTCCACCATGAAATGTTATCACTGCAATCAGCTAGGACACCCTGCTTATAGGTGCCCGGAGAAAGCATCCTCTTCTAGCAATGAGAAAAGAGTGGCCTATGCACAAGAGGACACCATGAGTGTCAAATCACCTGAGATCAGTCATATAGAATTAGAAGTAGGAGAAAATCTAATGTTTAATAGAGTGTTGATCAGACAACCGGTCAAGGAAGAACCCAAGCAAACGAGAGCTTTGTTTAGAGCAAGGTGCAAGATATTGGGAAAGGTATGCAAGGTCATTGTAGATTCTGGTTCTACAGATAATATCATCTCTGAGGAGGTAGTAACTAAGCTGAAATTGTAGAAGTTACCTTATACCAACCCCTACAAGGTCACATGGCTGAATAAAGGGCAGAGTGTTTTGGTGAATGAGCAGGTAACAGTGGAATTCTCAATTGGAGGATATAAAGACAAGTTGGTTTGTGATGTACTACCCATGGATGTATGCCATCTTCTACTTGGCAGGCCATGGCAATATGACAGAGGTGCTATATATCATGGGAAGGAGAACACCATTGAATTCAAGAAGGATGGAAGAACCTTTAAGCTGCAATCATTGACTGAGGATGATGAAGGACAGTCCAAGGTTCCAAACATCATGTTGAGTAGTGGTAAAGAGTTTCTCAACAATCTACATCAAGGAGGTGAAGGTTATGTGGTTCTAATGCAGTCCAAATGGGAAGAAAAGGCTGAAAGGATAGTCTTACCAAAAGCAGTCCAAAGATAACTTGATAAATACAAGAGCATAGTGAGTGATGGAACACCTACAACTCTACCACCCAAGAGAGAAATAAGTCATCAAATTGACTTCATACCTGGAGCCTCATTGCCTAACAAGGCAGCATACAAACTCACACCAGATCAGAATCTTGAAGTGGCTAGACAAGTGAAGGAGTTGTTGGATCAAGGCTTGATTCAAAAGAGTATCAGCCCATGTGCAGTCCCAATGGATTTGGCAACAAAAAAAGGTGGTAAGTGGAGATTATGCACTGATTCTAGAGCAATTAATAGAATCACAATTAGGTATAGGTCTCCTATTCCTAGGATTGAAGACTTGATGGATTGTCTTGGAAGTGCAAAATTCTTCACCAAGTTGGATCTTAAGAGCGGGCATCATCAAATCAGAATCAAGGAGGGTGATGAATGGAAGACAACTTTTAAAACAAATGATGGCTTGTATGAGTGGAAAGTGATGCCATTTGGCCTCTCAAATGCCCCTAGCACGTTCATGAGACTAATGAGTGAGGTGCTTAAGGATTTCACAGGGATTTTTGTGGTAGTCTACTTGGATGACATACTGATTTTCAGTAAGACAGCAGAAGAACATTTGATGCATGTGGAGATGGTTCTGAAAAGGGTGCAAGAAGAACAATTGGAAATCAAACTTGAGAAGTGTGAGTTCTTCAAACAAGAACTTGTGTATCTAGGCTTTGTAGTATCCCAAGGAACGTTGAAGATGGATCCAAGCAAGGTGGAAGCCATCCTAAACTAGCCTACACCAACCACAACAATAGAGGTAAGGAGCTTTCATGGTTTAGCTCAGTTTTATAGAAAATTCATCAGGAATTTTAGTGGTATATGTGCACCAGTCCTAGATACTATTAAGGGAGGTCTAAAACCAAAGTTTAAGTGGACTCAAGAGGCTGAAAAAGGGTTTGAAAACTGAAACAAGAAGTGGCAACTCAACCAATTTTGTTATTGCCTAGTTTTGATAAGTTATTCACAGTTGAGTGTGATGCAAGTGGAGTAGTAGTAGGAGGAATACTTACTCAAGAAGGTAGGCCTGTAGCCTTCTTTAGTGAAAAACTCAATGAAGCCAACCAAAAATACTTCACCTATGATCTGAAACTTTGTGCTTTAGTGTAGTCCCTTAGGAAGTGGAGGCATTATTTATTGCCCAAAGAGTTTGTGGTCTTCACAGATAACCAGGCACTCAGTTACATCAACACCCAAGAGAAGTTAAGCAATAGACATTTGAAATGGATGGAGTACATCCAAGCCTTTATATTTACCATTAAGCATAAGAAGGGATAGCAAAACAAAGTAGCAGATGCATTAAGCAGGAGAATGTTGACAATGCAGGAAATACAACTGAAGAGCATTGGATTAGAGAGTTTCAAAGACCTCTATGGTGATGATGAAGACTTTTCAGAAGCCTAAAAGGTATGCTCTGATTTTGAGAATCATTTTCATAGTCAGTATGCTGAGTATACATTGAAAAATGGACTCTTATTTAAGGGTAATCTATTATGTGTCCCAAGAGGATCAATGAGGGAAAATCTGATCCAAGAGAAACATAATGGCAGTCTTAGTGGGTATTTTGGAATAAATAAAACTTTAGAGCTGGTACAAAGGTTCTATTATTGGCCTAAGTTGGCAAGAGATGTCAGAAAATATGTGGAACAGTGTGTTGTTTGCATGAAATCCAAAGGGGGAGCCAACAATGCAGGTTTGTATCAACCTTTTCCCATTCCCAATAGACCATGGGAGTGTGTTAGCATGGATTTTGTGTTAGGACTCCCCAAGACTAAGGCAGGGTTTGACAGTATTTATGTAGTTGTGGATAGATTTAGCAAGATGAGTCACTTTATCCCTTGCAAGACTACACATGATGCAAGTTACATAGCCCATCTCTTTTTTCAGGGAAGTTGTAAGAATCCATGGATTGCCATTGAGCATTGTGTCAGACAGGGATGTGAAATTCATGAGCCATTTTTGGAAGACTTTATGGAGCAGATTGGGAACCAATCTGTCATTTGGATCAGCATACCATCCTCAGACCGATGGTTAAACAGAGGTGGTTAACAGAGTGTTAGGTAACCTATTGAGGTGCTTGACTAAAGAATATGGACATACCTGGGATATGGTGATTTCTCAAGCTAAGTATGCTTATAATGATAGTGTAAACAGAACTACAGGGAAAAGTCCATTTGAAGTGGTGTATGGGATGCACCCAAGAGGCATTTGTGAGCTCAGAGACCTTGGATCTCAGGAGAATAGGAGTGGACATGCAGAAGACTTCAATCAGACCATGAAGGAGATTTATGAGTAGGTTAAGAAGACAATCACAGCAGTAACACAAAAATTGAAAGATAAAGTTGATGTGTCAAGGAGAGATGTGCAATTTCAAGTAGGTGACTATGTTATGGTTCATCTTAACAAATCAAGGTTGTAGAAGGGAATGTCAACCAAAATTCAAATGAAGAGAGTGGTTCCATGCAAGGTGTTGGTCAAATACGGCAAGAATGCCTACAAGGTGGAATTACCATCAGATTTGGGCATATCTGCAGTGTTCAACGTTGTTGATTTAATCAAGTATAAGGGAACAGTTAGTGATGAGGTTCATAATAGTCATGAAATCTGTAAGGATATTAGTAATATACCCCTTCCTAATCAAGAGAAGCCTCAAGCAGAGAAGATCTTGGAGTCCAGGGTGAAGAAGGCTACCAGATACAAAGTGTACATGTAGCACCTTGTCAAGTGGAGGAACAAACATGAATTTGAGGCTACTTGGGTTGAGGAAGCTGATTTTAAGAAGCTAGGCATTGATCTTACACTGATATCACCTCAAGTTCCTTGACCTTTGTGTAGAGAAGGGGAGAATGGTGCAGGAGCACCTACCAAAGTGCCTAAGTGCAAGCTTATTTTGAAGGTTCTTGTTTTAAAATCCTTTTTGTTGTTTTGGTAAGGTCTTAAATACCATTTAGATTGTGGTTGAGGACCTTTTGGTTTTTAGGTAAAATTTGAATAAGTGTGGAAGCTTAAGTTTGGGTTATTTTTCTTCAATAGGAAAAAGTTGAAAAACACACTATGTTTTCCAACAATATGCTTTAGGCCATTCTTAGGCTTGGAGAAGAAAACCTAACTGCTTTCCAAGTATTTTAAAGGAAGCTCTCGACCTTTTCAATAGGTTGGATGCTTTGGAGTATGGAAGTTTTTGATAAAAAGAATAAAATACAGTGATTTCTGTGTGCAAAATTTTGTTTTCCTGTTCTTGGCCGCGTGATTGCTACTAAATGAACTAGAGAAGGCATTTGTTACATTGAATAGCATGTAGTGAAGGTCTTGGAAGCATTTTTCTGGTTAAATAGCTAGGAATTTCATCGCTTTCATCTGATTGTAAATTTATGTGTGTTTTGTTGTTGATGTTTTGACTAGTAAATGTGTTGAAAATGGAGATTTAGCCCACACTACCACCATACCAAGAAGTATGGAGACATTAGTAAGGTGGCTAAACTCCATTAGTGTAAATATTTTAGGGGTAGGAGTTAGTAGAAGCTCGGTCAGCATGCAGAAAGACTTTTCCTAGGCGAGCTTGTGATGCCAGGTTGGGAAAAGACAACAAAAGACCAATTCTTGCGTGGCAGGGGTGTCCACTCTTTAACAAGTTAAGATGTATGGTGAATGCAGGAAGATTTGAGAAGGCATGGGAAAGAAGATAGAGAATTTAGTAGTGCATTTGAGACTGGAAAAAGCAGAAACAGTCCAAGAAAAGGTTTTAAAAACCCTAGTTTTTTGTAAAATCTGTGTACTACCTGTGTACGGCCAGAGAGGGGCCCAAACCCTAAAAATCCTTTAGTGTTTAGAATTTGAGCCAAGGTTTCTGAAGGGGGTTTGTCCTTACCAGTTGAAGGAGAGGAGTGCTAATCAGTTTTCTTGTGCAAGGAGGCCTAAAAGGGGCTCAAGGCTTGTAGCCCTGCCCAAAACCTAAAACAGGGAATTTGTGATAGCGATGGAAAATCCAAGCATGGAGGTTAAAAAAGGACCCTTCCTCGATGGTTTTGAAGCCATGGGAGCCTGAACACACCCCTGCCAAACAAGATTTTGAAGTATTTGGAGTTGAGCTAGTCTTTAAGAGTATTAAGGGCTAGAAATGGCAAGAGAGGAAAAACACCAAGAATTGCTTGGTTAAGGCATTGTGATTGATTTGAAACTTGATAGCAGGATTGGCAGGGAGGACCAGAGGTGCCTAATAACCTTTAGGACCTATAGGTTGAGTGGTGGAGAGAAACACCAAGGGTTACTAATTTGGAGACCCAGAGCATTGAGATTGTGACTGTCTCAATCCGACCTTGTCCCTATCAATATCATCAACATAAGTATGGTTTATATAGGAGGTATAGGTAGGTTATTAGAATCATGTGGAGTACCGAGTTCTCATTGAAGAATATTGGAGGTATCCACCTCAAACCAAATTAGGAGGTTGCCCCCCCGAAGTGGCATATTATTATCAAGTATTTTTAGCATATTAATGTTATATTCTTTTATTGTTAAAGTTATTTCATTACATGTGCATGCTCAGTGATGCAATTGTTAAGAGGCGTCTAGTTTAAAAATAACAAAAAAAGACTTAATATGAAAATACAAAAAATACATGAATTCTAGTACTCACTCTTAGTTTATATCTACCAATATATATTAAAATTACTAAATATATAAAAAAAAAGGGGGAACACACCAACCACTTTTGTGTGAGTGTGGTGAGGGAAATTGTACTCCCTTCCTAGAGACGATACAATTTCTCACTTAATTTGGACCTATTTTGGTACCCTTGAATTCATGACCCCTTTCAATCATCATTAATAGGCCCCTAAGACCCTTTATTTCAAATCTCAAGGCTCATTTCAACTAAAATCTTGATAAAATCAACAAAAGCATTAAATTTTTTAATAACCCATCATTGGCCCACCCCAAAAAACTAGGGTGTGATTCACATGCCACCTTGGGTGTATGATCCCCCTAGGTGGGACCCATACACCACAAGTGGCATATGAGTATCATGTGGCCCATTGTTAGGGTTGAGCAGGAAATTCAGGTTTTTAATTTAATTTTGTTGTTGATGTCAACATTTGAGATCTAAATAATGGTAAGTTAGATGAATTTTCTATATAAAAAAGGTTTCAAACCATTATTTTCATCTAGAAAAGCAATTCAAGATCTAAGCATCCACTAGCACTCAAGCATACTTTCACAAGAGCATTCAAGAGCAAGTAGCAAGAAAAAGTTTAAGTCTTGGAGCAACATTATAGTATTTTTACAGGTCTTCAAGCTCAATTTCATTCATGATCTAGCATTTTCAAAAATTAATGATGGTCACCAATGATGAATCATGATGGATTCAAGGTTGCGGAGATGCAACTAGCCATCAAGCCAAGCCTAATGACTTGTTTCCTAAGTGATTCCATCCTCCATTATCACTCTACTTTCAGTTTAAAGGAAGGTACATGAATTATTGTGGCTTATTAGGGTGATTAGAGATTTCCTAAAGTGCTCGTCATTCATCTTCATGCTTCATTCATGCATCTCATTCTAGCACATCAAAATAGGGTTGCATTACATTTCAAATTTCCTAATCTTAGAAGCACTTAAAATTAGGGCTTGCATTCACATTTACTTTCAAGATCCATTGTTTCTATCAAGGTTTAACTACCAAATTAGGGGTTTGACCAAGGAAAACCTCCCATAAGCAAATCAATACTATATTCTATTTTGTAGGTATTTTTACAGGTTCAGATCCGGGAATCGGGTCACGAAGGAAGAGCAAAGATAAAAGAGCAGATTCAAACTTTGATTTTTTGAAACGTAAAACGAGATTGATACACAACTTGTGGTATATGAGTCCCATTATAGTAATTTTTCCAAATTTTAGGAGTTCCAAACTAAATCGCCTAGCCTGGTGTATGAGTCCCAATGAGCCTTAAGATCAGTATTTTCAACATTTCAAAGCTTGTTCCAAGCACATTCAGGTTTCTAGGTGCACCTCTATACTTTTCCAGATTATTGTTCTATTTTGCATTCATTTCTAGGTCATTTACTTAGGTTTTACAAATCATTGTGTTTTTTCATTAGGTTTTGCATATTACTTGTCTTTACAAGCCCTAGCTTGGTGGTGAACACCCTTTTAGTCTATAATCATACCCTAGGACACCCTATTACAGATCTCTTCCTCTCTTTCTATCATTGGATTAAGATCTCTAAGTTATCATTTAGTGAAACTTAAGTGAAATTGGCCCTCAACCCTTGTGTTCCATCTCCTAAAAGGTAGAGCACCCTATTTTTGTTGTTTTAGTGAGAATAATAGGAACACTTTTGTGTGCATGCAATATTTCATCATCTTAATCTTAACTATTTTTTAAAAAGTTAAGTAGGTTACAAACTAGATTTAGATTAATACAATTATTTTTCTTTCCACATCTTCAAATTTTGAGTGCATGTATCTTAAATTACTCATCCAAGTTCAGGTTTAATAATTTCAACAAAAAATAGGGCACTTTTGACCCTATTTTTGTATACCATTTTCATGCACTTACCTAGGATAAATATTTAATGTGTGTTTGTACACTACGAAAGTATTTAATATTAGAAAAAATTAGTACCAAAAAATAAATTAGAGGGGGACTAATTTTGTAAGATCGTAGTATTAGGCACATGGTTTATGTAATACCACTTGGTGATTTTGTGCAAGGTTATTTCTATAGAAATAAGCACATGAGTATTTGTTGAAGTTGGCTAGTTTGATAATGTCTTGTAGATTGTATATGTCAAGATAGGAAGCATGGATTGGGATGTGTGGTTACATGAGTCTCATTTTCTTGTTCTTATGGAGTCTATGTAAAGAGCTAGATATTTTAGAAGTATTCATTAAGACACTACAAATGTATTGTAATATTTCCTCATGAGATAATACATTAAGTGTGGATGATTTTTTATTCTAGCTTTTTGCTCTTGAGGGTTTTCCTAAGGCATATATTTTTTCATCATGATGATATTTTTATCTATTCTTTTACACTACAAATTTTGAATGCTTGTTTGTAGGATTTTCTCTCTAGAGGTTATGCTGAAATATTACTATATATGGATACATATTTCTTTTCAATTACAACTACACTTATTAATAAAAAATAATAGTATACACAAACTAGTATAGGAAGGGTTATATCCACTCTAATGTACATAAGTAAAAATTAACAAGGGACACACCTCAATAAGGAAACATTATCCAATTACAAATAGCATGGCTCTTATTTCATATCCACATAATGACCATCATTCTACACTAAAAGAATGACCATGTTTGTCCTTTGGTAATCTACTAAGATGATTGTTATTCGCAATAGGAATGACCATTAACCTCCACTCTCTATTAATGTCTAGCTATTTAGTGTATTGAGGCCTCATGTCTAATCAACTACTTACTAAACTGCCCTCATGCCATATATCACCTTGGGTTCTAGTCACAAAGACATTTGTGCCACTGGTTCACACACTTCAATATAAATGTTTATGTTGGTGTACACATAGGTGTACACATGGCTTTCTTAAGCCTCCTTAGGTGTCTTTACGTTTAGGTGTCAAGGAAATGGTCTTTGACACCTCACACTATCTTTGTAGGTGATTATCTGCCACTACTCCATGTTGAAGGAGTCTTCCCTTCATTCATGGGAGGTTAGGAGTCTCACCTTATCTTCTTAGTTGGAATTTTACCACCACTCCACTCCTATCCACATTTTGTGGATCTTGGTTTCCTTGTACTTTCCTATTTAAGGTTTCTCTTTCTAGATCAATCTATAAGTTGGTTTTTACATTATTTTGTGTTTTGTTCTTTTTTCACAAAATGGAGCTAATCCTAACTCCATTTAACTACCATGAATGGAAGAAATCAATGGAAATAAAAATAAAAAAATTAGGATTGCATTGGGTCACTATGGGTTTGGAACCTGAACCAATAGCTACTGCAAAAAAAATGTAAATGATTTAATCAAAATGATGAAGCCTATGGTACATGGTGTATGTCTCTTACATCTGACCTTCTCTTTCACATTGCTTCTGCCACTACACCTCATGGAGTATGGACTACATTAGACAAATTGTTTGGTAAACAAGATGTAATGAGAGGATATCAACTGGAGAATGCACTAGTAAGTCTTAATCCACAAGACTAACACAATTCAAGACTTTTTTCACTAAGCTGCATTTGCTAAGGTTTTAGCTCAAACAATGTGGGATTGAAAAAGAAGATGATCAATTGATTCTAAGTGTCTTGTCAAAGTTAGGTCCTATGTATTTAGTATTTATTTCAACTTTCCGTGCAACAAAGGATGCTCTTGGTACATGCTTCACTATGCCTTCTCTTTTAGATTTTCCTATTTCTCTTGCAAAGGAGCAAGACAAACTAATTCAAATGGGTACAATGAAGACATCTCAGCCAAAGGCTCTTATTGCAAATGAACAAAAGGTTTCTCCATCTAAGGATCATGTTAAAGACAACAAATTAGAGAATCCATTTTCCTCCTCAAAAGGGAAAAGTTTTAAGGAAAGGCCTACTTGTACTTATTGTAAAAAGCTTGGGCATGAAGAAATCAATTGCTTCAAAAATGATCAAGATGAGTTAAAGAATCTACTTAAACAAACTCAACTTGAATTGTCCAAACTTAAGGCAAGTGGCTCTTCCAATGTTGCATCAACATCATCAAATAAAACAGAGAAAGGTAAAGGTATGGAACTTCTTGCCTCAACACATCATACTTCACATAAGTGGCTTCTTGATTCAAGGGCTTCACACCACATGGTTGCCTCTAAGGAGTTGTTTTCTACATTTTAGCCACGTTCAATCCCTCCAATTCTTATGGGGAATAACACGTATATGACAACTTATGGAAAATGATCCATTGATTTTGGTGAAGGGACATTTCATGATGTAATTTATGTTCCATGTTTATCCATCAATCTCCTTTCCATTTATCAAATGACACATACTGGCTCAGGGGAAATTGTTGAGTTCACACCCACTTCAGTGATTATCAAAGATTTGCAAAGTAAGGCCATCATTGCTACAGGACATGCTAATCATGGTTCTAGAGTGTATTATTTTTCTTGCTTTGGTTCTTCTAGCTTTGATGATGGTATGAGTATAGATGACAACGAAACCTTCAATCTTCAAAAGGAGATTCGGTTTGGTTGTTTACACCTTGGAGTTGTATCCTCCTCATTGGTTCCCACACCTACTAATATTATCTCTTCTTCATCTACTGCTTCATCATCTTTGAGTGTTCCATCATCCTTGGTTTCTTGTGATTCAAGACAATAGGATCAACACATATGTGTTACTGATGCAGTTGATTGGGATGACTACTTGGAAGGCATATCAAACTTGTTTATTGAGTTCCATTTTACAGAGTTGGTAAATAGTTTTGATGATAGACATGCTATTATCACCTTAGAGGATGTAGTCCCTCTATCTCCTAATATTGTTATGATTCCACCAGTGGTTTCACTACAACTTTGAGAGATTTCATTGCAGTCTCTTGATTATGTGCAACATTTAGAGACTTATGTTCTTCTCACATGGGAAGATATTATGCACCTTTCTGTATTTTTCCTTCTTCCAGAAGGAAGACTTGTTGTTCAACTTTTTAAAATCACTTTCAATGTTCTTCGTCGTGCAACACTCAGGACTACAGGATCAATCAGCTTATGGGGGGATCTCTAGTCTCTCTCTTTCTCTCCTATGGGGGAAATATCTCTTGTACTTTTGTAATAGAAGTAGTTCTTGGAGGGCCTTGAGTCCTATTTTTCTTCTTCTTTCACTTCTACTTTTTTGTCTCTTTTCTCTTTTGGAGAGGATTTTTGTTCCCACTAGGTTTTCTCCATTTCTCCACCTTTTGAGAAAGTTGTTTCTACATGGGCTCCTAACATGTCCTAGTATCCAGGACCCATCCTTATTATGCCCACGTAAGCTATGCTTAAGGGGGGGTGTTGGTGTACACATGGCTTTCTTAAGCCTCCTTAGGTGTCAAGAAAATGGTCTTCGACACCTCACACTATCTTTGTGGGTGGTTATTTGACACCACTCCATGTTGAAGGAGTCTTTCCCTTCATTCATGAGAGGTTAGGAGTCTCACCTTATCTTCTTGGTTGGCATTTTTCCATCACTCCACTCCTATCCACATTTTTGTGGATCTTGGTTTCCTTGTACTTTCCTATTTAAGGTTGCTCTTTCTATCAATCTATAAGCTAGTTTTTACATAATTTTTTGCTTGAAAAATATCTCCTTGATCCTAAAATCCTTCAATTTAGATAGAGACTAACTAGTTTTATCTACATTATATTACCCATAGATCATAACAAAATAGAAGACCCCACACATACTGTTCAATCATACATTACCATCCATTATAATTAATCACATATGCATGTAAGTAAGACCTTTTTATCATTTAATCATGTATAAAATTAAGATATATAAATAAACACACACAAATTATATTTAGAAACTGAAATACCATTAGAGTCCAACTTAAACTCACATAATAAAAAAAATCTTGGAATGATTCACAAATCTAGCACAACCTTAGCTATCTCTTCTATAATTTTCATTACTTCAACCTTCATTCACATATTGGCTACTTTTTTATTGAACCACCTTCACTTCTTACCCTTTTTCAAACTTTGGTAAATTTTTATTTGATAGAGCAAATAATTCCCAAGAAATACCAATTTCACAGACACCTTTAGAAATGAGAGTCTAAGCCAATGCTCTTTCACCGAAGAGAAATGTATGTTGAATATGAGATGATATTACATATTGTACACAGTGCCTTAAAAAGGAATAAAAGGTGGGTGATGGATGAGAAACTTCCTAGCACAAGAAAAACTACCTGAATTAATAAATGCATAATTAATCTAAATGCAAGCCTAAGTAAACTTAAGCGTAAATATAATTTACTCTAACACCCCCTTAAGTGCAACTTAGGGAGAATGAAAATGCAAATGTGAAGATTTAGTATGGGTCTCGGGTACACAACCATGTTAGGTACCCATTTTTAATGCAAAAAAGAAATCTCTCACAATCAAAAAAGGAGAAAAACCTAGGTATGGAAAAAAACCTCTCTCCAAAAGAGAAAAGAAAACAAAAAAATGATGCATCGATGGAGGACTAAATCACACCCCCGAAGGAATACATACACCATGTATATACAATCAATGGCCCCCCACTAGAGGAAAAGAGAGAGACTATATAGCCCCCCACAATGTGTAATCACCAACAAAAATGGTAAGTGTTTGAAGACAAAATATGATCCAATGTCGACAAACTTGTCTCCCTTTCAGAAGAAACAAAATCGAATACAAATGCAGGTATGGTTCCCATTCCATTTATGAATTGAAGGAAAGAAGCATGTAGATGTATGTGTATGTGCAGGATCATGATGGGCCAAAAAGTGGTGATATGATGGGTATGTGTAGAGTACGTGGATGACAATTTTTTTTACCCAAAATTGATGAAACAAAAAGGGTTTTTAAAGGAGATTCTTAGATTTCCACCAATATAAATTATGCTTTACTTTGAATTTAATCAATAATTATTAATCATTTTCTACTTGAATTATGACTAAAGTCCTAATTGATAAGTTGATAGAAAAACATCTATAGCTTTCAAACTGTATCACATTTTTTGAATCCAAAACATGTTTCACATTCTATACTTCATATACTATAGGATTAAAAAAAATGAATTTCATGAAGTATTGACCAAGTTAAGGTGGTCAGACATACGAGTTTTTTATATTTTTTAAAAGTTGTAATAAAAAAATCATAATTAATTATTTACTTGGAAAAAAATTACAAAAAACTATGCATCAAATTGGGATATGATTCCTTTACTTATCTCTAAAATATTATAAAAAAATATTATCATTTATTGTGGTTAGGGTGATAAGACAGACACTTGCTTATTTTTTCCCTAAAATTTAAGTAATACTACATTGAAATTTCAAATTTTCACCAAATAGATTTTCTTTTAAAAAAAATAAACCTAGTAGTTTAGAAACAAAATTCAATTTTCTACATATTCTATTCTTACATATTTTTGAAATAATATAGATAACTTATTCAAATTTTTATGTCAAGTTGCCTAACTCTAATTTTTCTAAAATTTTCACCACTTAAGGGCCAATTTTTTCCATTATGATCCTGCACATACCCATATGATGATGTCTTTGGAATTTGCTCATGTGTCGCCAAGACCTTGGAAGATGATGTCATGAACCAATCAAGAACATGCCCAATGACAAAAAAAGGTGATAAACAATGTACCACTGGAAACAGATCCTGAATAATATCCAGAGGCTGAAATAGGGTGACAATTTAGTTGTAGAACTATCATAAAATAGGAGAGATAACCCCTCAAATGTGTCCTCCATATCTAAAATATGAGATTCTACAAACAATGAACCAATGTCCGACAAATACAAATCCCAATTAGGAAGACAATAAAATACTGGTTGTGATGAATCACTGGATGTGCACAATGAATCATCAACACAAAATGAATGATCCTGCTGAATAGGAATGGTAGGGGTCTCAATCAATGACTCTACACAATGAATCACTGGAAGTGAAGGAACATCAACTATCTCTGATGGAGAAGAAGGAGCATCTGACGAACCCTCGTCATCGTCATCTGAAGATTCAAAGTATTCCAACACTTCAAACTCATCCATAGTAGCATGATCATAGGGTATCCTGTCAGAAAAATGAAGAGGCACAAGATAATCTGAAACATGATCATTTGGGAATGGTTGAGTATCAGGATCTCCATGTATCTCCCAGATTTTAATCCAAAGAATATATGGACACTCAAAATGATCAATGACATCTAAAGTGGTATCATCAATATGCATTGAAATAAATCAGGCTAGGACATGATCCCTTATGTAATTCCATGCAAACTTCTTACTATTAGTACCAGGAAGGGGAACAAGATTATATAAGTATGGAAAAAGATGAAGCCATCTCAAGTGCTTCAATATACCATCTCTCCATTATGTATAGTTCCCCCTTTCCAACATAATCACAATAGTATGTAATGCAAACCCCAGAATCAAGTATGAAAAATCTCCAAAGAAAACAAAGATAGTAACCTTCAACAACAAATAGAAACTCCCAAATACTACAAATGAAGCGAGATCAATATCGAACTTCAACAGAATAAAAGTACCACCAAACAGTAAAATATGAAAGAAATTCCTCAACCATTGCAAAGGTCATGAAAATACCTTTTCGTTGATATGTGGTTTGCAAAAATCGGCCTCCGTTTGCAAAAGATATGAAAAAATGAAAAAAAGGCCTATAAAGGCACTTCAAAAGTACGAGCAAGCACCAAGGGCTCAATTTTGGTTGTCCATGTGACCATATCCTTGAGAAAAGACAAAAATAAATAGGGCCCCTTAAGGCTGAATCAACAAGTTACAACTCAGGAAAGGCACCATCACCAAGTCAACACCAATCACCAAGCACCACACGCAAGAGACAACCTTTTCATCACAATCTTGTGAGACTTACTCACAACCAACAATCACTCTGCAGTACCATTTGAATAGAAAAATACTCCTCCACTCTGCCAATATGGGATAAAAATCCTAGAATAAGTTCAAAAGACTCTTGAGAACTAGGGCCCACTCCTATCAGATGCGGAGAAGCCAGGTAAATATTTTAGCCAAAATTTTAATAAATATAAAGTTTAAAAAATATATATATCCTCCATAGAAATGCTCACATAGAAATTCCTCCAAATAGAAGCTATCAACAAATCACCTCTAAGATGCAAATTGTGCAGAAATTAAAGATGTGAGAGCAAAGGCACACTTCTTTAAGGAAATTGATCTTGTTCAAAATGCTTCTGCAATGAAAAAATGACCTCAAAAACATTAAATCATCGCCTTCAATAAAGAAGAAAGGGGTTGTAATTAGCAAAAAAAGAATGCCACCTTTGGACTGTGCCCAAGAAACACAAGAATCACGCCTCTAGAATTAACGACAACCTCAACAAAAACAAACAACGCAACCCTCCAAGGAAAATTTGTGGCCTTTGACAGGCTTCACATGCTTCCAAACAAGAAAATTGTGCTAACAATAGGAGATGGCAACCTCTGTGAAGGAAAATCACCAAGCCAAAACTAGGGAAAGGTTCCAGGTCGAGACTTCTAACTCTGAGAAAAAAGTAAATGCTGCTCCAAAATCACTAGCAACATAAAAATATTGAAATTGAGGCAATCTTTGAAATTTACAAAATTTCAAATGCTGAAATAAATAGATCTCCAACCAGCTCTCCGAAAAAAACTCTCAAGGAAGATACTACAAACTGGGAGGCTCTGATGCCATGATAGAGCAACAAATTCCCAGGAAATACGAATTTCACAGACACCTTTAGAAACAAGAGAAGCTAATGCTCTTTCACCAAAGAGAAGTGTATGTTGAATATGAGATGATATTACATATTGTACACAGTGCCTTAAAAAAACATTAAAGGTGGGTGGTAGGTGAGAAACTTCCCAGCTTGGGAAAAACTACCCGAATTAATAAATGCATAATTAATCTAAATGCAAGCCTAAGTAAACTTAAGCATAAATATAATTTACTCTAACATTATTTAACAACCCTTTCCTTTTAGCCTTCATTTACATATTGATAATTTTTCATTTAACACCCTTAGCTTTTGAGCCTCTCTTGATACTTATACAATCTCTAACCCATCTTTCTTCTTAAACTGATTTATTTAATCCTTAAAAATTCTTCAAAGAGCTCCTCCTAGTCCAAAAATCATTTTTTCCCTCTCAAATCATGTAAATGTTCTTTGAACTTTATTGGTTTGTCCCTTGATCATGTGATTGTGCTAGCACACTCACCTTTGTCCTTGTGTTTCTCAAGTTTACGACCTATTTGACTATTTTCTCTCCCAATCACCATTATGATTCACGTTGCTCGCAAAATTCTATAGGTTCCTCATTCTCAGTGATCTTGGTTCAATTATTTTCTACGCATTATATTAGACCATGAACTTTATCATTTATTGAAATCCAAAAATCCACACTATCTTAGAAGATGACATGGCAACTTAATCTATCAACTAGCTACATTGCCTTCTTTCTACTTAGCTGCATGCATTGTTACTAGTCCCCAATCCAAATCCTTTTGAAACTATAGTCTCCCTTATACTTAGTTGTCGTAGTTCACGTCCATGTAATATGCAAACTTTATGCAAATTCATGAAAGCGCCTTGTTTCATAAATGAACATAGATATTATATCCATACAGATTATATAGATTGACCCAAGAGAACTAAAGACTGGTTAATCACAACACTAGTTTATGTTAAAGGCATATCCAATTTGAAGAAGAGCAACCTAACATTGATGATCAATGATTCGTATTTTCCTCGAGACGATTAAAATGTTTCCCTTCATTCGATGATGTCGACTGTTTTATCTTGCATAAGCGGTTGTATTAAACTTGACATTATGGAAGCTGTTGAGTTGTACAACTACCAGTTAGACCTGTCGCTTCTTGCACTGTTCAATTTTTGTTTTTTTTCATTTACTTTTATACAACACCATCGAGGGAGAGAGAGTTAATAATTGTAGGGTATGTACAAAATAAATTTGTTGAAAAGGCTTTAGAAACTTTCAAGGAAATGCAATTGGCAGATGTACAACCAAATTCCACAACCTTCGCCTGTATCCTCCCTCCCTGTGCTAAAAGGGGAGCTTTGGAACAAGTTATGGACAACCATCAAAGCGAAATGGAAGAGGATTTTTTCCATATATTATAGTTGGAAATGCTCTGATAGACATGTATGCAAAATGTGGAAGCATAGAAAAGGCACGTAAACTGTTTGACATAATGCCTCAAAGAGAGAACCGAATAGATTATGCAATTACATGTGAATTAGGACAAGAGGAATGGGCTCGTACTTATTACCATCTAGTCCCATGCTCCTATAACTCACCTCCATTTCAATTTATCCACCCCTAGAGATGTAGAGGAGAAAGAATATAAACTAATATGAGTAGAAATTCGATAGATACAGGGGGTCTAAGGGACAGGTTAGGCTTTTCTTTGGCCATAGGAATCGTATTTATAATGACGGTGTTGATATTGTTCACTATATGGGTAATTTAAAATCTACAGAATCTTCTAATTTTGAAACACTTTTCCTTGGATACTTTGAAATGTTTGAAGTAGTGATAGAAGGTAGATCTTCTCCATTAGTGGTGACCAACATCATTATGGCCTCTTTCCGTGGATGAATCAAAATATGAGCTCAATCTTGAAAGGAAATTCAAACTCCATAAAATACCAAGGTTGAGAAAACTACTTACTTTTTCAGAAGAAACGCCTCTATAAACTTTCACTGCCCCATTGTTGAAAATTGTTAACTGGGTAGACAATGGATTGGTAGTGACAACTTCAAATTTTTTTGTTTGTGTATCCAACAATAATGATTTCTTATTGTCCTATTTACTATTGGATTGAATGTCGAGAGAATGCTACTAAAATAGATCCATGGTCTTAATTCCCTTAGAAACACCATTACAAAATTCCCTATGAAAAATATTAGAATCTCTCAAACACCCATGTGAGAGCACTTGTTGTAGTATACGAGGTCTTATATTCCTCAAGCTTGATTGTATTGTTGTATATATTAAAGATAAAAATGCCATCAATATTAATAAATGAATTCTCTATAAACTAAAACCTGTGTTAGACCAAAATAAATCCAAGCTTGCAAGTGCTATTAACATTTGTATGTTCTAAAATCCTAATTTTTAAATTCTTTGATCTGGGTTTGGGATCTAGAAAGTTTTTCAATAATCAACAATCGAGAAAGACTTATAAAAATTTCTCAATATCGACATCTCCCTTTGCTATTTTCTTTTCCCTTTTCCCTTTCTTTATTTGCTATTGCAATATTTTTTTCTCTTTAAAGTGTTAAAACCAACTAAGGGCCATACCACTTCAAATAGTTGAGGAACTTGGGGATATACCTTTTCATTTTTCTGAAGATATGAAAATACATGAACCTATTATCATGGGTTATCACAGAAAGCTTTGGTCACTCTAAGGTTTTTGTGCTTGGTTGCCAATGAATTTCAATTAACTAGTGACTTGTTTATCAACGCACTAGGAACAAGGATTTCAGAGGTGTTAAATCATCCCATCGTGAAAGATTGCTTAGGTCTTTTTGAGAAGCAGTAGTTTCCTGAGAACATTATCTCCCACTGATCCTAATATTCTTAAACTTTTCACTACTTTGAAATGTGTGTGCTCATATTAGGGTAAGACCAAGGTGGGAAGTTGGACATGATTGTTGGCAAGAGTGGAGACAAACAATGGTTCTAGGTGATCAGTGTGGAATTTGTGAAATTGAGAGTCAAAAAATGGAGGAGAATGTTAGATGTGTAATGAATTGTGTTGTGGAGGAGTCTACTTTTGATAACTCTGTTCTATAGGGGCCATGTGAGGCAGAGGTTGCAATCCACTCAGATAGTCTGGATGTAGGTAATGAAGTTATGGTGATGGATGTAGACTTTTCTGAAGTGGAATTTTTGCAAACAACATCTAATGATGTGCATAAAATTTCATCTTCCACAACCAAAGATGACACTATGGAGTTTTTTGACTGATGAGGAAGAGGGAGAAACTCCCATGGAATGCTCCACTCGGGGAAATCAACCCACTGATTATACTTGTGATTATCCAACATCTACTAGCTCCACATTAATTGACAAGGTAGAGGATTCACTACAAACAGTATCATATATCTTAGAGAATGTCTCACAACTAGATGATAATGAAGAGCATAAAGAGCAATGTGCAGACACAAGGGAATTTGCTTATGATAGGAAATTACATTGATATGCTTGTGAGGGAGAAATAGAATGATGAGGATATGGAAAACTCATTGACCAAATGTTTAACTGAGACCCTAGAAGTTTCTAATGTTGTCCATACAGATAGTCTCTATGCTCAAAATTCAAGTTGCTCAAGTTCCCAAGATTGTTTTGATTTAAATGAGTCCTCAAACAATGTTGCTTTAGTAAAAGAGATGGATAGTCCTACTTTCCTCTACTAACTAAGCACTCAAATTTTTATTGCCCTTAATTTGAATTATTTCTTTATTACTTTTATGCTCTTTAATTTTATTTTTCAATTTTCACTATGTTCTATTGCAATTTGTTCTCGTGTTTCTCTGAGTTTCTAGGACAAGGTGATTTGGGGTGTGAGGAGGTGATTTCAGTGATGTCTAAAATTTTGCAATTTTTTGAAATAGTAGGGCATGGATCTCAAAATCACTTATGCAAAGCAAAAACAATAGAAATTCTAAAAAATAAATATATTGTGCTGAATTTGCAACAACAATTCTCCACTTCTAGCTATTTAGGGATTTTTAGTATTGTTTTCTTTCCGAGTTACCTTTTAGTAAAATTATGCACCAAATGGAGCAAACTGGAAGATGCTACATGTCTTTGAAAACATGTGGTATTATTTAAGCATGAGTGTCTTCAATCTCTAGAAACAATTCTCTGCATACTTTCATGGTGATGCGCACAAGTGTGAAGGTAATTCATTCACTCCCTATTTTAGAGATACACATCTCATTGTATGAATTTTTATGCTCATTTTCTTGGGTTCTACGTAGTGATACTAAAGATCTTAGTTTAGTTCAGATTGGTTTAGTTTCATTAGTGAATCACTGTTTGAATCAAGTAGAGGCTATCTATAGGATAATATAATTAAAAATGATTTTTGTAAAGATGGGAAGATTGTCAAGTTTATTATAACCTTGTACTTCTACAAAGAATTCTCATTACAATTTATTTTCAAAATAATATTATTACATTATATTTTATATTAGAAATCATTCAATATAAATATAATATAATATTTAATTAATATGCAATATATATTTTATATATGACAAATTAAATTGTGTATAATAGGGGGGAAGACTACATCTTTTTACTTCTACGAAGAATCCTCATTTCAATTTATTTTTAAAATAATATTATTACATTATATTTTATATTAGAAATCATTCAATATAAATATAATATAATATATAATTAATGTACATTATATATTTTATATATGACAAATTATTAAATTGTATATAATAGGAGGGGAGACTAGATCTTCTAACATCTTGCCTACAAGAGGATCATTTAGCCAATCAAGCTAGAGCCCCAAATCAAATATAATCATACTTATTATTATATAAATATATTATATTATTATTCTTATATATTATATTTTATAATAATTATTATTAAATATAAATTTGAAATTATTATAATTAATAAACTTTATCTTATCACATGATCAGGTCTTGTTTATTGTTATATCTAAAAAATCATATTATTATTATTGTTTATAATATTCTATAATATATTTAGTATTAAAGACTAATGTAAAATTATTATAATTAATAATCAAGTACTTATATAATATAAATTAAATTAATATACAAATATATGCAATCTTTATGTATATTATATTATATTATTTATTTATATATCATTTATTATATTATATTTATATTTATATTACACATTATATTATACAATATCAAAATAATATAGTATATATTTAATATCTAGTATGATATAATATTATATGATATAATACTTATTATATAATTATATTAATATTGTTTAGGTCTTATTAAATATTATGCAATATAAATGAAACTTATTGATACAATATAATACAATATTATACTTATAAATACAATATAATTCTTATTGATACTAAATATTATTTAAGTCTTATTAAATAGAATATAATAATTTACACCTTGAATAAGTTTTACTTATTATATAATTATATTATATTTAAATCAATCTATTATCAACTAAGTCATACTTAATATTACATAATAATTTATAGATTGATTTAATAGTATTTTGTAATTATACAAACAATCTTTCTTTTAATTAAAGTTAAATTTGTAAATAATTATAGATATCATTTTAACTATTCAAGGGTGATATTTGTATATTCATAATAATTTTTATTTGGTTGTCTTTCAAGACAATAGTGTACCACTTTTATATATTGAAAGCTAATTTCACACGAACCATTATCTTGATAACCACAACCAAATAGAAAATATTATGAATATATATTTGCTATCTACTTTGATTTTATCATTTCAGTGTTCCAAAAACTTCACATTTCATATCTAGTGTGATTAAACACACTTATATTTATCTAATTGACTATTGTGTACTTGTATATCTAAATACATTCAGTTGCATATTATCATCTTTGAATACAAAGAAAATATTGAGCACATTAAGAAGGCACATATGTTGGGTTCTTGTACCTAAAATGAATCTCGACCTTTAAAACCATTCTAAAACTCTGATTATCTTGCAATCATAACATGAACTTGTTGGTAATGGAGCCTAATTATCTTAGAGATTTTATTTTACTCATGTTTGAATCCTTGTAAATGGATGCATAGTTCACTTAAATCTACCACTAATCCATTAAGACCATTTTTCCACAAACAAAATTTTTTGCTAAATGACCTACCAATTTACCTCATGTACTACACAAATGTCTGAAAAAAAAACAAAATCCAAAATTTTACCTAATTGACCTTCCACACCTCTTCGGCGTACCCATTGCACACCAAGGTGCAATTGCTAGTCTTCAATAGCAAATCTAAAATAGGAGTCTTCAATTACTCCATGCCATGGTCAAAAAATTGATACCACGGACATATATTAAAATTTGGAATCAATTATCAAGATTAACTATGGTCCAACCCGTATACCAAAATCAATAGAGTCCATGCCATTTAAACCAGAGTCAGAAGGTTCTTGGAATGTTACAGTAGATTCCGCGTTAACACCGGGTAACATTAAGCTGTAAGAACAGCGGTCAAGTCATTAGTAAAGAATCGTTTTGTCTATGACATGACAACCCTAATTATGAGATACGGATAGAACCATCTGATAAGATTTTCGCTTTTCGTTCCTTCTACATATAGGAGATCTAGATAGAATTACAGGCAGACAAATTCCAGTCTAGTGGCCACGATTTACAAGAACGTACTCTTACTTTCTTTATATATCTGTAAAATAGAAAAAGTAAAGAAAATGCTTTACTTTCTCAACACGCCTAGATCTTACGGCAGATAAGATTCCAGTCAGATTGGACGGCCTAAAAGATTTACGCAGATACGATGATTGTATTGATGGTATAGTTGCTATGATGGTTGTCAATATGGATTGTACAAGAGTGTAGGTACTGAAAGCGCGTGGGCATGTGTCTTCTCAGTAGTTATATCTCTACAGTTTTAACACTTAAATTTCTGTGCCACCTCTACAATTTGTTTTAGCTGTAAAAGATCGTATTGTTCTATATACAGCAGCAACATAAAATGGTTAAAAAGAAATCGTATTGTTTTGTTGTTTCATCAAATTTAATTCAATCAGGCGGATGGGTACACAGATTTTACATAATTATCCCAAGCCTGGCCTGCAGTTTGCTTCATAAGCCTCCACTCGTTCTCTTTCTGCGCATTAGTCTTTGCTTTTGCTTTTAAATTATTTTGATTCTGCGGGTTTCTTTCTCAATTGCTTTCAAATCACTTTGATCCAAAGGATGAGATTTATAAATATATTTGAAGTAAAAGTGAATTGAAAGCTAGTCACGTCTTTCTTGCAATTTAAGGTACACAGAGAGTGAAACAACGTGGTGCTTACCCTATATTTACAAAGAATTTCGGTACACCGGAGCAAAGTAATAGCTAATCTGGCTTTGGAAAAGCATTTTGGGTGCCAAATGTGCAGTTGATTTCGTGTTGTACCGTTTTCGACAAGCGAGCCCATCTTTCGATGGTAATTGTAAGATACTAAACTACTTTTGAGAGTATGGTTTGCAGTTGATAACATCGTTATCTCCAACGTGGGCTACTCAGAGGCAGAGAAGCCAAATGCCTATATTTCAGTTCGTACTTCGTAGTTTGTAAGTTTTATAGCGGAACGAAATTGGAATACTCATGGCATTTCCCCTTTCTTCTTTGCCCTTGCTGATTTCCACGCTATCCTAGTAGCTGGTGCTGCCTCTGAAGGAGTGCCTCTCCATTCTCATCATAGTAGGCGACATAAAACACTTCTTGTTTCCTCGGTAGTTGCAGCTTCTTTGTTCCTCTGTTTACTAATATGCTTCTTGTGTGTGCGGTATAATAAGAGGAGGAGACAGAGGAGGCGACTTGATTTGGAGTTTTTCAAGCTTTCTGGTCAGCCAGACTGAGACGCCTCAGTAAAATCAGTAGGACATGCCGCAAAATATTCAAAGCGGTCTTTGGAGGAAGCGACCGACACATTCAATGCTGACTAACATTATTGGAAACGGCAAAATCAGCACGGTTTACAAAGGTGTTGACACCTTCCCTAGCCATAGTAGAGAGAGTGAAAACTTGATCGCTGTCAAGATATTGAATGTAGAGAATTCAAACCAGTTGGAACATATTTTGAATAGTGATATCAATATATTGAGTCGCATTCACCATCGCAATCTGGTGGAAGTAGTGGGAAGTTCTTGGCCAGGTGAGCAGTGTGTGGCTTTGGTTACCAAGTTTGTGCCAAACGGAAATCTGGATACGGCTATTCATGGTGTCCAGGAGCCGTTAGACTTACCAAAGCGTCCGAATATAATCATAACGACGGCCCAGACGTTAGTTTACCTGCACAGTTTAAGTGACTCTCCTATCGTCCATTGTGATTTAAGGCCCACTAACATTCTTCTGGATGAAGGCTTCGAAGTCCGTGTGAGTGATTATGGTACTGCTGCCATAGTATGGAGTCATCTCCAGCAAGAGAGCAAGGCGGCTTCTGAGGGGACCATTGGGTACATAGCACCAGGTAAAGATTATGGCTTTGTCGCAAACTTCTGTAGATAGATTTAGTATTGTATATGATAAAGATTGATATTCGCTGCGTATTTGCAGAGATTGCAGATATTGATGAGCTGCAGGTGAGTCCCAAAGCCGATGTCTGCAGCTTTGGTGTAATCCTCATGGAGGTAATGACCCGCAGAAGACCAACTATAGGTTTGGTTTCTGAGATCGGTGGAAAAATAAACTTGCGCAAATGGGTAGAAGTTGGTATCAACGGTGACAGTGTAGTTACACTCGTTGATCCAGCACTTGCGGAGAATATGTCCGAAAGACAAAGAGAGAAGATAATTAATTTGCTGAAGCTGTCATTGCTGTGCACAAAAGAAATGCCAGAGGAACGTCCAAGTATGAGCCAAGTTTTGTCTTGGTTGGTTAATGTTAAACGGGACTGAATGGACTTTAACTCAGGCTTTTGAAACTTAGCAACTGTTCTATCTAGTTATTGTCAGACAGCATATAGGTAGCTAGAGAGTTGATGTTTGGGCTTGTGAGATTTGGGAAGGAGTTTTTAAAATAGATTAAAGGAGTTGTGTACAGTGTATAGGTAAATGTTATATATGTATTAGTGATATGAATAAAATTAATACAGTTTTTGTTTAATACGATATCTGAGCTTTTTAGGCTATATGAAAACTGATTGCTTGTAAGCAGTTTTCAATCAGTAGTTTCGTTTGACAGGTAGTTTGTCTCATTGATTGGACAAACTTTCTAACATTGTTGAGTTACGCACTCATTGATTGGACAAACTTTCTAACATTGTTGAGTTACGCAAAGGTAAAGATGGCAAATAGTGTGTTCATTGATATGCATGCTGATGACAATCATATTGAAGGGCTTATTGAGATGTTGAAGTCTTTATATTATTGGTGTTTTTAATTATTTAGTGTTTGATTATTTCCAAGGTGAAATGAGTTGGATATTTTTGATGTGATTCAATATGATAAATGTTTGTAAGTTTTAATGTTTTTTTTGGTTTGAAATGAGTTGGGTATTTTTGATGTGATTCAATATGATAAATGTATTTTAAGTTTTAATGTCTTTTTTTTTTTTCACTTTGAAGGTGTTGATGGGACATTCAAATTTTTTAATTACAAATTTTACTATGTATGTTAGTGGACTTTTATTCTTTTAGTCACAAAGATTTCATTGTGTGAATTTGTGAGGGTTTATGTCTATATGTTTTGTGTTTGGGGGATTTTTTATTTCATTTTGTCTAGGAAGATTTAATATTATGGTTGGTTCTATTTATGCAAGTTGTAGATGTGAAAAGGAATTGGGTGTGTGTAGTGATTTTAGGTTTTTAAGTGAAAGAAAATGCAATGCAAAAGCCTAACAAACACAAAATCAAGGCAACAATCAAAGATAAGACTAGAAAGCTCAAACCAATACGACAAACATCCTAAACATTTTGTTGAGTAAATTTACCTATGATTGTTGATTTGGATGTGTGCTCACAAAAATTGGGGAGCATAATGACACCCTAATGAAAATGAGTGAGATTTTTGATAAAATAGTTAAGTGATGTATATATAGATTTTGAGATGAAATGGAGGAAAGGATAAGATTGCTTGATGGAGATCAAGGGTTGAGGATGAAATGGATTTTTTAATGCATGAAATTGTGTAAGTGGCGCAAAGGTTTGAAAGGGGATTGTACCCTTGGGGGTACAGAGGCCCATATGATTGATGTGATGGGGGGTTGACTCACTTAATCATAGATTAAGTGTGGGGAAGTGATTGGTGGGCAGGTTAAGGTGGGGATTAGAATTAGGATTAGTGAAAGTGGGAGAATATGGAGGGTGGGAAATGGGGAGAGAGAAATAAGTATTAAATAATTAGATTCATTTCTATTTGGATGTAACACTATTTGAGGATTAAATTGAATAAGGGTATTTATTCAATTTAATAGAAGAATGAGTTGGGGGTAAATAATTAGAGGTAATTAATTACTTTAGGTTGGGATTTAAGGATGATAGAAGAAATAAATTATAATAGAGGTTGATATAATTGAATATTATTTAATTAATTAGAAGATACAAAATTGGTTGAATTAGGGGTAAATTGTCCAAATGAAAGCGGCCAATTTTTAGTGTTTACATTTTGCTCCTCTTTTTTGAGATGGTGTTACAAAGTAACACCATTTCAAACAAGATTAAAATATAACACCAGAAAAAGGATGGTTAGATTAGGGAAGATGCCCAGTCATTCAAAGGAAGAAGGAAAGATGATGGGAGTAAACATGAGGATTAGCATTGAGGATGCCCCCTTGAGAGGATAGATTGGTTTGAGAGAACACGAGTATGCTCTCAAAATGGAGAGGATGCAAGATGACAGATAGAAGGTTAGATGAGAAGAGGAAGAGATAATGGATGGGGAAGATGATGAGAAAGCAAGCACAAAAGGATTCAAGGAAAAAATATGTTGTTTACTTGATCAAGCTAAAAGTCAACTTTAATTGATGATGGATGGAGTGTTGTCGATGTGAGAACAATATATCCTAAAACATCTCAAGGATTGGGAAGGATACATCTTGATGATGATGATGATGGTAGTGTTGTTGATGCGAGAATTATATATCTTGAAACAACACAAGGTTTAGGAAGGATACATCTTGATGATGATGAATAGAGTTTTGTTGATTTGGGAATTGTTTAGGGTTTTTTGATTACTTACAACGTGCTAAGCAATAAGGGTTTATTTCCCCTCTTAAAAAGTAGAAAAATTACTCCAAGGTTCCTATATAATTAGTTCTTTCTCATGTTGGAACATGACAAGGTTTGTTGTCAACATGTTTCACAAGAGTTCCAACTTTTAGACTTACTTTCATAACCCAATTTTTTTGCATATTTATTTAAATGTGGAAAAATGAATTATTGGTGAAATTCAACTAGATATTTAATGGAGATTTCAGAATATTCGAATGCTGAATATAAGAAGATGTCTGATGTTGACTTTGTGGAATTTCTGAAAACTATTAGTTTATGTCATTAAGAATTTGAACATTATTGATCAATTTGCAAGTGCAAGTGTGTGCAGTTGTAGGATGACAGGTTGAAGGAGGAGAACATGGTTGAAGTAGGATTGTTTAGCCGGATTGAATGACAAGCCAATTGGAATCTAGGCGCGCACACCACAATGACATGATGATTGGCTTTTGATTGATCTGTATATATAAGAAAGCAACAAATTTCTCATTTGAACTTTTTTTAGTGCTTGCAAATGAATGATTAGTAGATTTAATTATCTATTAAAGCCTTGTGATTTGAAGGAACTAAAACGAGCATTGTAAATAAATTATCTTCTTTTAGTGTAGAAATATATATATGTAAAGAAGCTTGAAATGTAAAATTTAAAGTTTCTTACTTAAAATGATAGTGTATGGAACTTTTGAGTCATTCCAAACAAGCAACTTGTATATGAATGTTTTATTTAAAAAATATGCATATATACATATATATGTACATATGTACAGACACAAATTGAACACACACACACACACATGTGTGTGTGTGTTTGTGTACATATGTACATATGTACATATATATATATATAGATACATATGTCCAAATATATATATATATATACACACACACACACACATATATATACATTATTCAAATGTATGGTAAGATGTAAATGAAATCATTTAAATGCATAGACATACAAATGTGTAGGTATATATATTAAATATATATATATGTATTCATGTTTGAATTTGAATGGAAATTCAGTTGATAATCGATGCTTTAAGAATCAGACTATGGTAAAATCAATGAAGATTACAAGGCAGACCCACGATGGTCGTGGCTTGCCCAATAATAATGACATTATTCAAAATTGGAGGGTGGCTATTGTGGGAAATTGCTATAATATTAGCACCCAGTTGCATGCAAAAAGTTGGGGGGGAGGTTTACCGTTCTTTTGAGTGGAGGTGGAAAAAGTAGGAGATCGATAAGGAAGGAAATTGACAAGCACCCAAAAAGTAGAAAAGAAATATGAGGAAATATTTGATTCGACAGGCTCATCCATTGAGGTAGTTTGAAACATGAATTAGTGTCGATATTGCTATCATACATCTTTATTGTTTATGATTATCATTGCATAAGATGGTAGAACTGATAGCATAGAGGAATGCTATGTATTCACCTATGTGTTTCGGCTTCAACCAAATGAATAGTTTTGGCGATCGCCCTTATGGGATTCGTATCATGGCCTACAATCTTCTCATGTTAGTCTTTTTAGAATGGAGCCAATCAGCTAGCTATGTTTGTTTGAGGCATTGAAATCCTAAAAGCAACTATTAAGAGAGTTCACTCAATAGAGAAAGCCATATCATGGCTATCAGATATCATAATCCAATTCAAGGTGTACCATTTTGTGTTGGTTGTGTAAGGGTTCACCTATTGAACCTGTGTAAAGAGGAAATAAACCTTTGTGCAACCTTCACTATGTTTCGACAGAGTTATCTTTAAAAGCAAACGCTTCCCATTATTGAACTAGTTGATAATGGTGAAAGGATAAATCATTCTTTTATGCAGGTTGGTGGTAATCATATGTGTATAAAAGAAGCCTCAATTTGATGAATCGATGGTTGTTAATGAGGGGTTTCTTTGTAAACTTGTAAAGATCAATCCTCAAGATCAATAGTGTAAATTATTGTTTTAGAAACATATATGAGTCTACATGAAGTATAGAACAACATGCATTAGGTATAAACCAAAATACCCGAAAGGGTAACTTTGAATAAAACTTAAGGTTAATACAGGAATACTTGACCATAGAAACGGGTCGAAATCTAGAAAAACCCTAGATTTTTTTATGCAGCTCGTGTAGGAAAAAGTACCATAGACCCTGAAACCTCTTTGTTTTCTTAATTGGAAAATTTTCTTAAGAAAATCACTTTGACAAGCATGTTGAAGTTGGTTCCCTTATAATAATTAAAGATGCTCATAGCGATTCTAGTGATGAAAGAGTTCAAGATCTAGATTAAAGACTTTCTATTCTTAAGGTTGAAACTATGCTTTCTAATTTGTTTAATTTATGTTCATGATGGACAAATTCGTTTAGTATTAAACAGTGAAAAATTGCTTGTAAACAACTTAAGATCACAAAATGAGTAAACAACATTAATTGTCATCAAATATATTCTATTAGTTTTAAACAAAAATGTAATGATGTAAACAAAATTTGTTCTTTAGCAAACGACTTTGTTTAAATGAAAATTGCCTTTATAGCTGAAAAACAACTTATTTTATGACTGTTTAGTATGTAAACGACTTACTTTATGACTGTTTAGTATGAAACAATACCTATTTTGTTAAAACAATGAATGTTTATGCTAAAACAACTTATTTTATGACTGTTTAGTATCTAAACATCTTACTTTATGACTGTTTAGTAGGAAAGAGTACCTGTTTTGTTCAAACAATGAATGTTCATATATAAGCAACTGATTTTATGATTGTTTAGTATGTAAATAGCTTACTTTATGATTATTTGGTAGGAAACAATACTCATTCTATTTAAACGATGAATATTCTTATGGAAACAAAAAATGATAGAATATAGAAATATGTGAGAAACTATTAGTATAAGACTTGCTTAGAACATTTATTTTGATAACGAATCGTCAATTAGAATATTATTGAAAGATTGCAATCTGAATAATGATTATTTCATAATGTTGCACAAATTTTAACATTAGTTGGCACATATATGTGTATGCACATAGACTTTGTCTATATGTACATACACATAGTTGTGACATACCTTCTTTTGTTTTTAGTACATTTTAAAGAAAAATGCTTAAGTTGTTAAGTAGAAACTAGTCATAAGAACGATATGATTGATTTTTGAAATACTCTGTGGATCATCAACTCTAATTTTATATTTTGAGTATAAATTTGTATTATGTCTCTCTTTGAAGACTTTTATGAATGAATATTTGATACTTGAATAGAACATCGATACCTTAGTTGACTAGAGCATCTATGGGTACTTGATGCTAGAGGGTAGATAGCTATTATAGTAGAAAGTTACCTTTTGGGACGAGTGCTGAAATGGGTTCAAAGATACTTATAGGTTTGCTTTACCAAAACCCATTGTTTGCTATTGTTGCAACACACTCATTATGCTTGGCCAAGAAATATGTCTCATTGTGTATGTATGAATGAACTTTGTGATTTCACTCTCTGCCATTCCTACCATAGATCTTGCACTTTCTTTTCTGAATTATAGATAGAAATTGCATGTTGATGTATGGGAACAAACCAGATTCCACCTTGCAGGTTGTTCTCTTGCTAAATTTTCTATGTAGGGTTAGGCATTCTTCAAGTTGGAAGAATATCAGGGAAGTGTAAGCTTCGTGGCTAGGCAGTAAAGCACTTCAACTATGTTCTCGTCCACCAGTGGGGGCGAGCGTTGAAGAAAAAACTTAGTTGTTACCAGACTATCATAGTCTATGATGCATCATGATGTTATTCATTCATGTACTTGATGAGAAATGTAATATGTAATGACATTGTGGTCTTAGGTGCCAAGTAAATCTTGATATTGTAATTTGACTTTTGAAGTGAATATAAGAATCTTTGACTCATTTTAAATGGACATGTGTAGCTATGATTGACTTTAGCCACAAGTTGTTATGTCTTTAATTTGGAGTATTTTCATGTGTCATTTATAATAATAATAACTTAGTAATAATTAGGAATCGGTTATTACATTTGGTATCAGAGCTTAGGGTTCAATAAACACAGGATCACCCCATATGTAGTTGACTAGGGTAGCTAACCCTTCACCCAAAATTGGAAGTCCTGAGAATTGACTGAACCTGAATTGAATGCAGGAATGGGAAGGTCAAAGGTAGGACGAAAGAAAGGGAAAACTATTAGAACCTCACAAAAGAATTATGTTAAGGAAATAAACACCAAGATGGAGGTCCAACTAGAAATTCCCGATGACGAAACTCTAGCTCAAGATCTTAAGCGACTAAGGCTAGAAAGAGGCTTGAAGATTGAGGAGAGGTGAACACCTAAGATAAAAAATCCTTATGTAATATGGGATTTTTTGGATCTCAGTTGTGTTTATGGTTTGACCTTGATGACAAAATCTCTTTCAGTTGGTTTCCTTGTCAGGATGGTTCTTTTTGCATATCATAGGTATTGGTTGTTTCTCATTTGAGCTTACACATATCAGCAAGAGCTTAAGGTTTCAGAATGAGGTTATAATGAATATGCAATGTCACACCGACCAGTGGTGGATGGATGCGTATTGGCAAGAGTTTTGCTTCAATGAAATTTCATAGTGAACTTTCTGGTCTTGTCGACTAAGTCTTATGAAGTGCATTTGGAGAGAGATTGGCATTGTCTCAACAACTCAATGAATAAAGTTTCTTTTCGGTATGTCAAAGTATTCTCCGAGAGGTCTCCCCGAAGATTGTAGGCTACAACGACACATAAGAGTTGAAAAGTCTTTTCGGTGAGACTCTTTCATCGATGAGAGGTCATGGCGAGGATGGTGTGTCTTATCGACAAAGTCAAATGAATGACTTTCGGTATAACAAAGTTGATCTATATGATGTCTCTCCGATATCTAAAGCTATAGCGATAGCGAATGATGGTTTCATTTCAGTGAGAGAACCTTTTTGTCTCATCGACCAGAAGGATGTTATGAGCTCTTAGCATGACATTATGTATTTGTTATGACTTCTCCCGACTCTAATGGGTCTTGGCGAAAATGACAAACATAAGGTTGTCTGGCGATGTTAAAGTTTCCTTCGGCATAATGTGTCATCGATGGAAATAATAAAGGAATAGGGAAGTTTTTTTGAGGTTATTCTTTTAGCTGGGTATCAAACCCTAGCCTGGCCGCCATCTTGAGTGTTTATGTTTTATATTACTATTTGTAATGGTTTTCTGATGGTTTTGGAAGGTCTATTGAGCGCATTTTGTTTGGAAGCTCTATAGTGGTGATGGAATTACATGGAGTTTATGATTTGTTTGGTATTTTTTGTTTATTGTTCCCATGCTATAAATATCTTGGTTTATAATCACCATTTTATTCTAACTACTCTCTGCATCTCAGTCAATATGATGCCCTGACTGAGTATTGTCATTCATGCATTAGAGGTTATGTTTTTCTGTGGTGGACAGTTGTGCTTTTTATGCAGCAATATGAACTAATACGTTATAGATTTGTTGAGAGCATTTGGGTTGGTTGTTCTATCGTTACTCCTTAGAACTGATTCCAGCTATCATGGAGTTGTATAAATAGAAGTAAAATATTTTCTGTACATTGTTGGTATAAAATTCTAAGATTATCATTCCTTGGTTGTATGAAAATGTATGGATAAAACTCTGCAATAAAATCTGAATAACAAGATGCAGAGATTGTAAATTTCTTCTCTATGTAGTATTTTAGGGATTCAAATATTGAATCTTTAAGGTATTTTGTAGACGAGAAAATAGAGAAATATGTGCTTAACAGAAAACAGAGAAATCCTCTGAGTTATCATTTTTGTTCAAT
>VDFB02193867.1:472512311-472540758 GCA_007258455.2 Sequoia sempervirens
AGGAGGATATGTCACATTAATTTTGATAATCTAGTAAGAACTAGTTCAATTCAAGCAATAAGAGATCTACCAAAGATTAAAAAGCCTATCAATGTTGTAAGGATTCTTAGATGGGAAAGCAAACAAGAAGTTTCAAAGGAAAAGAACAATCTTCTAGTTGTTGGAATTGAATCTAGGACCTTTGTGGTGCTACAAGGTAAGAAGTCTTCCAGTGACATGTATTTCATTCTTTTGATTGATGACCATTCAGGATGACATGGTTAATTTTCTTGAGAAAAATGGAAACCCTAAAGAATGAATTCAAAGCATTTAAAGTTATGGTTGAGAATGAAATGGATATGAAAATAAAATGTTTTGAGATAAAATGGAGGTGAAGTTCTACTCCAATAGACAACATGTTTTAGAGAATCATGACGAGGCACATGTATTACCCTAGAACTCCTCAAAAAAATGGATTGGTTTAAAGGAAAACAAGATTGTTCAAGAAGTTGCAAGGACTATGATGAAAGAAGTTAACCTACTGAAAGTCTACTGGAGAGAAGAAATTCATACTATTGTTTACATACTTAACATAGTTCAAGCAAAAGAAAACATCACTAAGACTCCCTATGAGTTGTGGTATGGAAGGATACCTACAGTCAAGTACTTTAAAATGTTTGGAAGAAAACGATATATCAAAAGAGATGAAGAAAACTTATGAAAATTTGACGCAATTTATGAAGAAGGAATCTCCCTGAAGGATATTCTACTAAAAGTAAATCCTACTGGTGCTACAACAAGAGACTACGAAAATTATTGAGAGTGCAGGTGTCAAAGTTTCAAGATGGAGATTTTTAAAATTCAGTGGCGATAGATGGATATGAATCAAATGAGCTTGTATTCATAGAAAAAGAGAAAGCTAATGAAAAGGAAGTGCAGATTGAAGAGGAAGAAGCTCCAAGAAAGACCCTTGAAACTCCTAAGTATGTGCAAAGAAATCATTCTAAAGAATATATCATTGGAGACAAGAACAAAGGTGTATTGACAAGAAGGAAATTTGTTGAAGAAGAAGTAAATTTGTGTTTACTTTTTGAAATTGAACCCAAAATAGTGGTTGAGGTATTCAAAGATGAACATTGGTTAGAGGCTATGGAAGAAGAACTATTGTAGATTGAGAAGAATCAGACTTGGGAACTTGTCCCAAGACCTGCAAAACAAGAACATAATTGGAACTAAGTGGGTATTTAGAAAAAAATTGAATGAGAATGGAGAAGTGGTAAGGAACAAGGCTAGACTTGTGTGTAAGGGTTACTCACAAGTTGAAGGTATAGAATTTGAGGAGACATTTGCTCTGATGGCAAAAATGGAGGCTATCAGGATGTTTTTGGCTTTTATAGCACATAAGGACTTTAAGGTTTATTAAATGGATGTAAATTATGTCATCTTGAATGAAGAATTGGAAGAGGTATATATGGAACAATCGAAAGGATTTCAGTTATCTAACAAATCGAGTATGGTCTGCAGATTGAAGAAGGCACTATATAGATTGAAGCAAGCTTATAGAGCTTGGTATGGAAGATTAGACAACTATTTGATACAAAAAGGATTCAATAAGGGTACCACAGACAGTAATCTTTACTTCAAAGTTGAAAAAGATCAAATTTTGATTCTGGTTGTGTATGTTAATGACATAGTTTTTGGAAGAAATGAAGAGATGTGCAAGAAGTTTGTCTAGAAAGAGTTTGAAATGTCTATGTTTTGGGTGATGAATTTCTTCCTTGGGCTACAAATCAATCAAAAAAATAAAGGTATATTCATTTCACAATCAAAGTATGCCAAAGAAATGTTGAAGAAGTTTGGAATGGAAGACTTTGAACCGATATTTACTCCTATAGTTATTGGTTGCAAGTTGAGAAAGAATGATGAATCTCCTAAGGTTGATCAAAGCAAGTACATATCAGTTATTGGTGGATTGTTATATATAATTGCTACTAGACATGATTTCATGCATGCAGTTTGTCTAGTGGCTAGATTTCAAGAAGATCTTAGAGAGTGACATGTTGTAGTAGTAAAGAGGATATTTAGATCCTTAAAAGGAAATCTAGATCATGGCTTATAGTATCCAAAGAATACTAACTTTACCTTGAGTGCTTACACAGATGTAGATTAGGTTGGTTGTGTAGATGATGGGGAAATTACAAATGGTGGTGCATTCTTTCTTGGATTTAGATTGGTATCATGGCTAAGCAAGAAATGGGATTCAGTTTATTTATCTACTATTAAGGATGAGTACATTGCATCAATATCTTGCTACACATAGGTGTTATGGATGAGGAAAATGTCGAAGGATATTAGAATAGTGTATGGTGAACCAATTTCTATCTTCTATGATAACACAAGTGCAATCAATATTTCAAAGAACTTGGTGATGCATTCAAGGACAAAACATATTTCAATGGAATATCACTTTTTGAGATAAAGTTGTGTGGAGAATGAAGTGAAGCTATAATATGTGCCTAAAGGGATTGGGTTTTTGCATATTCTGGGCTCTTCCCTAAGGATACTTTGAGTAACTTTGAAAGAAGTTGGATTTATTGCCCTCCTTTGAACTAGATGCATAAAAAAGAGATGTTCTTCGATCCGATGGATTCAAGATTCATTCTTTTGAGGTTTGGACCGATGTTGGTGGCTACCTCTTAGGGAGTAGGTGGTGGCATTTACTAGTTAATTAGAGACGAAAGAGTGTGTGTTGTCATTGAAAGCGTGGACATTTGATTTGGTTGCAATTTGGCATGTGCTCTAAGGGGGGTATATTGTGCTAGGTAATACAGTCAATACTAATTAATTAATTATTCGGATCACTTTATGCTTTATTATATAAAATAAACTTAGGGTGCTTTATTTCATTATTTAATTTAATTAATTGGATTGCTTTTGCATGATTAAAACCTCTAATATTGAACATGTCTCATTTATTTATGACACTGTCTAATCTAACCCTAATCTAGGGTTAGCTTTCATCCTTTTCATAAGGATTGATTCATTGTAATTGTTTTTCATTCTCTATGGTAACATATTCAATGCGACAGTTGCTCACATAATGCAAATTGGTGTTTTCATTAGATCTAAGTTGTTGGGCAATCATATCTTGCTTATTTCTTCATAGTCTCATAGGTTTAGGGTAAACCCACAAAAGTGGTTTACAATTGGAGTGAGGAAGGGAAAGTTGAAAAAATTGACCCCATGGCAAAAAAAATCATTTTTGGGGTTCGAGTGAACTATTTTGGTTCAAACGAACCAAAAGAGGGTTCGCTAGAACCTAGGTTCACACAAACCCATTTAATGAAATGCCCCACCATTCCCGCCAAAAAATACAAGGAAAACCCCTTTTGAAAGGGGGTTCGCTCAAACCCCCCTTTTCCCACCTTCCTACTCTCTGGCATCAAACCCAAATTTTTTTCCCTTCGAAGCTTGGGTTGAGGATGAAATGGAGGACTTCACAAACCATTTGAATCAAGTAGTCCTTGGAACAATCTATCAATGGTATAATTTTTAATATGTTTTAGTTTTATTATGTTTTTTTTTAGTTTTATTAAACAAAAGAGTTACACATTATCTGATTCCACCTATGTCTAAGTGTAATTGGTTTGACTTTGAATTTTGATTAAGGAAAAAATATTCAATAAAACACTATGAAACCAATTGGAAGCACTAGATGTTGTAGCTACAAATCTAAATTTGAAAAAAATAAAATTTTATCCTTCATCGAAAAAAGGTTATGTGTTATACGATGAGTGTCACTCCTTAAAATGTTGTTTCACAAAAAAAAAAAAGTTTTAGAAGGAAGTATGGAAAAATAAATTTTGATAATTCCAAAAATTTTGAAAAAAAATATATTTAGAATCTACAGACAAAATGTCACAAATCACTAGTTTGCATCATCTTCAAATTCCTCATGGTTTAGCCGCTATAGGTGCCTGAAAGTGAAGATTTAGTTAGAAAAAATTATTTCAATGTCCAATTTGGCCAAAAATTGTCAAATAGTATTGTGGGATCACCCTTTATTGTTGCAAGTGATTCATGGAGCCATGGGAGTACATACATTTACTCTAACATGGTACCAGAGCACCAAATCTGCAGTCGCCTTATCTGCTTATTTTGAAGAAACCAACTCATGCATTAGGATCCGTGAATCATGGAGTGAGTTTGACATTTTCATTAAGTCCAGAGCTACTAGAACAGTCAAGTTTTCCTTTCGTTTTGTCAAAAAAGGCCTCTCTTTGTCAAATTTGTGAGGGTTTAAAGCTACGACAATTTTTTGCCAGATCAGAGGGGTTTTCCATCATTTTTTGAGAAATGTTTACCTTGATCTCTCAAACAGTGCATGCTGGTGTAAAACGAACCTCATGGGTGCGCTTAGAAGGCCCAAAAAACCCTATTTTCATATAAAATATAATAGGGCTTGCTGAAAATTGATTTTTTAATTTTTTGGGGAATTTCAAAAAAAGCTACCAGGAAAATCCGTACAGCTGTACGGATCCATACGAATGCCTCAATTTTTGTACCTTTTTTTTGGATGTATATATCATTTTTGGCAATCTTTATACAGGTGACAATTTGCACCGATGGGCATCGATGGGCCTCCAATGGCTTGCCATGCCTAACATACCTGCTACGAATGGTTTGTTAGTGTTGTATGTGTACAATACTCCATGCAATCTTTGCCCAGTTATGATGAATATTAATTCATTCAAATCAAGCTCTCACTGCTCGTATGGAGCTTTAATGAACATGTTTGTAGTTTTTAGGGTTAGGAAAAAAAATATTAAAGTAGGTCACTATTAAAATTTAAAATTTATTGGTATGTGTTTCTAGAATTTAAGTTAAAAGTTTAACAATGGAAACACGTAAGATAGTAAATAAATTTTTAGCTTATTTTATTTTAAATTATTTAAAAATTACTTTATAAAAAATTAATTTGTGAAAGAGTTATTTGATTTATTTTTAGAATAATTTAAGTTATTTTATTTGTATTTATCAAATGTTTAATATGAAATTTACAAATATATTTTTTATCCTAGATTTAAAACTAATTATTAAAATATTTTATTATAGTATAATATGATTAAAATATTATATTATAGTATATAATAATATTATAAAACCTCAACATGTCTATACTTATATTATTTTTATTTTATTTTATTTAAATTATTTAAAATATTATTTTGTAAAACATAATTAGTTAAAGAGTTGTTTTATTTACTTTTAGGATTATTTTAACTTATTTTATTTGCACTTATCAAGTGTTATTTTTGAAAAAATCTTTTCTGAGATTTACAAATACATTGAACAATGTATTTGTAAATCTCAGAAAAGATTTTTTCAAAAATAACACTTGATAAGTGCAAATAAAATAAGTTAAAATAATCCTAAAAGTAAATAAAATAGCTCTTTAACTAATTATGTTTTGACCGAGTTATTAGCCCTTGAAGTTAGATCATGAGTTTTCGCTTCTAGGGGCATATCTTTTGACTTGAGTATTGGTTTTTCACGATTCTTGCGGCACTGGAAAGTTGGTTCAGTGCTCTACACAGTGATCAGACTTATTTTCCCAAAAAACTTCCCTAGGTACATTTTATTCAGCTTTTGGTGTTTACATAATTTGCTTAAGTAATTGGACGTTTTGGCATTTGGGAATGCTCTGTTTGCATCATTTGGCTCTATTTCACATGAAATTATTTTCATGTAGTAAAGTCAATTTTCTCAGATTTGTTCATTTGAAGACTACTCATGGGTTTTTCTACTCACCCTTCAGTTGTAATCCTAGAACGGGATAATTATGAGTTATGGGAAAAGTGCATACTTACACATTGTAGGTGGCTTAATATTTTGCCTCATTTATATGACCTCATACCTGAACCAAACACACTAGGGAGAAAATAGCTTGGGATATCATTAGAGATCATTTAGTGGGACTTATATCTTCTAGTGTCGATTTTGACACTATGTGTGTTGTATCAAACATTGATTGTCCCCACACACTTTGGACTCATCTTTGGGAGATCCATGGAGACCCCATTCTCTCTCCATACCCAGAGAATCTTGCTTCAGATTGTCTCTTACCCATGGATACTACAAATTGTATACCCATTGATGATGCTACATTAGAGGACCTGGAGTTTCTAACAGGTCTTGCACATTCTGATGGATCAGAGGGTTGTCTCCTAGTTCCTACTCTTTAGACTGAGATTACACATGCATTATTCGTTGTTCCTGATTACATCAATATCACCACATTGGCCCCTATGGATTCAGTTCAAAATCATGGGATTCTTATCTTGCAAACACATCATTGGTTGTTGAGTCTCACACTTCAGATCTTGAGGATTATATTGAAGACATGCATATCCTCTATCTTGATAATTAGATTATCACTATACGCCCACCATTATCAGTGCATTCAAAGGTTGTATTTTAGGAGTCTTCACATCAGTTTGGATTTGGCATCATTTATTTTAGTTTAGACATAAAGATTCTTCAATATCCTATCATGGCACATATCTTGAGACATATTGGTTCATCACTCTTCACAGGGTTTCTTTGACATCGTCCTTTGGATCCATTTCTTCCCAAGGGGAGAAATGTTATTTTTTGCTTCAAGATCTCTTTCTGGATTCTACATCAGGAATCCACCATTACAACAAGAGTTTCTTCATTGTGGGGGGGCCTTCTAGTCTCTTTTTATCTCTCCTATGGAGACCATTGTATATGTACTTATGTGATAGAAGTTTTTATGTAAATGGGTACCTCATTAGCCATTAGAGAGGGACCCATTCATGCATCCATTCACGTATTTCTTTATCATAGTTTTGTTTCTCCCTAGTTCATATTAAGAGGGGTTGTTAGAGTAATAAAGTCATCACCTAATTAATTAATTAATCATTAATTAATTGGGTCGCTTTATGCTTTATTACACTTAAGCTAAACTTAGGAGTGCTTTCATTTTATTATTTTCTTTAATTAATTAGTTGTTTTTTCCATGATTAAAGCCTCTAATATTAGAACATGTTGTCTCATTCATTCTTATGAGGATGTTTGTCATGTTCTAATCTAACCCTAGTCTAGGGTTAGCTTTCATCCTTTTCATAAGGATTGATTCATTGTAATTGTTTTTCATTCTCTACAGCAACATATTCAATGTGACGGTTGTTCACATAATGCAAATTGGTGTTTTCATCAGATTTGAGTTGTTGGGAAATCATATCTTGTTTATTTATTCATAGTGTGATAGGTTTATTGTTGTAGGTGATTCATGGAGTTGTGGAAGTACATACATTTACTCTAACATATTGGGCAGTAAAGGAAAGTTGCATATTAGTAGTAAGAATTTTGTCGAATATCAAAGAGGAAGAATAAATGGTACAAATATGTTGTCCTTTGTCATTGATGTCAAAGGGGGTGAGAGAGAGTCATGTGAAAAAGAACAAGTTATTGGAGAGAGAGTTATGTGAAAGAGTCAAGCTACAAAGGGGGAGATAAAGTTAGTAGAGAAAGTAATAAGTTAGTTGTAAGAGGGAGAAGTAATATGAAGATTTACAGTATGTTGGTATCAAGAGTTGTGTATTTGATGGGTTTTCACATCATGTGTTTACATTAATGACAAGGGGGGAGATTGTTGAAAGTATGAGTAGTTAGTGTTGTCATTGATGTCAACAAGTCTATGTTTTCATTGATGTTCATGGTTGAAGAAATTGTTGCAAGAGTATGAGCAGTTGGTGTTATCCATACTTTGATTAGATGCATTATGTCATTATTAGTAAGGTTACTAGTGTCAACCTCTAGTATTGATTTGATAAGCTTCTAGCTATGGATGTGTTGATGAAGAAGGTGATGAGGATGTGTCTTTGGTGCTTGGTTTCCAAGTGCTTTAGAGAAAATTTGATAAAAAGAGGAAATAGAATGTTGTAGTGGTATTTTAGGTTATAAAGCTACTCTTGTGGTGCTCCGCATTTCTTCTAGTTTGAAGATCTACTTATGTGTTTTGAATATGTTGATGAGAGATGTTATGAGGTGTTATATCCATAATTTGGTGTGTTGGATTGTTGTGCAAATGAAATTTTGTTCACCAGTGTGTGAACTGGGTATTGTAGAGGTGTTTGGGAGAAATTTCTTTGCTCTGCATTTCTCTGTAGTTATTTCTCAAGTCTTATAGATCTAAATGAGTGTTGATGTTAATGGAATATTTCTTCTCTCAAGATGGTTTAAGGTTTGTTTCTTCGAAAGATCATCTTATGAGTCATAGTGTATGGTAGAGTAGTCGAGGTGTACTAGGTGTACATAATCTTCAAGTGAAAGTTGTTGCAAGGGAGTTTGTTGGATTTCAGGGTGTTTTTGGAATATTCTAGTTCATGTTCAGGTGATATTTGTTTCCTGCGAGTTATCGATGGATCAAAGGAAGCGTGTACTTAAAGGTTTAATGGTGTTTACATGGGTAACGACCGAACTGGTGTTTACACTACATGTGAAGGTGCTTAGTGGATTGTGGAAGCATGATGAAGAATGTAAGGATCGATTCTGGTCCCAAATAAGTAATTTTGTGGTTCGCCTTCATTCCTTTCCATCATGGGAATGTTTGGGTGTAGACCTAATTTGAATTTTCATGTTTGAGGTGCATAGTCAACCATGGAGAAAGGTTTCACGGTTGAGGATAGTATAAGTATGCATTGAGTTGTTGAGAGATGATGATACAGATGTGGATGATGTGAATGATGCAAATTACAGAGTTGTAGAGTGTGAAATTGAGAAGTGTAGTGCAATATTTCATGTGTTAGATTACTAGATGTAGTGAGTAGAAGGTGATTGCAATCATTCAAATAGGTTGCAAAGGTGTTAGAGATAATGTGGTGGATTCTCTAATCTTGTTCTATGTGTAACCTTCCCTTTCTATCTTCTTTTCTATTTTGGAAGTGTGCCTTTCTTCTTTGGGCAGTAATCCCTCCAACAATGAGCCATACTGTAATCGGTGTTGATATTACTTTATTTGTAAGCTAATCCTCACTGTGGTTTTTCCCTTCTTGGGTTTTCCATGTAAATTTGTTGTTCTCTTGTGTACATGGTGTTAAGTTGTTTCAATTTTTGTTATTTGTTTTTCATGCTAATTCATCATAATAGATTAAGGGTTTAATGAATGAATGATGATCTGAATGTTAATGAGAGTTTTTGAAGTTTTTAAGGTACAGCTGATTCACCCCCCCTCTCAGTTGTCTTGTGCATTCAACAATTGTATCTTGCACCAGACTAAGCAATGACAAAAAATTCATAAGCTAGGATGAACAAGATTGTTAGTGAGTCATCTAAATACCTCAAGGATATGTGAGGACCAATCCATAGATTAAAGGGAATAATTCCAAAAATTCAAGAGGAGAGCATAAACACCACTCTTCACCTTCACTTCTCCAAGGTATAAATTGATTGGAGGCTTAATCCAAATTGACAAAACTCCACTTCCAAGAGGGGTGTCTTTCGATTTGATCCTCTGCTCTTTTTACTCTTTTGTTACATGGGAGTTGAGTTTGTCCCTTAAGGTGATGAAATCCATAGGCATCCCCCCTTAAAATAACTATCCAAGTGTTTTTGGTCACTCAATATCGCATAAAGTGCAAGGAGAGTGCATACACAATTTGTGTTCATTGGGGTAACAATGAAATGAAAGGAAAATAGCATAAGTGATGTTTTTGGTCGTCAATATCACACAAAGGTGTAAGAGGAGAGCACAAATACCACTCACCCAAATACATAACAAACAAAGTTCATTAACTTCTATAAAAGAAGCATGCAACTAAGACTAGTCAAATGATAATGCCTTGGACAAACATAGCTACACACCAATATGTTAGTAGTTTCACAAAGAATGTCTTGGACTAATTAATATGCCTACAAGAATAGATTAGAAATGATAATAAAACCCTTACAAAGATCAAAAAGTGATTTTATGATACAACAAAATAAATATAAAAAAAATACTCTCATCACAAGCTTGCAATTTTAGACTTTTTTTTATTTTTCATATAGTCAACAAGATCTGATTATTTTGTAATATTTTCAGCCCCAAAAATAAAAGTATTAAGAAACCCCTATTAAATTTTTGGTCTAGCTTTCAAAAAATATAAAAATATCTAAAAAAATCCTTAATTTTTTCCTTAAAAAGTAGATTTAAGAAAAATACCTAATTGATAAATATCTAAACATTTTGTTGTTGAAAATTGAGGTGTTTTCTTTGCTTGACACTTTGTAAAACTTTAATATTGTTGATCTAAATATGCTTTTTCCTTTGTTACAGATTCTTTGTGGGTGATTATTTGATTAATCCATTTTACTATTTGTAGAATGTAGACAGAAGTTGATAGAAGAAGTAGACAGGATATTATAAAGATTACACAAGCATATACTGTGGAGAAACCCTTTCGGGAAAAAACTCCAGCAAGAATTAATCTATTATTAAATCTCTAAAGTAGATTACAATAGCTCCAGTTTTTGCTTGAAAAAGACTTTTTTTCCTTCACCAAAACTTCTTCACAACTTGCAATAAAACTGATAATAACTCTCTTCAACTTGCTTGAGATAAATACTCTTTAATTAGCTTTGTAAACTCAACATGAGTTACAATTACAATGCTCATAGAACAATGTCAAATTCTCATCTTCATGCATTTGGGTGTCCCAAACTGAAGTAGCAACTCAACCTCTATTTTGTAAATATCTTCAAGGCTCTATCCTCAAATTAGGTGCCCAAGAGTGGTCCCACTTAACTGAGCCTTATGAAATATCTCAACATGCAAAGGAGTTAATTCCAAGAAGCCAACTTAGGTGCCCAAGTTGGGTCCAAGTCATTTCTTGTTAACTGAAACATTTCTCAACACCATTCATGCAAGAATGGTCATCCCCTATTAACTGAAGGTAGTCCCTATTATCTGTCATGTGCAACTCAAGTCATTAACCATGCATTCCAAGTTAACTGAAGTCAGCTAGCATTCAACTAAAACTAACTAAAGATAACTTAACCATAATTGAACTAAACTAAACTAAACTAAACTAAATTAAATTGATTCTAAACTGAACTAAACTGAACTAAACTAATCTGAATTGAACTAAACTGAACTTCATGCATGCAAACATCAAACCCTAAATCCTAGGATCTTTACATGCATTCAGAAGTGTTATCTCTTACTTTGAATAGCTAACTAAACTCAAGGTGAGAATCACCTACCATGTGCGTGCCCCATGTGCCCCTATTATTTAGGAACTCATAATGGATGCTCTCACATGCTCCTAACATTTAGAATTAATTACAAATGTCAATTAACATGATTATTTCATCAAATATTAATCACTTTCTAATCCTAGTGTTGATGAACACATTCCAAAGACTTAGGAGATACATGAAATAAATAATGCTTAGGATTGCAATTAAATGGCATCCTATTCCCAACATTCTCCCACTTGACATTATACATTGCAATTATTCTCAACAAGGAATAATAATTTTAAATCAAGTACAGGACTCAAGGCCAATAGCCTTCTTACACCAACTAATCAATCCGTGGTAACTTCAAATGCATCCTACATAATCATGAAGCTCCAAGTAAATGATTAAAACCAAGAGAACTTATTTGTAGGAACTGGTTTCATAAGATAATTTGTAACATTAATTAAAGTTTCAACTTTCTCAATTAATACCTTCCCACTTCCAACCATTTCTCGCACAAAGTGATATTGAATATCAACATGCTTAGTATGAGCATGATACATAGGATTTTTTGGCTAAACACATAGCACTTTGACTATCACATTCAAGTTTTAATTGCAATTAAAATCAATACCTTTCCCAAGTCTCTATAACCAAACTACCTTTTCGAAGGCACGTGTAACCACCGAGTGTGTTGAACTCACATTCAACCAAGTTGTAGGCTCCTCAGTCTATTTTGTTGAAAAAGATTTTCTTGCTTGTATCCATTCTAACACATGTCTCTAACTATAAGAGAACTTCAAGCCTCACCTATTTGTCCAAGTATCCATGAGGAGCTATAACCAACCAATCAACTCCAAATGCAACACAACACTTTCATGAAGTAATCAAGTAAATGATTAATGTACCCAATACTTAAGAGAACTACACAAGATCAATGTCAAAGATGCAATGTTGAACATAAACATGACATCCATGATCTAACCATCTCCTCTTAGGATATCACATGCACCATAACATACATCTTGGTGTCAAGAGAACATGTAATATGCCAAACTCTAAATGCATATCAAGAGTAAACCATGACATAATAGCAACCACTCTAAACCAATAAAAAACCATATCCCCAATCACATGAAGATAACATTACCAATGATGCATCCATGCCACTGCCAACAACTCCCACTGAACTATGGTACCGAGTTACACATGGCATCATGACTACCATCCTCTTCATGAAGATCACTATATCCAACCAAAGCTCCCACTCAACTATGGCACCGAGCTATACATGGCAACAAGATAAACATCAAACCATCACTGTCAAAAGCATATGGAATTTCAAACATTTCATCATGATCAAAATTATCATAACATGTACCATACCACAACTCTCAACCACTAATCAAGAGTATACCATGACATAATAACAAAACCATCCTACATCCAAGAATCCACTTCATTGTCAAATGCTCCCATTGAACCATGATACTGAGCAATCCCATGGCATCATGATGCACATAATCAAAACCACATTTCTATCATAAGCTCACACCAAACCTGTGAATCCAAGCTCTCAATGACACATGATAAAAATACTCTAAAGCAAGAATATATACCTCTTGTAACAAACTTATTTTCCAAAATCAGCAATAACAAAAATAGTAAAAGCTCCCACTAACCCAAAAAACCTCCAATCTTTTAAGAGAAAGGCATCCCAATACTCTACACAACCTCAACTCTGATACCAAATGTTGAAAATTGAGGTTTTTTCTTTGTTGAATACTTTGTAAAACTTTAATATTGTTGATCTAAATATGTTTTTTCCTTTGTTACATATTCTTTGTGGGTGATTATCTGATTAATCCATTTTATTATTTGTGTAATGTAGACAGAAGTTGATAGAAGAAGTAGATAGGATATTAGAAAGATTACACAATCATATACCATGGAGAAACCCTTTCAGGAAAAAACTCCAAGAAGAATTGATCTATTTTCAATCTTTGAAGTAGATTACAATAGCTCCAATTCTTGCTTGAGAATACCTCTTTTTCCTTCACCAAAACTTCTTCACAACCTGCAATAAAACTGATAATAACTCTCTTCAACTTGCTTGAGATAAATAGGCTTTAATCAGCTTTGTAAACTCAACATGAGTTACAATTACAATGCTCAAGCCCTATCCCTAAAAGGCATGCCTATCTCATGCAAATAGAGTTATGCCATGAAGAACAATGTCAAATCCTCATCTTCATGCATTTGGGCATCCCAAATTGAAGTAGCAACTCAACCTCTATTATGCAAATATCTTCAAAGCTCTATCCTCAAATTAGGCACCCAAGAGTGGTCCCACTTAATTGAGCCTTCTAAAATATCTCAACATGCAAAGGAATTCATTCCAAGAAGCCAACTTGGGCGCCCAAGTTGGGTCCAAATCATTTCTTGTTAACTAAAACATTTCTCAACACCATTCATGCAAGAATGGTCATCTCCTATTAACTGAAGGTAGTCCCTATTATTTGTCATGCAACTCAAGTCATTAGCCATGCATTCCAAGTTAACTGAAGTCAGCTAGCATTCAACTAAAACTAACTGAAGATAACTTAACCATAATTGAACTAAACTAAACTAAACTAAATTAAATTGATTCTAAACTGAACTGAATTGAACTAAACTAAACTAAACTTCATGCATGCAAACATCAAACCCTAACTCCTAGGATCTTTACATGCATTCAAAAGTGTTATCTCTTACTCTAAATAGATAACTTAACTCAAGGTGAGTGTCACCTACCATGTGGGTGCCCCATGTGCCCCTATTATTTAGGAACTCATAATGGACACCCTCACATGCTCCTGACATTTAGAATTAATTACAAATGTCAATTAACATGATTATTTCATCAAATATTAATCTCTTCATAATCCTAGTGTTGATGAGCACATTCCAAGGACTTAGTTGATACATGAAATAAATAATGTTTAGGATTGCAATTAAATGGCATCCTATTCCCAACATTTGTCACTGTTTTGATCTAAAAAATAAAAATACAAATAATAGACCTATTAAACTTTAAAGTGTTTTCTAGAAATTTAAAAATGTTAGAAAAAAATGTTGATTTGCAACCCAAAAAATAGATTTATGAAAAAAACCATCATAACCCATCAAATATTGATGACAAAATCCAAATTTGTTTACTAGAGCTTTTTTAGATGATCCAACACCTACAATTAAAAAATTGTAGAAAAATTCCTAGCCATTTGAAAGATAAGATAAAATATTTAAAAACTAGGGTTTTGCCTTCAACTTTGCCTGCAAGAGTTAGCCTCCTTTTTTTTGCAGAACAAAATGAAAAATAGCAAGATGAGGTCAGCAAAAACTTTAACATCAAAGATTAAACAGGGATGGGAGTCCCACCAAGTGTGCAAAAATGAAGAAAATAAAAGATTGAAGGTAAATACACACACAATACCTTCACCTAAAACCTTTCTTTCTCCTTAAATTGAGTTGAAGTAGGGTGCACCTTAGATGGACATTTGATTTACTATTTTGATGTAAACCATTAGCATGGTAATAGAATTGATAAAATGCTAGATCAAATGAATAACATAAAGATAGAATGGAGATGAAATAGAAAATTCAACAACATAAGGCTATGGAAGAAATAGATATAATAGAAACTTGAACAATGTAAGGACATAATGAAAGTGGGTATGAAAATGGGATAAAAGACCTGTAATTTATAGAATTTCCAAAAAGGGAATCAAGGGACAAGATGGATTGGTTGATGGATGACTAGGATTGACTAAGGATTAGGGTTCATATCAAATTTGTAGTCATGTGACAAGTGTCATGTGAAGGATAAGGATTATGTTTAGGATTAACATTAGGACAAATCTTATGTGAATGGCTAAGATTTGGAGGTTTAGTATGAAATGGATAGATATGATGCAAAGTTAGTTTGACTTTTGGCAAGTTTAGATTATGATCCATGTGAATGAGTCCAATGGTTAGGATTAAATGGATAAGAATTGAGGGATAAAATGGAATTAAATATTGAAAAATAGGTGGAGAGTATTAATTAGCCTAAATTAATTAATTAATTAATTTAGTTGAAAGATGTTAGGGATAAAGCTAGACATTAATTAAAGTGGGGGATAAAATTGAAGGATAAATTAAATAAATACATAATAAATATTTATTTAGTTAAAGTGGAAGATAAAGGTTAAGGTGAAATTAATTAAATGACTTATGATACGTTAAAATCAAGTGTGGTTAGGGTGTGCACAAATTTAGGTGTCTACAAGAACAATTAGTAAGAATCAAGTCATCAAAATATAAGACCAATATTAAAAGATCATCTTCATGTCTCTATATATGCACGGTGTGATTAGAGTAGCAACAAGTGAAATGCATGCAAGTAAGAAACCACCAAACTTCTCATACCAAACTCTAGAGGCTTGTTTAAGACCATTTAAAGTATGATATACAACCTACACACAAGTGAAGATATCAAATAAAAATTCAAGGCCACTCCATGTAGATCTCCTCATGGAGATCGCCATGTAAAGAGCACTCTTCACATTCGATCTGATACACAAGCCATCTTTGAGATTCTATAATAAAAAGAACAAGGTGAACAAAATCCATCTTGGCTATAGGGGTAAATGTCTTTGAGTATTCAATACCCTCAACCTATGAAAAACCCTAAGCTACAAGATGTGCCTTGTATCTCTCAATGGAACTATCAGCTACATACTTGGTGTGGTGCACCCACTTGCACTAAACTACATTTATTCCCTTAACAAGGTGAACAAAATCCATCTTAGCTATAGGGGTAAATGTCTCTAAGTAGTCAATACCCTCGACCTATGAAAAACCCTTAGCTACAAGATATTCCTTGTATCTCTCAATAGAACTATTAACAACATACTTGGTGCAGTGCACCCACTTGCACTAAACCACATTTCTTCCCTTAGGAAGAGAAATTAAATCCCATGTATTATTCATCAATTAAGAATACAACTCTACCATAGTAGAATCCCACTCTAGAATTCTAGAACCCTCTGAAAAAGTTTGTGAATCTCAGTATATAGCATGACCCAAAAGACTAATGCTAGTAATGAAAGTTCATAGGATCACCAACTCAAGGACCATCCTCTTGAATAGTACCACATGCCCACTTTGCAAAATATGAGTGATAGGAGGTAGAAGTGGTGGTGCAGGTGGTCAAGTTGGTGGACTAGGATCATCATCTGAAGTGTCCTCTAATGTAAAGGTATCCTCATGAGATGAAGAAGGTATAGTAGGTTGTGAGGAAGAAGTATATGGAGGATCCATTTGTGTGAAAAATTCATCAAACTATATATCTTTGCAATAGTAGACATCTTTAGTAATAGGATCAAACAACATATACAATTTTACATCCTCATAAGATCCAATAGAGATGTGCGGGTGACTCTTCTTCTCCATTTCCTTATGCCAACCATCTGGTATGAATGCCCAAGCCTCACTACCAAATACCTTGAAGAAGAAACATCAAGCTTAATTTTGGACCAAGCCTCCTCTTGAAAAATATTTTGAATCGGCTTGTAGGGAGCGCAATTTTGAACATAGTTGGCATATTGATTAGTTTAGCCCAAAATGATGGCACCATAGACATAGACTGAAGCATACAAATTTTCATCTCTCTTAATGGTATGCTCTTTCTTTTAGAAGCACCATTTCGTTGACGAGTATAGGGAACCAAATATTAATGTTGAATATAGTTCTAAATGCAATAGTCTTGAAAGGTCTAGTTCACATATTCTCCCCTATTATTTGTGAGTATCCATCAAATAGAGGAACTTGATTGCTTTTCCATGAACACCATGAAAGTTGTGAAGTGGTGAAGGCATCAATCTCATACTTGAGAAAGTACACCCATGTGTGATGAGAGAAATCATCAACGGAGGTGAGTACACACTTTGCTCCTAAAAAAGGAGTTGGAAATGACATGAGGTCACTATGAACCAACTCAATTAAGGTAGTAGCACAATGGGCCTTGCCCTTTGGAAAGGGTTTTTGATGACTTTTTTGAATAACAAAAACTTGACAAATGTTCTTTGTGCGTGAAACCTTAGGAATTCCAAGTATCATATTTTGTGTACTCAACTATTAAAGGTACATGTAATTGAGGTGTTCAAACCTCTCATGCCAAAGTTTGTTCAAAGAGTTAGCATAGGCAATGTGTGATGCACCACAAGATAACTCAAACCCATGAAACGACATTGAGATCCATGATCATCTCTACCTAAAGCAACAATTCTCTTAGGATGATGTAGTTCTTGAATAATTACATCATGTGGTGAAAACTCAATTGTCTTGCCATCACTAGTATGAAACATTTGGTAAATACATAGAAGATTAGCTAAAATCTTAAGAACATAGAGAACATTCTCAATACGACCCTTTGTCAACTATACTATACGTGAAACAAAACTAAAAGTTGTATAGGTTTTCCCACTGCAATATGATAAGTAGGTTGTTAGAAAGAAACTCAAGAAGATCATGTGAGTGATCCATGAGAAATGAGGCTCTTAAGTCAACTATCCAATTGTATGTGGATGAATCCAAACCTCTAGCTGTAAGTGTGTATCCCTTACTAGGTTTAAAAATATCAATGTGGACTATCAATGTTATGTTTTTTCATGGCCTCTTTCAAAGTAAAATCCTTTGATGAGAAGACTCAATGTCATGATATTGTAATCTGTAAAAGTATTATGGTCCTTTTCATTTCTTCTTTGACTTGGAAGTATTATTTCTTGATTGTGAAGAAGATGTGTCTTATGCCAATTTTGTTCTTTTGCTTAGATGATTTATCACTTCTCAAAGCTGATTTTTCCTTAGGTTTGTTTGAAGACTTTTTACCTTTTCCCTTAGATGATTGGTTGACTAGTCCTTGAATTTTTTAAGAGGTGATAATATCCATGGAGATTAACTTAGATTGTTCTCATGTTCAAGTCTATCACAAAACTATTCAAAAGTAGGTATTGAAAACATTGTTCCAAGAGCATCCATGTTAGACTAGAAGGTAGAAGCAAAGACCTGATAAGGGCCTTTTAACTTTAACAAAACCAAGAAGACGCACTCTTTGTCTATTTTTGTTTTACCACAACCCTAATGTTGAGAGTACAGAGACTTAAACTTGACCAAGAAATCTTCAATAGAAGGAAATGCATCAATAGACAATGTTGTTAATTTAGTATCCAATTGAAGTATTTTGAATTCATTAACTATATCAGATAAGTCATTAAATTTGTCCCACATTTGCTTAGAAGTTTTACAATTAACAAGGTGAAATTGCAAGTTGTTGGACACATGGAGACCAATTATGCTGATTGCCCCATCTAACTTGTTTTGATAAGTAAATTGTTAATTACTCTTGTAAATTTTATTTGTTGTCCATTTACTATTTGCCATAAATTTTTACATTGGAGAAATTGTTGTACTTTGATTTTCAATATGTGGAAATTATGTAGAGTTATTAAGTCAATTTTCAGATCTATGATGGACACACAAAGAGGCATTTGAATTGTGTCTTACAAACCCCCAAAATTGAATTAAAATTGAATGTTGACCCCAAAACAATGCAAGAAATTTTTTGGCAAATTTGATAAAATTTGACTCTTGATTTTGCATAGGGAACTGTGTGTATTTGGACAAAGTTGTATAGACAAAATTGAAGGAAAATATCAATAGAATCTGTAACATAAATAATATTTGCATCTTTGTGTATTTGTAGTTATAGACAGCTGGACAAATTGTAGTATTGGAAATTTACTTATGTCTCCCTCATGACCTTAAGTTCATATGTCTAGTTGAAAATAAGAGGGAAATTATATATACAACAGTCATACAGAAGAACAAATATTGTAATTACAGCCATTGAAGAATAAATCAAAGCGCAAGGGATTTGTAATACCCCCGACCTGGTGAAAAATATGAATGTCCTCACTCGCTTAGGCATATGTGTGATGGAATGGCAAGAGAAAATCGTGTCCTAGCCGCTGTACCAACTGTTATTTGCCTACTGATGCTCTCAGACAGCTGGGAGAAAACTGGAATCTCAGATCTAGGTTTGAATGTCACAGTGAAGTGGTTAGCGCTGGGCTTAAATGGCCTGAAATCAGTCATGGCTTGACAAATCACTAAATTCGCTATACTCAATAATTGACAAACTAGAAATTTTTATTGGGAAGATCATGACACAAATCTCTGTAAATTTACAATTTGTAAATAGTTAAAGTTTAAACTCTAAAATTTGTAATTTTGGATGTTACAAAATTGACAAACTAAAGAAATTTATTATGTTGTACATAAACTAGGTAGAACAGTATTTAGACATGAAAAGAATAAATTTGTATGTACGTACATATAACGCAGTTTTTATGAATATTTATAACTGTTTGTTGAACTTAATTTTAACAGAATTCAGATTAGAAATAATTTGCCAAACCCTATTACATGCCAATTCAAAAACACAATCAACCGTAAACTTTTCAAGAGTTTACCAGAAAATCCATTAATTAAAAAACGGTTAATAATATTTCCATGAGTGTTTTGAAAGCCAGATCTGTTCTGCAATTGTCTACGGATATGAGGCGACGGCAGAGCCAGATCTGAATCACTTGTTCTTTGAATTACTGTCATCACCATATGAGCTTCCCTTGAGCTTCAACTAAGGTTTCCAGCATCTTCTTCAGAAGATCATTTTACTGCTGTCAGTCTATAGATACAAACTAGCATTTGAATTTCCTGACGGAGTTCCAATATTATGAATATTGGAATTCCTCTTACCAAGTGAGCATCACGATATCCGAGTCCCAGGAATTCACATTCCACCCTGCATTACGCACGTGACCATTCGAATTGACTCCACTCTTCTGGAGGAAACAGATTTGAAAAATATGTAATCTGTTCGTCTACTTCATTTTCCATTTTCTGTTACACATGCTTAGATCTCCAACAATTTTTGAAAAATATTTGTTTCTGGTTTGCAAAAACCATGAAATGTGAAAACAAGAACCAAACAGAAATTTGAATGAAAGAAGTAATCCTCGTTTGGGCTACCAAGCATTCCACACCACTAAGATCTAGAAACGTTCTGTCTAAAGCAAGATTGACCACTTCATTAAAGCAAAATCTTTGAAAAGCTTTTCCAAAAAACAATAAATTTGCAACTAAACTGCAAATAATATTTTTAATGATCCATCCTGAAAGCAGAGAGTGTCATAATACGTCCGTCCGCGGGTGCTTCAAATCCTAAATAATTTCTCTTACCAATATTTAATACTACTCTAAAATCCTCATCAGGCTATTTAAATGCGAAAGCTGCAATATTTTATTATTCAACCCCTTCACCTCTAAACTACATTTGTCTGGCTCCTTTTTGACTTTGAAATGACCATTTAAGGACTTCCCATGTAATGACTCATCTTGCTGTCATTGTTTTTGATACTCATCCTGCTGTCATTGTTACTATCTACAAGCCCAAACAATAGGTTTAAGTTCTTAAGTCACCTTATGTCTTGAAATTTTTAGGAAACTCCAGTATACACTTTTAAGAGCTTAAAGTGCACATAGATAGGGTAAGAGCTTGAAGTGCATGTAAATAGGGTGTGCAGATGCTAGGTCTGGCATACGGCAAATTCACTGCCAGCAATTCACCGACGGAAAATTCACTGCCAACAATTCATCGCGTGAAAATTCACCGCCATAACAATTCACCGTCGTGACAATTCACCGCAAGAAAAATTAATTGCATGATTTTTTGGCGGTTAATTTTCCATGGCAGTGAATTGCTGGTAGCGGTGAATTGTTGACAGTGAATCTTCCGTCAGTGAATTGCTGGCGGTGAATTTTCCTAGAGCCCTAGGTCTTATCCCCTAATAAGTAAAAACCAAAACATTTTAAATTATGTTCTTTCCATACCCTTCGATGTATTATTTGAATGTAGTTATATGTATATCTTGAAAATTTGAACCATCTGTGTATCTGTATGTGATATCATACCTATATCCAATACTGTATCCATTTCTACGAAACTCCAGGCAGCCGTTTGTTTATTTTGGAAAGTCTTAAAGAGCTTAAGGCTTCCAAAGTCCATATTTAAGAAAATTTTTCTGGAAAAGACCTCTAATACATTTAGAAACTCATCTCAACCTCTTGGATCGCGCTACAATACATTGTCAAGATGTAGATTTTCTGTATGATTGTGGATTGAATCTCTTTATATGAATAGCTCTTTAAAGTATAATAATACAAATAGAAATGTGATTGATAGTAAAAATAGAATATATACATTAAGGCCTGCATGAAAAGGCATCATAAATCCATATGATAAATTAGGATCCAGTCACCCCAGCTTTTGTCCAAGTAGAAAGTACATGGCATACAAACTGCTAATTGCTTATTACTTATGGTGGAATCAACTTCTTCACAATTTTTCCATGATTAACTTTAAGAATTCATGAAATAATCCATAACAAAAACAGAGTCCCACCAAAGACAGGTGAAGCATAATTTGCAAAGCACATAATCAATCATAGCTGTAAGTCTATGCCATTTGAGTAAAGAGCATTCTGAACAATATTGTTCTTCTATATTTATGCATACTTGCAATCAAACCGTATCTTCTGAGACAATAAATCCATCTTATTTTAGATGCATTTATCTAGAAACAACTGTGTTCTATTCACCTTTCTTTACCAGATTGTGCATAGAACACATGGTTTCCACATATAACTGTCTTATCTGACCATACCCTTCTGGTTTAACAAATAATGTTGCATGTTTGCAATCAAAGCATATCTTCTGAGAGGACAAATCCATCTTATTTTGGGTGAATTTATCTAGAAACAACTGTGTTTTATTCACTTTTCTTTACCACATTGTGGATAGAAAATATTGTTTCCACACAAATGTCTAAAAAATAGAACCAGTGAATATAACTCCATCTTATTTGACCATACCCTTCCTGTTTAACAAATAATGTTGAATAGTTGTACCATATGGAATATATGAGGGATAAAATAATTCAAGTACAGGTGCTGTGAATTCCAACCAAAAAAGGGACTTATATCGAGCTTATATGTTTTGCATGCAAGGATTAAACTAGAGCCTCTGAGGATAAAATGAACATAAATTACTGGCATGTCAAATGCAGCAAGCATCATGAATAGTGAAAATCATAGTGGCAATAACAAACCATTTCTGAATTATATAGGTTGAAGTATGAAACTAATCTGGGCTTATTAATGAAAGAAATAAAGCTATTCTATCAAATCGATGCTTCTACAGCAGTAGTTTCAGACAGAGCAATATTAATCATCTAGATAGTAAGAGATAGACCTAAGCCAAGTTAACTAAATCATTGTTGCAATGGATTTGCAAAAACAGGAAGAATATCGCAGATTAGAAATTATACTATTAGCTGCAAGCAGTGAAAAGAAGAATCTGAGATTGACTTAGAAACCCATGATTAACTAGATTAAAGTTAATACCACAACTTAAGTATAATATTGAAAACAAATCTTAAGTGCACTTGCCTATTAGGGTTGCAATTGGACTTCGAGAAAATAGATTGGTCTGAATATGGTGCTTATTGTTAAAGTTCAAGATGTGCAGATGAAATGAATTTCCAACTTACTCTGTAAATGGATATCTTACTTGTGAATTGAAATCTAAAGTGTAGATGGAGCTAAATGGATTTAATGCCTATTGCGTTTGATTTAAATACATAGAAATATGACTTGCAATTCAACTATATGAAAAAGAATTGATGCAGACCCTGGGGTGGCTCAACTGAAATGGCAACCACCTGGCAGTCTTGAACAAATATTCAATCCTACAGCTTAAATAGTCAAGAAAGACAAGGTAAAATCAACCATAATGCCATTATCCACACAAGACAAACAGATTGGCTTAGTTTCTGCAAATTTACTTAAAATAAGATGCTTTAAACATCATGCACGTCCACAAACACTACTACTGAACCCTTATACTAAAAGGCAGTTGTTTACATATACTCACAGAGAGATAAATTGGGGCAGCTTTGAATAACACTCTACTCTACATATCCTTTGACTGAATGAATATGAAACTCATAAACTTTTAGTTCTGATGCGATCAATACAGAAAGATCGAACCCCCTGTTTTCTACGCAAATTCCATGCTTTCAGATCCCGTCTTTTGTCTTGCTGTCGATGCTTCCTCTTCCAACGCAGTCCATTGTATTCTCCTCTTTGAATATGGTTGGCATTTCCTTCACCCTACTATAGATCCAAGCAAAAAGGATTTTTTTTATCCCTTTCACAGCGTCCTGCCTGGCTGCTCTCTCCAACAAATGATTTTACTTCTTCTTCAGTGCTCCCCAGCTGCCTGCATGTGTTGTCAAAACTTGAAAACCTCTTCCCAAAAGGATTTTGTTCCTTCCACTTTCTGTTTTTCCCTCCATTAACAATAGATACTCTTATCGTTAACTGTTAGTTCTGTCTCCCACCAAAATGCAGTAAAAGCCTGCATGAGCTAAGTCATACATGATATTACTCTGGCATCCTACAAAATAAAACTTGGGGACATTAGGGTTTTGAATATATCCGAAGCATCTAAATAGTCTAAATAGCATTACAACCTCAAGGCTAATATTAGTACAGAGGTGAAAAGTGTATCTATAATATGTTTTAATAAGGAAGGTAAAGATCGTTGAGACATTACCTTGGCCTGGATGAGTTCCAGAACACTTTGAACACCAAACTAAGTTAATTTTATTTTGAAATTCCCCTCACTGCTCTAAAATGTTTGCTTTAAGAGATTGTTTGATCACTGGACAGGACTTCACTGTATTGGACAAAATATTTAACGAATTCTTGCTCAGTTAGTTTAAAAAATTCAAGCAGGCTAGGTAAATCCTTGGCGTGGGTACTTGTCCTCAGAGATTTAAAGATTTCGTAGCGGGGTTTGAGCCTTTTCTCTACGCTTAAATTCAAAAGCACGGGATTCGAAACAACATTCTGGGCTCAAGACCTGCTGTGTGTGTCAAGAACTCAATGTTTTCCTTCATTTTCTTGGTTGACAATGAAAGTGCTTCAGGACATCTCTTAAGAATTTGACTGCTTTTCCCTTCTGCCAGACCAAGGCTCGCCATATGTCTAATTTTCTCTTCTAGTGTTTCAAAACGAAGGCCTAGAACCACCCTGAGGGCTCGCGCAAATACTGCGGAATCTTCTAGAATGCCAATACTATTCTTCAAGTACTCCACCCTAGGTATTACATACTTCTTGAAATCATTCGTCAATAGCTGAGGCGCTCTTCTGAGACCCTTGCACAGATGGACCTTTGAACCGAATAGGGTTTCAAGATGGAGAAACCTGGGAGCGAGACAGTTTCGTATGTTCGACTTTAGCAATCTGGGTCTCTGAGATATAATATGTGCTATGTCTTGAGAAGCCAAGCCCATTTTTTTCAGGAATTCCAGCTTGGGTTACAACCGCTCATCCGCTTTGAGTGAAAGAATATCTGGGACGTTAAGAATGATACTCTTAAGCTTATTTTCAGTGAATCCAGAATCTTTCAGGAGATGAATGGCTTCTCTAGCGGTTTGGTCGGATTTTTTCCTCAACAGCTCTGGTCTTCTTCTCATGACAGTCGCCACTTGAGAAGAAGAAAACCCACATTCTTTTGTTAAGAAATCTGAAATGACATTCAGGGGAGGTATGAATTGAGATGATGACGATGAAGAAATTGGTGAGGATGGAGGGTATTTGAATGATGGATAATGCAGTTTAATTGTTAGACGAAGACATGACGAACATCTCTCTGAGCAAACTACGCGTCTCCAAAACAATACGATTGACATCGTATTCAATCGAAGATATGAGCAGAGGAAAACAAGATGTGTAGAAGAGCATTTACTCGAGGGTTTCTTTGTCTAGGATTAGGGTTTACTGGCATACACATCAATATAGATGATAACTTTTATTTCTTATAACACTATCCTATCATTTGCAATTGGCTTTGAAGTTTGAACACAAGGCTAAAATTAGTGTAGAGTGAAAGTGCACTAATAGTATTTTAAATTCAATATTGATTTATTATTAGAAAAATAGAATTTTAAATTTAATTATATTGTTTGTAATCTTAATTAAAGATTGTAATTAATGTGATTTAAGATTATATGTGTAATTTTGGTCTTTTTTTATTAAATGTAAAATTAATTATGGGTCTAATTTGATTTTGTTCCACTAAATCATTTCTCACAAACCCAAATACAAAATATTCTAGGGTGTTGTATAAAAAGATAATATCCTCGTTCATTTTAGAGATTTGATTGCATCTTAAAGAGTTGTATTAGCATCTATATTCATATGAATAAAACTAAGCTTTTACATTTTACTTTGGCAAGTTTACAAAATGGTTACACATTATTAAATTGATCAAGGGGCTTAACTAGTGCACAAGAAAGGAAGTTAGTCGTTTACTAGCATAAAAGGTTTTAATAATGTTTGTTTTTATCACCACCATTTTTTAGATATATAGAAGTTAATAAGAATACAAGGACTAGTGTAAGGCCCACCCATGTCCATTTCCTACCATGTCCCTCATTTATTTATTAATGTTGTGTGCTATCATATTATTCGGACCTATTTAGTGGATGGATTATCTTATTAATATATGCATTAAATTTTGGACATGAGATGTCTGTGTTTTTGTATGTGCTAACATGTTATAAATAATGTGTTATTGATTATATCAATACAATGGAGTTTATAGTTTAGAACCATGCTTGGCTAATGTGATGTTAGTTTTTGATTCAATGTGTTCATTAGAGTATCACTTGTATTTCTTTTGAGAAACTAATTATGATTGTTGGGTCATGTTATTCCATAATTATGATTGTTTAGATTAGAGATAATATATGTGTAGACACCTAAAATTTACACATCATCAATTGTTTGATAACACAATCATTTCTTTTAAAATTGATTGAATAAATTCCTATTTATCCAATTAATTCTCATTTGCATGTCCTTATGGTGGTAAGCGGATTGACACTTGAAATGATACTTGAATCATCCAATGAAAGTGGCAATAATGCTCCAACAGTTGAATAGATTTCTTGTGAAACAACAATCTTCCTTTGTGTTTGAGAGGGGCAACTCCCTCACATGATCTTATTTGGATTTTTAAATAGAAATAAAAATAAACTTAAACAAGTTCACTACCAAGATCATAGACTACACATACAAGCTTCATAACAACTTTAGATTTTCAAAACGACAACACATTCAAATCAAGATACCAAGAAATGAACATGCTTCAAATGTGATTCATGAAAGATTGACCATTCACATTCACAAATAAGAATTAGGATCACAAAGGTTATCACCAACTTAACATTTGAAAATATTAATGATAACACATAGAAAACACTATGAATGCACCTTCAAGAATTATTTCTATTTCTTTAATGTAGAATAGCACAATTCCAAAAATCCACTTATACGAACTTGTGAAAATGTCAAAAAGTCCCTTTACTTTATAGTATAATCCTTGTATATATAAGCTTTACCCGATAACTAACTCATAACCAACATATAACTACTTGGATAATTACCTTTTTACAATATTTGAGATAAATAAAAATAACTTTATTAGGTTAGAAATCTCTCAATTTTCATGCAAAAAGGGCTTATTTTTAACCTCTCATAATTATGAGATCTACAAAAGTTACTTTTACAAAAGATAACATTAAAACATAATAAGTGACTTAACACTTAGAAAACTAATAGGTGCATGTGTAATTAGAATCATTGATAAACTCCTCTTCCATCTACAACAGTTCTTACACCTTATGCAGAAGTCTTGTAAGCTACAAGTTGCTTTTGATATGAAGACGGTGCTTTAAAATTTCGAAAAACTTTGACAGGTTGGTCTAGGAGCTTGTTCCTAAGAACAATCACATTGCTCATTCTCAATTTCTACCTCTCACGACTTCTTTGAATCTCCTCCAAATTTTGGAAATATCAAGTGAGTGACCATCACACATATTGAGAGTGGTAAAAATGCTACTTATTTCTTCATTGCTTCCACACTAAGAACTTGTCTATTGAATAATTCAACATTGATCATATCTTTGAATTTATTCTTAATCAACTAAATATCCATTTATTATATTATACCTTCTTCCATTGTATCAATGTTCAGGGTATGTGCAAGATTATCATGGAAAAAACAAGCCCTTAAGTGGCAATGAAAATTCAAAAAAATCAGAGTTAGGCAACTTGACATAAAAATTTGAATAAGTTATCTATATTATTTCAAAAATATGTAAGAATAGAATCTATGGAAAATTGAATGTAGTTTCTAAAATACTAGGTTTATTTTTATTTTTAAAAGTCTATTTGGTGAAAATTGAAATTTCAATGCAGTAGTACTTAAATTTCGTGGAAAAAATAAGTAGGTGTGTCTGACCACCTTAACCACAATAAAATGATAATATTTTTATAAGATTTTAAATATAAGTAGAGGACTCATATCCAGATGTGGCATATTTTTTTGTAATTTTTTCCAAGTAAATAATTAATTATGAATTTTTATTACAACTTTTAAAAATATAAAACCTTGTATGTCTGACTCACCTTAACTTATCAAAACTTCATGAAATTTAATTATTATTTTTTAATCCTATAGTATGCAAGCATAGAAGTGACACATGTTTTGTATTCAAAAATATGATACCATTTGAAAGTTATAGATGTTTTTCAATCAACTTATCAATCAAGACTTTAGTCATAATTCTAATAAAAAATGAATAATTATTTATTAAATTCAAAGTAAAGAATAATTTATATTGGTGGAAAGTTGACAATCTCCTCTACAAAACCTTTTCATTTCATCAAGTTTGGCTAAAAAAAAGTCATCAGCCACATGGGCGAAGTCTAGAAAAACAAGGTAAGTTGTTAAACACGTTTTTTGTGTTGACTTCTTAGGATTGGCATGTCTTAACCAAATTCCAAAGCAAGCTCAAGGCTAATCCCTAGGCAATAAATTTTGTGTTAGAAATATCATATATTTGATTTGAATCGGATATCCGTTTTGAATCAGATATCTGATTTGGTTTATATATGATTTTAAAAAATGTTATACACTTTATAATATATGATTTAGAAAATGTAATAAA
>VDFB02193867.1:472541870-472570602 GCA_007258455.2 Sequoia sempervirens
CTAAACCCTAAACCCTAAACCCTAAACCCTTAACCCTTAAAACCATCTACCCTCTAACCCTCCATTCCTTTATCTCTCTCCCACTCTCCCTCCTACCCCTCATTCCTAAACCCTCTGACCATACAACCCTTAAACCTTCTATCCTCTACCCTCAACCTCTTCCCCTCTCCCTTCCCCCTCCTAATTATCTCTCTCTCTCTCCCCCTTTACCTCTCTCTCTCATTTTCCCTCTCCATTTCCCTCTCTCTCTATCTCTCTCTCTCCCTTCCCCCTCCTAATTCTCTCTCTCTCCCCCTCTCTCTATCTCTTGCTCTCTCCCCCTCCCTCTCTCTCTCTCTCTCCCTTTCCCTCTCTCTCCCTCTATCTCTCCCTTTCCCTCTGTCTCCCTCTCTCTCTCTCTCTCTCTCTCTTTTGCCCACCCTCCACCTCCTAATTACTCTTGGGTATATGTGTGCAAAAATTGAATATCCGATTTATAGCACCAAAATTTTACATTTTAAAATGTTTTTCAAATTAGGTATCAGATACGAATTGGATATATGATTTGAATCAAATATCCGATTTGTAGTACTTTGGCTTGGGCATTGCTATGGAGCAATGTATTGACACCCAACCCAAGAAAAAAGTCAACTCAATATTTTTTGCGTTTTTTGGTGAGTGCAAAACGCTACTTTTTCATGTTGCCACTTTTTGGCCCATCATGATCCTGAACATACCCTTGGCCAATAGGAGGTCATTTTGATCCTTTTTCTTTATTTGTTCACAATTACCTAAAAGATTCTCCTATTATGTTAGAATTTGACTAATTGTTACAAGTTTCCATTCCATGCTCTCAAGCCACATGTCAGATCTATTCTCCTCAATATTTGAGAAAATCCTTTTAGTGATGAAGTCATCAATACTCATTTGATTCACCTCTTGGAGATATTTCAAAATTCCCTATCATATTGCCTATTCCTCTCTCATTCTCTTTTGTTCTTTGGTGATCTCTTCCTTTTGAACACTTGCTTTATCAACAACCTCTTTAGTTTTCTTGATGGAGTCCAAAGCTTTCACTTTCATTTGATCCACCCACCTTTTGGTTACCTTCTCATATGATTGATATTTTTGCACCCCCTCTATAACTCTTTTCATGACGATTCCTTCAAAAACAAGAATCGTAGAAGTGGGGGCCGAATCTATGGGTAAGGTGGATGTGTCCATAACATACCTGAGATATGATGTTACACCCCAATTGTGTAATTACTATTTACAATATTACTATGTAGGGTAAATGTGAATGTAATGTGAATTTTGAAGATGAATAAATTATGCTCGCACTTTGTTATCAAAAGAATTATGAAAAAATGCTATCTCATTTAATTATATGTGAAGAAATGCATATATGTGAAATGGATGGTTATTGAATTAATATTCTAATGATGAGATGAATTATGTGTAATGCATATTTTGTTGAATAGCTTACTACCTTGGTAATATTTTGAGAATGTGGATGCAGGATTCTTAGGCATATCATGAAAACCTCTAGGAATGGTCCCCAATGGAGAGGGATTATTCTGAAAGAACGCCATTGGTGGTGGTGGTGGTTGAACCAGCTGTGGGATGGATTGAACTAGCTGTAATGACAATTGAGATGGGTTGGGAGGTGCATTGATAGGTATCCATTGGGGTATTCATGAAAAGCCTGGTGGAGTGAGCGGAGCTGACAAGGGTGGTATGATGGTTGCCCCAGTCATGTGACTCTTGTGTCTTATTGGGGTCTTGAGTTCTATCAAAGGTGGTGGGTTTTCAGGTGATCGAAGAACTCTACGGGACCTTTCTAGTGAGAAAAACCTAGTATTATCCAGCTTGCCCTTCTAGGCCCTCCTTCTAGTGCCAGTTCTTTGTTGATTGTCCAAATTGCACAACAACAGTTAAACAAAATATTACTATCCTTCTCTCCTGAAAGAGAAAGATGATCACATGGATATCTTAGCTCCTAAGGTTTTTGTAATTGGTTCTCAACTGTGTTGACTTTACTCAATGGTTGATGTGAACGGTAATGTTCAAGGGGCCTGCTGGTGTTGAGCTTCTGGATTGTTCTAAGATCAAGCATAAATTCAAACCTATTTTAACTGGGGTTTTTAAAGAAACAGAAAAAGATAGATCAAAGCTTGGAACTGAAAAGAATAATAATTCATCCAACTTAATAAACTCATTACCTTTCAAGGAATTGCTAACTAAAACTAGAGAACAAAATCAACTTGTGACCGACACACAACTTCATTCATCCACATTGCTAATTTTAACAACAGATTGTAAATCACTATTTAAATGAAACATAAAATGAAACTCTTCTCCTTGAAAGCTTTTAAATCAAATGATTAAGTCAAGACAAACACCATTCTGGAACACAACATGAAATAGATTTTACTCTGGTTGCTTTTACTGTTAGTGGAACAGATAAACAACATTTAAAAATCTGGCACAATCACCAGTGTATAGAAAATCAATGATTCCAAATTGTTTCCATCTATACTAAGAAAACTAGAAGTATACATGACTGTCTATGATGAATCTAACTCCTATTCTATTAATATTCTTAAGCTTTTCTCTACTACCACTTAGAATATTACTACTGCTCTTAAAATCCCTATCTCTATGTCTCTGAACCTCTCTTACAAAAAGGCAAAAAAATGCCTTATATACATGATGTACCAAAAGAATGCGCTGGCCCCCTATTTTTAGGGTTTACAAAATATCTATTGGTTGCAGGAGGGTCAGCCCCCAAATATTTTTTAATAGAGTTAATGTTGCGTTGAATGGCATCCTCGATGTCCATGTTGGTGAAATATTGTTCAGGGGATGATTTGTGGATCTTTTGTAACTACAACATTTACTTCTGGCCTCCGTGTCGATCCTCGAACTCCCTTGAAGGGTTGCCTTGAATGCTCTAAAGCATCATCATTAATGCAGATCCATCTTTGCTAGCAGACACCATAGCTATCCCTAAGACTTGCGGCCTCCTCCTTCTTCCTACTCTAGACCTCTCCACATGTTGACCGTCCCTTGGAAGAAACACCAGACTCTTTGTTTAGATTCGAACACCATCATTCCTGGGTTGAACCATCAGCTCATCCACAGAGTAAGTTCATGTCGTTCACATTTTGTTGATTTCCTTCACAGGGATAGTCAATTAATCAAACTGTCAGTGGTCGGCCCTTTTAGCTTCTTCTGATTGGTGGAACAAACTCCACGTAAGACTCCCAGGTAGTCAAAAGTGGTTCATACTAAATCACATGTCAGTGAGACACCATCGATGTCTCCTTGATGCGATTACATTCTACAGCAGTTATTGGCATGACCCATGATAGTCGACAAGAGTTCATGTTGAGCTGCACAAGCTATATCGATACCACAAAAACCATCAGCAAGACTGCATTCCCTCGGCAATACCTTTCATATCGAGCCTCTCTTCCTTTGGTGAGCACACCCATCTCGGGGAGACTCCTTCATGTTCAGGAAGACCTTACCCCGAACTCACGTCCTGCCGTTGAGACACCCCCTGGTCGGCGAGACCTTTCATTGAGTGCATTCCACTATACCGAAGGGAGAAAACACATTGGCAAGGATATTTCTAGTCAGAAAGATCAACATTGGTCAGGGAGACATCACAACGAGTTCATTTCAGTCATCCCGAGTTAGGCCCGAGCCCCTTTCATTTTGGTAAGACTCTCCATAGTCGGCAGGACATCACAACGAGCCCCCCTATTCTCCTCGAGCTCACTTTGTTTCGGCGAGACCTTACACCAAAGGGAGAACTCTTTGGCGAAACCTCCATGCTTCGGCCAGACATCATGCCGAAGGTATAACTGTTCACTGAAACCTTATGGGTCGGCAAGACCTTTCATCGAGAGCAAATATTTCGGCGACACTAACCTTGTGTGCAATCAGTCAGCGAGACTTTGGCATGTCGAGGAGACATATGAAGACTTACGGCGATTAAAACTATCTGGCCAATCGGGGTATTTCAAAATGAATAGCACCACTACTAGTCGGCAAGACATCTAGAAGGTCTTGCCGACTCATGCCTTAGAGGAATTTTATGCCAAACTAGATTGGGGGATACTTTCCAACTGAGATCCTTGAAAAATATCATCATGTGCATGATTTAATCCTACAAAACAAAGTCTCCATTAGTCCTCAAAAGCGTATAAGATACATTATCATAAAATACACTATTGCTTATGATTATTCCATTCAATTTTAGGAAGAAGAAAACCAACTCAAGGTGAGACAAAACCAAAATTTGATAAAACAAAATACAGACCTAGGAGGAAAATGAAGGAAATTCCCAAGACCAAAGCCAATAAACAAAGGCAACAAAAGGAAAAGAGAAGGGGGACCCATTTTGTTCTAGAATTAAATGGGGTGGTTATGCAAGGCATAACAAATGGTGACTCGACTGGGAAAATGGTTTAACCATTTTCAAGAAATTGAAGGATTTAGCTACCCAGAACTCCTGGTTTATGAACATCACAACTTGAGTTGGGTCAGTTTTAACAACCAAGGCTAAGCTAGAATCTCAAATGTAAATCAACAATGGCCACCCCTGAATCTATGTGTGTGCTTGATTGTGCATCATTCTTTTATAAACTTTCTTCATCTTTCGAACAACAATGTGCAAGATTTGAGCTACATGATTTGATTTCCTTTAGTTGTTGTGCAATGAGGTCATGGGCATTGCTCCGCTGCCAGTCAAGCGTCCATAGCCCCGATGGAGATACCTCTAGTTTTCTCACAACATTTCTCTACTACCAGCCAGGCGTCCATAGCCCCGGTAGAGATACTGGAATGACCCATTCATATTGAGTCCAATTTACTTTTAGATCATTCTTTTCCTTTTTTCTTTTCTTTTTTCTTTTCTCTTGGAGTTTTAGATATTTCATTTAATTTTATTTTCAATATGTCAGATGGCAGACATCTATTCTAGGTTGAAAGCTACCATGGACCTCATAACAACACTTGGGAGATTAGAGTTTTCACTCAAATCTTACAACACTATCATCTTGGGACAAATATGCCATTACAAAGGAGATGATCTTGCTAATTCATGACAGATTCATAGGAGCCAATGAAGGTTATTTACTTTGCACCTTGTTTTTGAGACTTTCCACAACTCTTATTGACAATGGGCATAAAACAAAGAGTTTAGGACAAGAGCACCCAATCAACAAACCTAAAAATACCTAAACCACTTCTCTCCTAATAACCCAAGTATGCTTCAGATAACAACCCACCATTTTAAGATGGAAAGAACAGAGAAACCCCAAAGAACAACAAGACAGAAACCAAGCAACAAAGGAAGCGAAAGGACAAAAAGAAAGAACAACAAACAACAATAGAACTATTTACAAACAGAAAAAAGTACACTATTTACAAATAGGAAAAAAACAAATTATTTACATAAAGAACAACAAACTATTTACATACAAAACATAATTAGCAAGCCTTATGACTCGAAATAATGCTTAAGAAACTACCCATTGACAGGTAAGGGAACAGGCTCTCTAGTTAAACTACTCAATCAGAAAGAATTCTCTCATAGGGTCTCAACAATCTGATAGGGACCCAACCAGAGCTTATCGAATTTCTAGTGACTAGCCTTCTTTTCACTAGCTTTATCCCATAACAACACAAGGTCTGATATCCTAAAAGCCTTGATTTTGGCTCTTTTGTCAAACCAACATTTGAAAATAGCTTGATGTCTAAAGAATTGCTACAAGGCGACATCTCTCTTCTCTTCTAATTTCAACAAGGTAGCTAATCTTACCTCTATCCTATCATCACTAGAGTAGAATTTCTTCATGAACTCAAGGATAGGTATTTGCAAATGAATAGGGAACACAGGCTCTTGGGCCATACACTAATTTAAATGGTGAAGTCTTTAAAGTAGCCTTGATCCTAGTTCTATCTACCCATAATGTGAATCTCAGCTGGGTATGCCAATCCCTAGGATTGTTTTCTAACAATTTCTTAATTACCCCTAAGAGATTCTTATTAGTTGATTCTACAACTCTATTGCCTTGTGGATAATAGTTTGAAGAATATTTCAAGACAATTTTGTGATCATAAACCCACGAAATAAACTCAGAAGAAGAGAAGGAAGAGCCATTGTCACATACCAAAGCGAAGGGTACCCCAAACCTAGTTGTGATGCATTCGGTGAGGAATTTGATCACTACCTCTGTTGTGTTGTTCTTGCAAGGTATAGCCTCTGTCCATCTTGTGCAATAATCAATAGTGGTCAAAATAAATTTGGGTCCTGTAGAAGAATTTGGGTTAATGACCCCGATAAAGTCCAACGCCTATTGGGCAAATGGTCTTACCTCATAGACAGGCTGCAATGGCATGGTTGAATGGCATTCTTTTGATGCAGAAATCTGACATATGTGACACGTTCTTGTATGTTGATGGGCATCTTTGAACAAACACGGCCAGTAATAACCAAATATAAGGATCTGGTGAGCTAGTGAGTCTGCAGAACCATGATCGGTGCCGTGTTTCCCATGGAATTCAGTGATAACGTGTTTAGCCTCTTACTGATCAAGGCATCATAGGTACACTCCCGTGAAATTATTCCTATATAGTAATCCTCCTTTGATCATATAATGATATCTCTTCACTCTCAGCGCTCTCCTTTGAGTGGTGTTCATTCCCTTTGGACATCGATTGTTGAGGATGAAATAGATGATATCAGCATACCAAAGGTTGTTGGAAAAGGACCGAGTGGTGTATTGCTGGAAAATAATGTTTTCACCAGCATCCACCATGGATTTAGACAGGTCCGTGCCTCTGACAAGTTTCATAGGGTGTATCTCAAATCAAACTCTTGCAAGATGGCCATTCATTTCCCTCTTCTTTCTCCCAGCTCACTCTGCATAAGTAGGGACTTCACAGCAACATCAGGAACTACAACAATGATTTGGATTTGGAGAATGTAGTGCCTGAACTTTTTGATAGCTCTGACTAGTGCAAAAGCTTGTTTCTCAAGAGGCGAGTATTTGATCTTAGCATTCTTGAATGAAGAACTCATGAAGGCGATTGGCCTCTCCTCTCCCTCTTCTCTTTGTTGAGTTAAGACAACTACACAGGAATGTTCGGAGGAAAAAGAGTAAATATAGAATGGCCTCAAGTAGTCAGGGATGGTGAGGACTAGTGCTTCTGAAATGGATCGCTTGACCTCTGAAAATGTGGCCTTTGCCTCATTACTCCACTCTATTTTGGCGTCTTTCTTCATCATTTCATTTAGTGGTTTTATGATTTCTGCAAAGCCCGCGATAAACCTTCTCACAAAGTTGATATTTCCAAAGAAAGAACTCATTTCCTTCTTGCTTCCTGGCCTGGTGATCTTCAGAATGGACTCAACTCAGTCTGGATTGATTGATATTCCTCTTTCAGAGATTATGTGTCCCAAAAGCTTCCCTTCAGAAACCTCGAACACACACTTTCTAGGATTCAAGGAGACGCCATACTGGATACATCTTTGAAGAACTTTGGCTAAGTCTATAGCGTGGTTCAGTCTATCCTTGGAGAACACCATCAGGTCATCCATGTAAACAATAATGCATTTACTAATTAAGTCCTTGAATGCTATGTCCATGGCGCACTGAAAAGTTGCTCTAGTGTTTATCAGACCGAATGGCATCCTTCTATATACAAATGTTCCTCACTTTGTAGTGAAGGTTGTCTTCATTCTGTCTTCACAGTTAACCATCACTTGATTGTATCCAGAGTAACCATCTAGGAATGATATCATCTGAGATCCATTGACAGTTTGCAAGACTTTGTCTAGAGAAGGGAGTGGGTAATTATCTTTTTCTGAAGCTCTGTTTAGATTTTTGAAATCTACACATAGCCTAGAATCTCCCCATTTTTCTTACGAACTGGAACTAGGTTGGCCACCCACATTGAGTGTGTACAAGGAGGATTATTCTTGCGGAAAGTAATTTCTAAACTTCCTTGAGGATCAGTGGTTCAATTAGGGCGTTGACAGGGCATTATTTCTGTCGAAATGGTTTAGCTTCAGGCTTCAGAGGGATAGTATAAGTCATTATAGAAGCATCAAATGTCTTTAGATCTTCATATCCCTAGGCTATCACAGTAATATCTTTCTTCAATACCCTCAGTATATCTTTTCTGATTGTTTTAGGGAAAGCTATCCCTATGTAAACACTTCTTTCAAGGCTAGAATCAGCTAGGTTAACAGTTTCATATTCACCTCCTTTATCTTCAACTGATATCTTCTCTCGAGCCCTTGGGTTTGAATAAAAAATTCTTTCCAAGGCCACCATTCCCTTGGGAATGCTATTGCCTTTTAAATTGAGGACCCCTTCTATATCACAATCTTCAAGGTTCCAATCTCTTTGATCCCTGTTGGACTCATCAATGATCTGTCCTTCAAAACATTTGAGCTTGCTAGAAAAGCAAGAATATGTCGATCATCATCAAAGACTTGAAAGTTCCTGACATTATCGAGAACTGCAGGGGTGGAAATAAATTCCACTAAGAATGTCTTAAGCTTGGAGCCTTGCATAGGTTCGAGGGTGCTTGCAGCAATGGCTAATGAATCAGCTATCTGATTCTCCTCTCTTGGGATTAAACTAATCCCAAAAGCATCGAAGTCTTCAATCAAGTTCCATACCTGATTTCTATAAGCTGCCAGCCTTCTATTGTGACATGTGTATTGGCTGCGTACTTGCTTGATAACAATTTCTGAATCTCCTTTGACCATCAAGGCTGTGACATTCTTCTTATGTGCGAACATCAGCCCCTGAGTTAGAGCTTCATATTCTGCTACGTTGTTAGTGCATCCAAATTGCAACCTGTAAGAAGCAAAGAGAGTTTTCCCTTTTGGGCTGGTTAATTCAATTCCAACACCACAACCTGTTTTGGATTTGGATCCATCAAACGTAAGGGTCCACAGCTGATCATGAGCTAGGGTTGATTCTTTGGAGGTTAGTGTGGGCATTTGGATAGGATGAGCCAGAGGTGGGGCTACTTGATCTTTTACATTAGATATAGGGAACATGTGTTCAATAGGTTCTTTAGGTACACCTTCCAATTCCTGCATAGCCATATCATATAATCTGTGGCTATCCTTATGAGAGTAACTTGTGACTTTGGTTAACCCCTTGGGTTTTGGTATACTAGTGAGTGCAGGGATGCCTACCAAACCTTTGGGTTGTTCTTTATCAATATGCTGATTTAGAAATGTATTTGGGGTAGGTTCAATTTGAGAAGGAACTTCCTTTGAAGGCATCTTATCCCTGGTTAACATTATTGCTTCTTTGGCTTCAAATGAGAAGTGATATGCAACGGTCTCAAGGTGACTTAAGCTAGCTTCCCCACCTTGGGAAACATGATTTAAAATGCTAATGCAGGGTTGGTAAGTCAATTCATAATTATTTTGGTAATGCACCCTACACCAATTAGGGAGTAGAAGACTCTGTAGATCAGTATCTTCCCCTAAGACTAGTTGATCCTGTTGCAGCTTCTTGATCAATGCCTGCTGATTTTCATTAATCATAGAATCAGGGAACTTTTGTATTGGCAGTTCTTTAGAATCAAGAACAGAAAAGGTTAAAATTTCCTCTCCTTTATAAACCCCTATCCCAGTTTCAAAGTAAGCTACCTCATTAGGGCAATCATACTCAGTGATGATATGCTTGAGGTGAGGTTCACTTTCAATCCTAATCTACGTAGGTACTCCCCTCCATGGTAGCCACATATGTGAAAATTCAAGGGAGAGATATCCCCCTATACCTTTTATCAAATCTCTACTCAGCAGCATACCATAAGTCTTAGGAATGTCTGCCACTTGAACATCTATATTGGTTTGAATCCTAGGGTCTTACCCTACTTGCACATGTATGTTTCTCAACTCTCCCACTACATTCACCTCTGTCTTGTCAAGTTGGATGACCTTCTTGTTTGTTTAGACAGGGTTCAATCCCAGTTTCTTGCATATAGAAAATGACATAACATTACCAGAAGCCCCTGAATCTAACAGGCAATTATGTAGGTTCTTCCCACAAATTCTTAAACTTAAAAGAAATGGTGGAGTACCTACCTATCTTTTGTATAACTTGGTTGCATTCATGTCTGCAGTAGGTGCCACCATGTTCTTTTCTTTTGATTTATTAGCTTGCTCCAAAGCTTTCAGCACTATCTCTCATTGGGCAGGGCACCACTTTAGGATGTCGAAATATGACAAAGAGTTTTTTTGTTTCTGCATCTCAGAAACAATATCAAATTTTGTACTATAACTTGCATTGCTTTTGACAACCCCAAGTGAATTACCTCTATTATGGAAGTCAGGTGGGCCTTTTGGTGGAGGAGGGTTGTTATCAGCACTTTGATTCGGAGATACCATGTGATTAGGTGGTGTTGATGTAGTGAATGGACCCTTATTCTGATTTCTTAGGAAGTGTCCTCCCTTTGTCTGAAAAGCTTGGGTATCATACGAATCTTCCTTGGGTTCATTCTCACTTTGCATTGGGAATGAAGGTTCTTCCTCAAAGAGGTCATAAGTCATAGTTGTATCTACTGAGCTGCCTTCTTTATTTGAATTCACTTGGAAGGTTTGGGCATCTGCCTATGCCATCTTAACAACTTTCTCCATTTCAGGGAAGTTTACCTCAGAATGGGTTGCAGTATCATGTAGCTTGCACCAGTTAGTCATAAAATTGAGGTCATCTACATTTGCAATATGTGACCTCTCCTCATAATTGTGAGAAATTCCACCATTGTTTGGCCCTATATTCCATTGTCGGCTATTATTTGGCCTCTGGTTATATCCTCTATTTTGATTTTGATGCCCTTGGTTAGGGGAGTTTTGGCCTTGATAACCCCTTTGATTTTGATTGTAGTTGTTCTGATAATTACCCTGGTTGTTACTGCTCTGATTAGGATAATTACCTTGGTTTTGAGAGGGGTTCAGTCTAAGCTAAGCCATGTCATTTGTGACTTGAGACAACATTTTCTTTAAGGTCTCTACCTCATTTGTGACTTGAACGGTCTTTTCACTTTCCACACTCTTAGCAACAGGTGGCTGACCACCATGATTTGGTGTTCCAATTTGGTTATGATGACCATGGGGACTTTGAGGAACTTGCGATTGTTGAAAGAAGTCAGGAGTTCCACTAGCAAAGAATGGAATAGGTGGTTGAGTTTGCAATTTAGACATAGGCCCATAATGGGAAGGAGGCGTCCCTGGGATAGTATTGAATAACAGGGTTGGGCTATGCATCTGATATCCCATTGAAGGAAAACCTCCTCCCAAACTTCATTGTTGAGAACTGATTTGTTGTTGCAGCTTAATAGCTAGATGATAAACCTTAGACAAGGAATCAATGCATGCGAGCTAATAAGTCCTTTGTAGGAACAAGCCAAGTAAAGGGTCTATAACCCTAAAGTATGCTTGAATGGCACTATTTTCAGTAACTAGATAGGGGTCTTGCAGTCTCCTATACATTCGTTGAAACCTAGTATTGAATAAAGGAAAGGATTCACCTGGCTCCTTCTTGATGGTAGCAAATTGGTGGTACAAAAGGACTGGATCCACATAAACCTTGAACTAATTGATGAAAGCATTCTCCAAGTGTGTCTAGGTTAGAATGGAACCTTGCAGAAGATTAAGATACCAGTTGTACGCCACATCCCCTAAAGAATAAGGGAACAACCTAAAAACAACATCATGGTGAGCTATCTGAGCTCTGGTATAGGCATCTTTAAAAGCTTGTATGTGCTCTTTAGCACTCCTTGATTCACCATGGATGTATTTGGGAAAAAATTTCTTAGGATTCTTAGGCATATCATGAAAACCTGTAGGAATGGTCCCCAATGGGGAGGGATTATTCTGAAAGAATGTCATTGGTGGTGGTGGTGGTTGAACTAGCTGTGGGACGAATTGAACTAGCTATACAATGACAATTGAGATGGGTTGGGAGGTGGATTGATAGGTATCCACTGGGGTATTGGTGAAAATCCTGGTGGAGTGAGCGGAGCTGACAAGGGTGGTATGATGGTTGCCCCAGTCCTGTGACTCTTGTGTCTTATTGGGGTCTTGAGTTCTATCAAAGGTGGTGGGTTTTCAGCTGATCGAAGAACTCTATGGGACCTTTTTGGTGAGAAAAACCTAGTATTATCTAGCTTGCCCTTCTAGGCCCTCCTTCTAGTGCCAGTTCTTTGTTGATTTTCCAAATTGCACAACAATAGTTAAACAAAATATTACTATCTTGCTCTCCTGAAAGAGAAAGATGATCACATGGATATCTTAGCTCCCAAGGTCTTTGTAATCAGTTCTCAACTGTGTTGACTTTACTCAATGGTTGATGTGAACGGTAATGTTCAAGGGGCTTGCTGGTGTTGATCTTCTGGATTGTTCTAAGATCAAGCATAAATTCAAACCTATTTTAACTAGTGTTTTTAAAGAAACAAAAAAAGATAGATCAAAGCTTGGAACTGAAAAGAATAATAATTCATCCAACTTAACCAAACTCGTTACCTTTCAAGGAATTGCTAACTAAAACTGGAGAACAAAATCAACTTGTGACTGACACACAACTTCATTCATCCATATTGCTAATTTTAACAACAGATTGTAAATCACTATTTAAACAAAACATAAAATGAAATTCCTTTCCTTGAAAGATTTTAAATCAAATGATTAAGTCAAGACAAACACCATTCTGGAACACAACATGAAATAGATTTTACTCTGGTTGCTTTTACTGTTAGTGGAATAGATAAACAACATTTACAAATTTGGCACAATCGCCAGTGTATAGAAAATCCATGATTCCAAATTGTTTCCATCTATACTAAGAAAACTAGAAGTATACATGATTATCTATGCTGAATCTAACTCCTATTCTATTAATATTCTTAAGCTTTTCTCTACTACCACTTAGAAGATTACTATTGCTCTTAAAATCCCTATCTCTATTTCTTTGAACCCCTCCTACAAAAAGGAAAAAAAATGCCATATATACAAGATGTACCAAAAGAATGCACTGGCCCCCTATTTTTAGGGTTTACAAAATATCTGCTGGTTGTAGGAGGGTCGGCCCCCAGATATTTTTAAATAGAGTTAATGTTGCATTGAATGGCATCCTCGCTGTCCATGTTGGTGAAATATTGTTCAGGGGATGATTTGTAGATCTTTTGTAACTACAACATTTACTTCCGGCCTCCATGTCCATCCTCAAACTCCCTTGAAGGGCTACCTTGAATGCTCTAAAACATTTTCATTAAAGTAGATCCATCTCTGCCAGCAGACACCATAGCTATCCCTGAGACTCGCGGCCTCCTCCTTCTTTCTCTAGACCTCTCTGCACGTTGACCGTCCCCTAGAAGCAACACCAAACTCTCTGTTTAGATTTGGACACCATCGTTCCCGGACAGAACCATCAGCTCACCCATAGAGTAAGTTCATGTCGTTCACATTCTATTGATTTCCTTCACAGGGATAGTCAATCAGTTAAACTATCAGTGGTCGACCCTTTTAGCTTCTTTTGATTGGTGGAACAAACTCCACGTTAGACTCCCGAGTAGTCAAAAGTGGTTCATATCGAATCGCATGTCGGTGAGACGCCATCGGTGTCTCCCTGATGCGATTACATTCTACAACAGTTATCAGCATGACCCACGACGATCGACAAGAGTTCATGTCGAGCTGCACAAGCTATATTGATACCACAAAAACCATCGGCAAGACTACATTCCCTCGACAAGACCTTTCATATCGAGCCTCTCTTCCTTTGGCAAGCACACTCATCTCGGGGAGACTCCTTCGTGTTTGGGAAGACCTTACCCCAAACTTACGTCCTGCCACTGAGATACCCCTGGGTCGGTGAGACCTTTCATCGAGTGCATTCCACTATACCGAAGGGAGAAAACACGTTGGCAAGGCTACCGCTAGTCGGAAAGACGAACATTGGTCGGGGAGACATCACAATGAGTTCATTTTAGTCATCCCAAGCTAGGCCCGAGCCCCTTTCATTTCGGTAAGACTCCCCACATTCGGTAGGACATCATGACGAGCCCCCTTGTTCTCCCCGAGCTCACTTTGTTTTGGCAAGACCTTTCCCCTTCAGCAAGACCTTACACCGAAGGGAGAACCCTTCGGAAAAACCTCCACACTTCGGCTAGACATCATGTCGAAGGTATAACCTGTTGTGCAGTTTTGCACACACGCCCCACTTGGAGTAGGGAATCTCTTTTATGATGTCTTTTGACCTTTGGTTTTATTGGATTTTCCTTTTAGAGGTTTTTAATTGTTTGTCTTGTTGGATTTGGTCTTGCCCTTGGGCTTGAATTGATTAAAATTGGTTTTTAGTGAAAATTCAGATTTTGACCTGAATCCAGGATTTTCTAGCTCCAACGAATTTTCCCGGGCTCTGGTTCTTTGTCTGTTCATTGCTGAATTTTCCGAATCCAGGTTTTTGCTTGACTCCAGGATTTTCCGGGTCTGGCGGATTTTCCTGGACTGTGCCAAAATCCTGAACTTCGTTAAAGTCCCGGTTTCTACCATATCCGCGAAATCTGCGTTCATCCGGATTTTTCGCGTATCTTGGGATTTTCTGAAATTTCATCCTGGGCTCGGGTTTCCAGATTTTCAGACACGTCTTGTCGCTCATTAATGCTCAAGGTACCCTTGCTCAGATGCGTATATGGGTGGATTTAAAATCTTTTAAGCATCATTTCGACTTCATTATTCACTTGTTTGTTGCCTTGGCGTCTGAGTGCATCCCTTGTTTGAGCTTTGATCATCGATTTCGGGCTGCGTGTGTGTGGATTGGTGGATCACAGATTAAGGTTTTCATTGCTAGGGCATTGTCGGTTTGAAGGTGCTTCCTTGAGTTCGAGTTCATCTGGGTTAATCCATGGTAAGTTGTCGATGGCCCTTCTATTTGTTTACATGATGATTGAGTTCCTTTTGAAGTTGAGTGATGGTCGTTCTGGGTCGGCCCATACTTGGTCACGATTTTGTTTTATCGAATTGGGGTTTGACCCATCTTTCTGTGAGACATCATCACCTATGCCATGTGTGTTTGTATTTATTCATTGGATGACGGGTGCATCCATTTGGATGGTGTTCTGGGTCAGATTTTTGGTGCCCTCTAAGCGCGTAATTTTCCAGATTGTGCAAGGTTAGGGTTTTTTCGGTGCTCAGCCTAGAATAATGAATTCTTTAAGATTTGTCAATCTTGCGCCTGTATTAAACTAACCCCTACCTTGTGAGGACTCAGAGGAATCTGGATTTGTCTTTAGGGATAGTATTCCAAACCTCGAGCTTACCCTGGTTTTCATGGCGAAGGGTTTATTCGTCCAAATTAGGGCATCACTATTTCACCATGGGATTAGTCATCTAAGGGTTTTGGAAATTTGAATTCGTTTGCATTTGAGGTCTTGTTTATTGGTGTCAATTTTTGGGACTATTAGAATCTAGGTGGGGAAGTCTGCATGTTCATTCAATCGCTGGTTCACGTGTTGTCTTTCGTCGGGTTCCTGTGGTGTCCACGGAATTTCTGCGCACTCAGATTTTCTCGGTTTCGGCCAATTTCGCGGGGTATAGCGAATTCCGGAATATTTGAACTATCCACGGAAATGCTTCCTGTCCGGACTTTTCCGGTTTTCCTGTTTGGTTTTATTTATTTCAATTTTCTGAAGATAGGATTCATGGAGTAAAGGTTAAATGCTAATTTCTTGTTGCCAATGAATGAATTTCATGATTAAATATTATGATCTTTTGTCCGTACTAACGATTTATTTGACTGATAGTGTTTTGGCAGCACCAATCTGTCTGGGTCGGATTTCTCTGAATTCCGCCCTGACTGGATTTTTCTGGCTTACCTTATTTTCCCAGATCATTTGATTTTCCCGAATTTTCAAAGATTGGCAATTTGTGATAGTTCTTAACTACTTTATATGATTTTATGCTAACCTTTGGTTGGAATATGCATGATAATGGCATACTTATGACGATCTTTTGTGAGTGTAGGCTGAATCAAGCAAGGCCGTTCCAGGAAAACCCAAGGGTGACACGGAGGGGTCCTCCATTTCAGAGGCCGAATGATTAAGATTGGACACTAAGGGTCAACTCCCTGAAAGCAAGATATCTTCTATGTGGTCCGAAGTGTCTGACACCAATGTTGGGGCTTGGAGATACGAAGAGTTTAAACAGAGGATAGCTTAGAAGGATCTATCGGTCCTGAGACAGGGAATGATGAAATCCGGATTGGTTCATGTTGCAGGGTTTCCTCCAGCAATCCAATGCTATGAATTAATCCTAGAGTGTGCCCGGCAGTACGACTTTGATACACAAAGGGTTGTCAGCACTGAAGGAAGAGTCTTGGCCAATTTTAGCCCTATTTCTATTGCCCAGGCCTTTGACATGCCGGATTTACCTTTTGTGTGTGCTTTGAACATGGACTTAGCTAGGACATATTATGAGAATGAGCCAACCAAAGCTCAATAGATGATCAATTCTTGGTTGGAAAAGCCAAAGTCACACTATTCTAAACTGCCCAAGAAGTTGCATAGGGTTAAATTCAAGACAGACATTTATGATGCTATAACATTTTTGAGCAGGGTAGCAAGATTGAGGAGTGCCGGAGTACTGGAGAATTGGATGGTCCATGTGATCAATAAAATTGAACAGGGAACTAATTATCATTGGGCAGGACTAATCAGCACTATAATTGATAAATCGCTGAGGGATGTCCTAGAAACAAAGAAGTTTACCATGTCCTCCTATGTGATGTATGTGTTAGCCAGATTCTACCCATACAGGGGTTTGAATCCAAAGGGGACATTTGGATAGGACATAGTCTATGAGGTATACCCGGAATTGCACCTAGGACACAAGGATTACAAAAGAGCCAATGATACATTCATGATGCATATCCCTAGGATGCTTTAGAATGCCGAGCATGTGAGATTGTCAGATGGAGCAAAGGGGTTGATAAAGAATTATGGGGCCTGGTTCATTCAGTTTCCTACCTTCTCTTACATTAGAGTTGATGGATGTCCGACTGCCCCATACAGGTTGCCTAGGTATCCTACTGATCATATTGTGTTATTGGAATTGGTGAGACAAATATGTGAGTTTGATGCAATTGTTAAGAAGGAGAAGCATAAAACAGGATTCGGTGGGGATTTCCCTCTTGGAATTGGCGTAGCAGAGGTGTGCCCTTCCATTCAATTAGCACACACAACAGGTGATGAGTTGGCAGCTCATGGTTTCTCCTTCCACTCCAAAAGAACAAACTTTGATATCACCGGGGAAGCACAAAAGAAGGCCACCAAAGAGTATCGTCATAAGGATGACCTAGAAGACTATTAGGCCAATATGAAAGATGATTTCGAGGCAAGGAAGAAAAGGTACTCTAGGCTTCATGTTGATGTGATTAGGTAGTACAATGTCAAGCTAATCCCTGACCAACTGGAGGATGATGGGAATCTGGTGCAAGACCATGCATATGAGTCCGTGAAGGACAGGTCAATTGGGGAAATAAACTAGAACGATGAAGATGTCTCAGAATTGGAAGACCTAATGGCCCCTGTCATGAAATTCACTACTTCTTGGCTAAAACACAAGGTTTGGGAGCTAGAGAGTGAGAAGGTACCCTGTACCTTTAATTTGATGGGAAACCTTAATCCTATGTCTACTTCAGAGGAATCCGGGGAAGATGACCCCAAAGGGAAAATTAAAAAGAGCTCACCCTTCAAAATAAAAATTAGACGCCCAAAAGAAAGTGAACCAGAACCAAAGAGAAAACCAAAAGGAAAGAAAAGAAGTCGAGCTTTGAAGATAGGTAGATCCTCTGATGAGGAAGGATTTGAAAAGTCAGAAGAAAAGGATGCTCCTTCACCACCAAAGAAGACAAGAACCACTAGGGTTTCAAAGAAGAAGGTTCAAGATACCTCAAAAGATGAGCCTCCGATTGTTGATGTGGAGAGTTCAGGGGAAAAGACTAAGGTTTATATGAGGAGATCAAGGACTCCTTCTCCTAAGGAGCCGATGCAAGAGATGAACCCTTCTCCAAAGATACTAGCTGTGGAGCCATTTAGGCCTGCTTCTCCTCCACTGAGTGTGCATGAGCAAGAGACCCTTGAGGAACATGAGGCTAGTGGGGAGGCAGAGTCATTGAAGGAAGGAGAACTCTTTGGTGCGGCTTCCGAGTTCGAAGTTGAAGAGACAGAAAAGCATCCTTCTCCACTAGTCTGATATGAGGATTCTCCGGCAAGTAGCAGAGGTAATGGGTCACCTGAAAAGGAAGACATCCCTATTAGAACTCCATCACCGATTCAAGGAGAAGAGGTTGAAGTAGGTAATCAAAGAGAGCAGTCTTTTGGGAAAGAACAGGATGAAAAGGAAGAAGACAAAATGACAGAACAATAGGAAGAGGCAAAAACAAACGAAATTCGGGTGGACCCTGCTGTCCCGGATTGGCTTGAAAAGGAGATCACAAGGAAGAAATAGGTCGTTGTTGAGGACACTCCTTTGGATTGGGATGAGATGTTGTCTAAGATCGGTAAAGGTAAGAAAAAGAAGGCAGCCAGGGTAGTTTCAAGGATAGAGAGGGATGAGGCGAGTAACAGGGTCAGTCACATTGCCACCCCTACTTCGGATAAAACTAGAGAAGAGGTCACTGGTAAGGATTACAATGTGTAGACCATTAACCTTGGGCCAGCCTCTATGGAATAGGACATTGATGAATATGAAGGCTCCAGTGCAGTAATAATTGGGAGGTTAAGAAAGGAAGCTCAGACCAAGCATGAGCTTAGAAAAGAAAATGAAAGGCTTAGGAAGTGCTTGGAGGATGTAATGAAGCCTCTGCAATCTCTCCACTCCTCTTCCTCTGCCACTCCTGGTTTCTTGCCCAAGGAAACCATTTCTAAAACAGAAGATGAAGGCCTCTGCTCAAACTGCAATAGATTGGTTGAAGGATGTACAAGCAAAAGGAGATGATGCCATCAAGGATATCCTTTTAGTTGGAAAGGATGCAGTCAGAGCCAAGGGATTGCTTGAATATGTGCTATCTCAAGATAAGGAGGACATCGACCTTCTACTGCAGAAATCCAAAGTCATCATGGAATATGGTAAAGATCAATTGGCTGCGGAGGGGATCCTTCCTTCCTGTAGACTTAGTGAACCGTGGGTATGGTTTGAGGCTTTGCAGATTCGGCAGAAGGCCATGAGGAAGATTCAGAAATGAAAGAAACAGATAGATGGTGACCTGACCGGAGTATATGAGGGTTGCATTGCATTTTTTGAGGTCATGACTGGTAGGAGAAAGATTGCTCCTAAGTACCTAAGTATGGAACAACTAGGGGAATGGTGGCATGATGTTGATGCCCCAAATTCTGAGAATGTCATAATAGGACACCAGCTGGATGATGCAGCAACTTATCTGGCAGTAATGGATAAGTATCAGGCCCACAAAGATGATTAGAATAAGACTGTCAAGCAGTCAAAGGAGGAGATTGGCTCTATAGAATGTCGGCTTAGAATCTTGCCTTTTCCACCTGTTACTGAATTAGATAAGACATTTTTGAGGGTTCAAGGATCGTTGGACCAGGGTAAAGATAAGGGAGGCAGTAGTTAATGCCATTTTGAGATTTGTGCTTCCCTATTATTATAGGACATGTGTTGATCCGGGTTACATTGGGGACTGTGTCTAGGCCAACCTTGATAATGTATCAGAATTTAATGTATGCCTTATTTTGAATTCCTAAGGATGACTTGTTTTCGACAGCTTTTCTATTTTGTAAATGTTTGGCTAGGCCGACATGTCCTGAGGATTTTCTAGAAAGGGCATTCCTACTTCATTGTATGGGTTAGCTAGAAAATAACAGACAAGTTAGACCAAAGAGCTAGAGCATTTTGTAGTAGAAGTATTAGTTAATTTATTCAAGCAAATATTGTAACAGAGCAACAGAATTGTTGCAGTATTTTGATGATTTAATACAATTGAAGACATTGTGCTTTTCTTGGTGAAATCTCTTGTGTTAGTTTATCTTGCATGGTTCCTATTGTTCCATCTTTCAAATTGCTTGAAGATTTAGGGTTTAGTGTTCAGAATTAAATTAGTTTTAGTTTGGTGAATGATTATGATTTCATATTTGGGATGTTTGTAGCAATCTCTGGTCTATACTCACAGTAACTATCTGATTGTAGTAGGCTGGTGAAGTGAACCTGGACCATATATTTACATGTGCTTAAGTTCGATTGTGGATGAATATCTATGATTTGAAAATCTATATACCTTAGAAGATTGCACCGTTCTTGTGATATTGCATTGCATGGGCTGATCAAGAATTGGTTACTTGAGATTGGTCCATTCCAGATATCTATTATTTACATTGTTCATTCTAGGAATAGTTTAGATCTTATCATATTCTTGCACCCTTACCTTTTTCTATTTCTTTATCATCTGGTTAGTTTTAGGATTTGAGATCATCACATTGTAAAATTTGATAAGTGAAGAGATACAGTTTGCTTGTAGTAAGGTTCGGTTGTGATTACCAACATTTTCACATATTATCTAGGTTGTTTATGCATTGTCATGACCTGACATTCGAGAGACCTTGGGGTGATTTTCAGTAATTTATTGTTGAAAATAACCTTTCAAGAGAGATAGAATATTGCATTCTGTCTGAGTTGTTGCTGTGCAGAAAAAACCATCAACAGATTGGCGCTAGAAGAAGGGCCTGAATGAGCACACTGGATCATTTCTTGAATGCCATCTCTCCAAAGAGATATAGGAGAAATACCAGATCTACCAAAGGAGAGGAAGATTTATAGGAATTACAGTTCCCTACTAGGTCAAGAAGGACTCGAGAAAGGGAAGAATCATCATCACCCATCCCTTCACCAGCATCATCCATATCTTCACATCCAGAGGTTGAGGCCATACCCATCCCTGAAGCAGTTCCCATTCAACAATCTCAGCCTATCATTAACCAATCACAACCACCTCCCCCACTTTTACCAATGGCTTTCCTAGCTAATAATCCATCCCCTTTGTTTTTCAATGCCTACAATGTAATGCCCAAAAACCCTGAGCACTTCTATTCAAAGTTCCATGTTAATGGCCCCAATAGGACTGCAGAAAAACATATAAGGATTTTCCAAACCTGTCTCAAAGACAGAGGGATTGTTCATGAGGATGTTGCCTATAGACTATTTCCTTATTCACTAGGAGAAGAGGCTTTTTACTGGTACAATCACCTCCCATCTGGCTCAATTCTCAATTGGAATGATCTTGAAACTACCTTTTTATAGAAGTTTAGAATACCCATCAGTGCCAATGAGTTATACCTGCAATTCATTAAAGTCAAGAGAGAGGTTAATGAACCAATATCTAGTTTCAATAATAGGTTTCATCGTGCGTACACTAGACTTCAAGATCCTTATGTTTTAGATAATAATACAGCCCTGGGAGTTTATTATGAAGCCTTGGATAGCCTTACAACGACCTTTCTGAAGTGGAGACCTAATCCTCCAGCTAACCTAACTGATGCCTATACAGAAGCTATTAAGCTTAGCACAGATTTGAGACAACACTTAACTGGACCATTGCCTTCCTTAGGACCAATTGCACATCCCAATTAGGTTTAGGCAGTGAATCAGGCTCTTACAAATCATACCCCAATCATTAATATAGTACCTCAGTTACCTCTGGTGCCACATCTTGGTCTTCCCATGAGTCAGGTTTCTCCTATGATGAATTTTCCTCAGCAGTAGGTTAACCAGCCCATGTATCAGCCACAACCAAATAGTTTCCTTGCCTATTTGTAGAACTTTGAAGTGTTGCATCAGTTTATGGGATCTACTACAATGCCTGTCCCTTCTCAGAGTGATCCAAACCAGATCCCATATCGAGATCCAAATAAGGAAAGAATTGATGAAATGGCTGAACAGATAAAGAGGTTGAACCTAGAGGTGACCTAATTAAGGAATCAAAATAGCCAATTACAAGCTACTCAGAAGAATATACAATCCAACTAGAATAGGGAATTTCCACAAGGGCAGAACTTTGACATAGGACAGCGTAATGAGAGAGGATTCTACAATGACAGAGGATATAATCAGGATAGGGGTTACAACAATGACAGAGGCTACAATAATGATAGGAGACAAAATTTTGATAGAGGACAAGGTAGTGGATTAGGATTTGATAAGAGACAATCACATAGATAGAGCAAAACCTAGAATATAGGACCCAATAATGGAGGAGTCCCCACCCCGTTGGATCAACCAGTCAACTAGTCTGCAAATCATCCAGTCAGTCAAGACAAGCCTCCCAGTGGTGTATATTTGGCTGAAGCAGCCCTATCAGGATGGTGCAGACTCCATAAGACAAGTCAGCATTCAAAGTTAGAATGTCTAGAATTCTAAAATGCCACTTCTATTTTCCAGTATGAGGTGGAAAATAATGCAAATGGACAGGAGATTGTTCCCTCCACACCTTACGACTCTCCCGTGCTGGTGCTAAATCACGCTTCCTTCCTAGTAAGGAAAATGTACCAGAGGAGGAATCTGATTCTCAGGAAGATGAAACAGATCATATCTGCAATGGGGATGAAGTGGCTCAATTATTTAATGAAGAAACAATGAATGATAATGGCCCCCTCGATTAGGAGGAAACCTATGTTGAAGAAATATAGATGTTTCAGAGACAAGGTTTGAGAGATATGCCTCATAGGTGCCCACAGGCTGGGGGACCTTTCACCACTTCCATTCCTCCTAACAACTTCAGTACTCCCCTAGATCCTAATGCTAGCAATAATCCGTCCTATCCACTCGTTTCCAGACAATACCTTTCGAAGGAAAGACAAGCTCAAACTGACCCACAGAAGGAAAAAGCTGTTCAAGCAGGCAAAGACAAGGTGGAGGAACCTTCTAGGGAAGTCTCCACTGATATGAGTGAGGAGCATATGGCTTCGTATATTGCTGAGGAGTTCAAAAAATTAAAGGTAAATCTTTCAGCATTTGAATTATTAAGGTTCCCTCCCATTAGGAAGGCAGTTTTAGGTACTTATGATGCACATCCAGTGTCATTGGATAAATCTTCTAAGGAGGATGTCAGTAAGACTTCTAGTTCTCAGCTTGAGAAGAAACAAAATCAGAATAACTTGCCCCCTGGAGATAAAGGAAAAGAAAAGGATAAGACTCAAGTGGCTCAAGTCGATACCCAGCCCACTTTGTTTCAAGGGAAGATAGAAACCCCACCATTTCTAATTTCTGTGCGCATATTCGGTAAGACTCTACATAATTATTTATTAGATTCTGGTGCTTCCACCAATGTGATGCCATTTGGAGTTTGTAGAGCTCTAGGAATTACACCTGCTAACTCTCAGAAGAAGGTGACTCAATTGGATAGAACTGAAGTAAATGTGGTGGGAGAATTAAATATGATTCACATGCAGATAGCTTCAGACCCAAGGATTCAACAGGTTATCAATATTCAAGTGGCTGATATCCCGGATGCGTATGGTTTGATTCTAGGAAGAGATTTTACTAAAGCTTTGAATGGTTATGTGTCTACTGATCACTCTCACATGTGGCTTCCCTGGAAAGGAGTGCCCAATTAGATCAGAATTGAGAGAGAACTGAGAATGAAATACATGATTACAGAATACCAAAAGACTTCAACATAAGTTCTAATATCAGAAGTAGGAATGGGGAATTACATGCTATCAACTCAGTATGAGGAGTTAGACTCAGAGGAGGTATTGATGCTACATACGATGCCTATTGATGATGAGACAAGATCCAGTCATGGTGTTGTTTTGACAGAATCAGTTGAGGAAGAAGAAGAACCTGAAGATAACCAGATCAGCCTATTAAATAGTTTTCAGGAATTCATCAAGCAGTGTATAGATAATCAAATTCACTTAGGAAGAAGGACAAGCTTTGAAGAATTACTCTTACCTAATTGGTGTAGAGTTCATAATGCTTCCCACTCAGAGTTGGAGTGTTGTTTGTGCCAAACAGCAGTAGAACAAGTACATAAATGCATGAATCCAACCTCGGCAGTTAAAATAGATGAGCAGAATCTTCAGGAAGAATAGAAAAACAAGAAACCTATACTGTCTGAGGAATCCTGCAGCACTGGTAAACTAAAGGGTGTAATAAAGAGGACTACCACTGCTGAATGCTGGACTCTCAGATTTGATGGATCCAAGTCCAAGCATGGAGCTGGGGCAGGGTTTGAACTGATAAGTCCAAAAGGTAAGAATTTCTTCACATCCCACAGAATCCAATTTCATTGTACAAATAATGTAGCAGAGTATGAAGCGTTAATTCATGGACTCCTTATGGCACTTAAGAAAAAGGTTAAGATTCTGCAAGTTTTTGGTGATTTTGAGTTAGTAGTTAAGCAAGTAAGGAGACAATATTCATGCCAAGATAGAAGAATGACTAATTATAGGCATAGAGTATGGGACCTCATCGAGGGATTTGATGCCTTTAATATTCAACTAATACCACGATAGAAAAATCAAACAATAAATTCTCTGGCTCAGACAGTGAGCACTCTGCAGCCTTTATCTTTGTCAAGATTGAAGAAATTCAATGTGGAATTGACTCCTGTGCCATCAGTCCCGGACAATGTTACTAACTTTCAGGTGTTTGAAGATGACAAGAATATTCTGGATTTTATCACAAATATAGATGTTTTTGCTTCCCAAATCATTGATGAAACAGAGCTCCAGGAAGCATAACTGGATTTAGGAGGGATGAATCTAAAGTCTAATACTATTCCAAGAGGAATGGTACAGTTGGAGTGAATCTTTGATGTGGATAAGATTAGGGATCAGGAACAAGGGTCAAAGAAGGAGTCCATCAATGGACAATGTGACACTTACAATATGGGAAGTGAAGATAACACCAAGAAAATTTTTATTGGCAAAGTATGCACTACAGAAGAAAGACAAGGAATAATTGCAGCATTGCGTCGTTTTCTAGATATTGTAGTCTGGAGTTATGAGGATTTGAAAACTTACGATACATCAATCATAACTCATACTATCCCTCTGAAGCCAGGTGCCAAGCCTTTTAGGCAAAGGCATAGACCAATTAATGCATTATTGGAACCAATCATACAAAAAGAAGTTCAGAAATTACTGTCCGTCAGAATTATATTTCCTGTAAGGCATTCAACCTAGGTGGCGAACCTGGTTCTAGTAAGGAAAAAGAATGGAGAAATTAGATTCTGTGTTGATTTCAGGAATTTGAACAGATCATCATAAAAGGATAACTATCCAGTTCCTTCATTGGATGAAGTACTTCAAGTGGTTAATGGATCTCAGATGATGTCCTTTCTGGACGGATATTCAGGGTACAATCAAGTGATGGTTCAATATGAGGACAGGCACAAGACTCCTTTCACAACTAAATGGGGTACCTTTGCCTATAGGAGGATGCCATTTGGACTCATTAATGCAGAGGCCACATTTCAAAGGGATATGGATATTGCTTCTAAGGATATCATAGGCAAATGCATCATTATTTACATGGACGACCTGACTATTTTTTCAAAAAACAGAGGAGATCACATTTCAGATTTGCACAAAGTGTTTCAAAGGTGCAGAGAATTTGGCATATCCTTGAATCCTAAAAAGTGTATTTTCGGAGTAATAGAGGGAAAGTTGCTAGGACATGTGATATCAGAAAAGGGAATTGCTATTGATCCAGAAAGAGTGGAGGCTATATTGAAAATTCATCCCCCTGCTAGCAAAAAGGAGACGGAGTCTTTCTTTGGCAAGATCAACTTCGTTAGAAAATTCATCACTGGATTTGCCGAAATCGTGAAGCCACTCAATGCAATGCTCAAGCAAGATGCTAAGATCGAATGGACTATGGAAGCCAAGGAGGCATTTGCAGAAATCAAAAGAGCCATTGTTGATGCTCCAGTATTGGTAAGTCCTAATTACAGTAAGCCCTTCATCTATTCATTTGTTTCGGATCATTTGTGTGCTGGAATGTTAACTCAAAAGTTTGATGAAGGGAATGAGCATCCTATTGCTTTTATGAGTACACCATTAAAAGATGCTGAGTTGAAGTATCCAAGTGTGGAAAAGTAGGCATATGCCTTGGTCAGAGCAGTAAAGAAGTTCAGGCATTATATCCTTAGGAATAAGGTTTATGCAATTGTCCCAGATCCTGCAGTCAAGTTACTTCTCATGCAGAATGAATTGGGTGAGAGGAGAGCTAAATGGGTGACAATGCTCCAAGAATATAATATTGAGATCCAACCCATGAAGTTGGTAAGAGGACAATGACTCACTCAGACTATGGCTGAAATAGGTCCTGAATTGACTGTTCAGAATTATAATGTTGAGGTTTCTCCTGATGGCTGGTATGATGACATAGTTTATTACTTACTGAACCAACGATCTCTAGGTCATCTTAATATAGTTCAGAGATGAGCTCTATGGTTGAAGAGTGATGGTTTCATGTTAAAGGGAGCTGTTCTGTACAAGAAAAATCATGAAGACATTTATTTAAGGTGTCTTGGGAAATAGGAAGCTGAAAGAGTGATAAACGAATTTCATGAAAAATATGGCACTGGCCATGGTTCCGCGATTGCCACAGCAAATCAGATTTTGAGGGCAGGATATTACTAGCCCACACTGTTCAAAGACGTCCACCATCATGTTAGGACCTGTCACACTTGCCAGACCGCAGCAACAAGGGAAAGGTATGCGGCGCTTCCACTCCAATCAGTCATTGAGGTAAGCCCTTTTGCTCAATGGGGAATGGATTTTATAGGTCCCATCAACCCACCATCTTCTGCGGGACACAGGTACATTCTCACTATTACTGATTATTTTACAAGATGGACTGAAGCTTTTTCCTGTAGGAAATGTACGTCTGAGGTAGTGATTGATTTCTTAGAGTCTGCTATTCTTAATCGATTTGGGTGCCCTATTGCTGTGGTCTGTGATAATAGTCCTGCTTTCACATCTTTAAAATTTTCCAATTGGGCTTTTGATCATGGCATTATTGTGAAGTTTGCATCCAACTATTACCCCCAAGGTAACGGTTTAGGAGAGTCCAACAAGAACTTATTGACTGTCATCCGCAAGCTATTAGAAAGGAACCCAAAAGACTGGCACACCCAGCTTCGGTTTTCCCTTTGGGCAGATCATACAAGACTTAAATCGTCCATTGGAACATTTCCTTTTCACTTAGTATATGGTCTAGAACCAGTATTCCCAATTCAACTCAAGATCCCAACCTTGAAGTTTATAAATGAGTTTTATGATGAGGGGGATAGAAGGGAAGCTAGGTTGACATAACTATTGCACCTGGAGGAGAAATGAGACAATGCCCTTGAGAATTTTTCCAAACATCAGGTGGTAGTTAAAAGATGGTTTGATAGAAGGGCTAAAGTCAAGGCCTTTAGAATTTCTGACCTGGTCTTATACTAGGATAAACCCCATGATCAAAAGGGGAACCATGGGAAGTTTGATAAACTGTGGCTTGGCCCATATCAGATTGCTGAAATACTTGGAGATAATGCCTTCCGTCTGAGGACTCTCACGGGAGAAGATATCCCACTACCTATCAATGGGTAGTATTTGAAACATTATTTCTAGTCCTGAGCTATTTTCAGCTCCCTGCTTTGTATATAGTTAGTCTAGGTTGCTTTCCGCTTGTTTTGTTTGGTTAGAGTAGGTTTCCCCTTCGTTCATTTTTCTTGCTTTGGTTAGAATAGGTTTTCTTTGGTTTGTTTGTTTTGGTTTGTGTCGCTCTTGCTCTTGGTTCCTTCTCTTTTGGGGATCCCTGGTTGCATTTGTATGATAGTGGTGACAAAGTAGGTCTGATGTTCTTGGTATTTCTTTTACAAACTCTAATCATCCTTCCAGGGCACTATGGTATGAATTCCCTGCCCAATGTCACTTATCCTTGTGCTAAGGCAAAGGGTTTTCTAGTCAGTTTGAACAGGAATACATTAGGGTCTCATATTTTAAATTAAAGATACCTAAGGTTGCATAAGGTCCTTATGAAGTTTGAACAAGTGAAAAATCCTTTTTTCTGCTCTAGTGCCACTATGGTTCTCATCCCTAACTGTGAACTTCATTGTTCGCAGGTTGAAGCGAAAACAGTGAAAAGATATGTAGTATAAAAAAAAGAGGGAAATACATATTAAAAATTAAAAGGTTTAAATTCAACTCATCAGGGGGATCTGGATATCTCTACCGGGGCTATAGATGCTTGTCTGGTAGTAGAGCTATATTCAGGAGAATCACAACGATAACCTCGTCGGGGCTATGGATGTCTGACTGGCAGCGAGGCTCTATCCAGGATACTTTTAGAGTATGAATCTTTATATAGTTTGTTCATACCAAGTTTGGTTCTTGTTGCAACTAAAGGAGGATAATGAATGCATATGCACACACTTTGACCTTGGTGTAGGAAAGTCTGGATGACTAGGGGCTTCTTTGTTTTCACATGGGTGGTGGCAGGATAGGTGGGTTGAAACTATGAGTTCTGGGTTCTTGATTCCGGTTGTCATCGAAATGCTTGGGAGCATTTCCCCAGCGGAGTCGCCATTTGTTGTGCAGTTTTGCACACATGCCCCACTTGGAGTAGGGACCCCCTCTTTTCGTGATATCTTTTGACCTTTGGTTTTATGAGATTTGTCTTTTTAAGTTCCTGAGATGTTGGTCT
>VDFB02193867.1:472570702-472782889 GCA_007258455.2 Sequoia sempervirens
CCCTGACCAACTGGAGGATGATGGGAATCTGGTGCAAGACCATGCATATGAGTCCGTGAAGGACAGGTCAATTGGGGAAATAAACTAGAACGATGAAGATGTCTCAGAATTGGAAGACCTAATGGCCCCTGTCATGAAATTCACTACTTCTTGGCTAAAACACAAGGTTTGGGAGCTAGAGAGTGAGAAGGTACCCTGTACCTTTAATTTGATGGGAAACCTTAATCCTATGTCTACTTCAGAGGAATCCGGGGAAGATGACCCCAAAGGGAAAATTAAAAAGAGCTCACCCTTCAAAATAAAAATTAGACGCCCAAAAGAAAGTGAACCAGAACCAAAGAGAAAACCAAAAGGAAAGAAAAGAAGTCGAGCTTTGAAGATAGGTAGATCCTCTGATGAGGAAGGATTTGAAAAGTCAGAAGAAAAGGATGCTCCTTCACCACCAAAGAAGACAAGAACCACTAGGGTTTCAAAGAAGAAGGTTCAAGATACCTCAAAAGATGAGCCTCCGATTGTTGATGTGGAGAGTTCAGGGGAAAAGACTAAGGTTTATATGAGGAGATCAAGGACTCCTTCTCCTAAGGAGCCGATGCAAGAGATGAACCCTTCTCCAAAGATACTAGCTGTGGAGCCATTTAGGCCTGCTTCTCCTCCACTGAGTGTGCATGAGCAAGAGACCCTTGAGGAACATGAGGCTAGTGGGGAGGCAGAGTCATTGAAGGAAGGAGAACTCTTTGGTGCGGCTTCCGAGTTCGAAGTTGAAGAGACAGAAAAGCATCCTTCTCCACTAGTCTGATATGAGGATTCTCCGGCAAGTAGCAGAGGTAATGGGTCACCTGAAAAGGAAGACATCCCTATTAGAACTCCATCACCGATTCAAGGAGAAGAGGTTGAAGTAGGTAATCAAAGAGAGCAGTCTTTTGGGAAAGAACAGGATGAAAAGGAAGAAGACAAAATGACAGAACAATAGGAAGAGGCAAAAACAAACGAAATTCGGGTGGACCCTGCTGTCCCGGATTGGCTTGAAAAGGAGATCACAAGGAAGAAATAGGTCGTTGTTGAGGACACTCCTTTGGATTGGGATGAGATGTTGTCTAAGATCGGTAAAGGTAAGAAAAAGAAGGCAGCCAGGGTAGTTTCAAGGATAGAGAGGGATGAGGCGAGTAACAGGGTCAGTCACATTGCCACCCCTACTTCGGATAAAACTAGAGAAGAGGTCACTGGTAAGGATTACAATGTGTAGACCATTAACCTTGGGCCAGCCTCTATGGAATAGGACATTGATGAATATGAAGGCTCCAGTGCAGTAATAATTGGGAGGTTAAGAAAGGAAGCTCAGACCAAGCATGAGCTTAGAAAAGAAAATGAAAGGCTTAGGAAGTGCTTGGAGGATGTAATGAAGCCTCTGCAATCTCTCCACTCCTCTTCCTCTGCCACTCCTGGTTTCTTGCCCAAGGAAACCATTTCTAAAACAGAAGATGAAGGCCTCTGCTCAAACTGCAATAGATTGGTTGAAGGATGTACAAGCAAAAGGAGATGATGCCATCAAGGATATCCTTTTAGTTGGAAAGGATGCAGTCAGAGCCAAGGGATTGCTTGAATATGTGCTATCTCAAGATAAGGAGGACATCGACCTTCTACTGCAGAAATCCAAAGTCATCATGGAATATGGTAAAGATCAATTGGCTGCGGAGGGGATCCTTCCTTCCTGTAGACTTAGTGAACCGTGGGTATGGTTTGAGGCTTTGCAGATTCGGCAGAAGGCCATGAGGAAGATTCAGAAATGAAAGAAACAGATAGATGGTGACCTGACCGGAGTATATGAGGGTTGCATTGCATTTTTTGAGGTCATGACTGGTAGGAGAAAGATTGCTCCTAAGTACCTAAGTATGGAACAACTAGGGGAATGGTGGCATGATGTTGATGCCCCAAATTCTGAGAATGTCATAATAGGACACCAGCTGGATGATGCAGCAACTTATCTGGCAGTAATGGATAAGTATCAGGCCCACAAAGATGATTAGAATAAGACTGTCAAGCAGTCAAAGGAGGAGATTGGCTCTATAGAATGTCGGCTTAGAATCTTGCCTTTTCCACCTGTTACTGAATTAGATAAGACATTTTTGAGGGTTCAAGGATCGTTGGACCAGGGTAAAGATAAGGGAGGCAGTAGTTAATGCCATTTTGAGATTTGTGCTTCCCTATTATTATAGGACATGTGTTGATCCGGGTTACATTGGGGACTGTGTCTAGGCCAACCTTGATAATGTATCAGAATTTAATGTATGCCTTATTTTGAATTCCTAAGGATGACTTGTTTTCGACAGCTTTTCTATTTTGTAAATGTTTGGCTAGGCCGACATGTCCTGAGGATTTTCTAGAAAGGGCATTCCTACTTCATTGTATGGGTTAGCTAGAAAATAACAGACAAGTTAGACCAAAGAGCTAGAGCATTTTGTAGTAGAAGTATTAGTTAATTTATTCAAGCAAATATTGTAACAGAGCAACAGAATTGTTGCAGTATTTTGATGATTTAATACAATTGAAGACATTGTGCTTTTCTTGGTGAAATCTCTTGTGTTAGTTTATCTTGCATGGTTCCTATTGTTCCATCTTTCAAATTGCTTGAAGATTTAGGGTTTAGTGTTCAGAATTAAATTAGTTTTAGTTTGGTGAATGATTATGATTTCATATTTGGGATGTTTGTAGCAATCTCTGGTCTATACTCACAGTAACTATCTGATTGTAGTAGGCTGGTGAAGTGAACCTGGACCATATATTTACATGTGCTTAAGTTCGATTGTGGATGAATATCTATGATTTGAAAATCTATATACCTTAGAAGATTGCACCGTTCTTGTGATATTGCATTGCATGGGCTGATCAAGAATTGGTTACTTGAGATTGGTCCATTCCAGATATCTATTATTTACATTGTTCATTCTAGGAATAGTTTAGATCTTATCATATTCTTGCACCCTTACCTTTTTCTATTTCTTTATCATCTGGTTAGTTTTAGGATTTGAGATCATCACATTGTAAAATTTGATAAGTGAAGAGATACAGTTTGCTTGTAGTAAGGTTCGGTTGTGATTACCAACATTTTCACATATTATCTAGGTTGTTTATGCATTGTCATGACCTGACATTCGAGAGACCTTGGGGTGATTTTCAGTAATTTATTGTTGAAAATAACCTTTCAAGAGAGATAGAATATTGCATTCTGTCTGAGTTGTTGCTGTGCAGAAAAAACCATCAACAGATTGGCGCTAGAAGAAGGGCCTGAATGAGCACACTGGATCATTTCTTGAATGCCATCTCTCCAAAGAGATATAGGAGAAATACCAGATCTACCAAAGGAGAGGAAGATTTATAGGAATTACAGTTCCCTACTAGGTCAAGAAGGACTCGAGAAAGGGAAGAATCATCATCACCCATCCCTTCACCAGCATCATCCATATCTTCACATCCAGAGGTTGAGGCCATACCCATCCCTGAAGCAGTTCCCATTCAACAATCTCAGCCTATCATTAACCAATCACAACCACCTCCCCCACTTTTACCAATGGCTTTCCTAGCTAATAATCCATCCCCTTTGTTTTTCAATGCCTACAATGTAATGCCCAAAAACCCTGAGCACTTCTATTCAAAGTTCCATGTTAATGGCCCCAATAGGACTGCAGAAAAACATATAAGGATTTTCCAAACCTGTCTCAAAGACAGAGGGATTGTTCATGAGGATGTTGCCTATAGACTATTTCCTTATTCACTAGGAGAAGAGGCTTTTTACTGGTACAATCACCTCCCATCTGGCTCAATTCTCAATTGGAATGATCTTGAAACTACCTTTTTATAGAAGTTTAGAATACCCATCAGTGCCAATGAGTTATACCTGCAATTCATTAAAGTCAAGAGAGAGGTTAATGAACCAATATCTAGTTTCAATAATAGGTTTCATCGTGCGTACACTAGACTTCAAGATCCTTATGTTTTAGATAATAATACAGCCCTGGGAGTTTATTATGAAGCCTTGGATAGCCTTACAACGACCTTTCTGAAGTGGAGACCTAATCCTCCAGCTAACCTAACTGATGCCTATACAGAAGCTATTAAGCTTAGCACAGATTTGAGACAACACTTAACTGGACCATTGCCTTCCTTAGGACCAATTGCACATCCCAATTAGGTTTAGGCAGTGAATCAGGCTCTTACAAATCATACCCCAATCATTAATATAGTACCTCAGTTACCTCTGGTGCCACATCTTGGTCTTCCCATGAGTCAGGTTTCTCCTATGATGAATTTTCCTCAGCAGTAGGTTAACCAGCCCATGTATCAGCCACAACCAAATAGTTTCCTTGCCTATTTGTAGAACTTTGAAGTGTTGCATCAGTTTATGGGATCTACTACAATGCCTGTCCCTTCTCAGAGTGATCCAAACCAGATCCCATATCGAGATCCAAATAAGGAAAGAATTGATGAAATGGCTGAACAGATAAAGAGGTTGAACCTAGAGGTGACCTAATTAAGGAATCAAAATAGCCAATTACAAGCTACTCAGAAGAATATACAATCCAACTAGAATAGGGAATTTCCACAAGGGCAGAACTTTGACATAGGACAGCGTAATGAGAGAGGATTCTACAATGACAGAGGATATAATCAGGATAGGGGTTACAACAATGACAGAGGCTACAATAATGATAGGAGACAAAATTTTGATAGAGGACAAGGTAGTGGATTAGGATTTGATAAGAGACAATCACATAGATAGAGCAAAACCTAGAATATAGGACCCAATAATGGAGGAGTCCCCACCCCGTTGGATCAACCAGTCAACTAGTCTGCAAATCATCCAGTCAGTCAAGACAAGCCTCCCAGTGGTGTATATTTGGCTGAAGCAGCCCTATCAGGATGGTGCAGACTCCATAAGACAAGTCAGCATTCAAAGTTAGAATGTCTAGAATTCTAAAATGCCACTTCTATTTTCCAGTATGAGGTGGAAAATAATGCAAATGGACAGGAGATTGTTCCCTCCACACCTTACGACTCTCCCGTGCTGGTGCTAAATCACGCTTCCTTCCTAGTAAGGAAAATGTACCAGAGGAGGAATCTGATTCTCAGGAAGATGAAACAGATCATATCTGCAATGGGGATGAAGTGGCTCAATTATTTAATGAAGAAACAATGAATGATAATGGCCCCCTCGATTAGGAGGAAACCTATGTTGAAGAAATATAGATGTTTCAGAGACAAGGTTTGAGAGATATGCCTCATAGGTGCCCACAGGCTGGGGGACCTTTCACCACTTCCATTCCTCCTAACAACTTCAGTACTCCCCTAGATCCTAATGCTAGCAATAATCCGTCCTATCCACTCGTTTCCAGACAATACCTTTCGAAGGAAAGACAAGCTCAAACTGACCCACAGAAGGAAAAAGCTGTTCAAGCAGGCAAAGACAAGGTGGAGGAACCTTCTAGGGAAGTCTCCACTGATATGAGTGAGGAGCATATGGCTTCGTATATTGCTGAGGAGTTCAAAAAATTAAAGGTAAATCTTTCAGCATTTGAATTATTAAGGTTCCCTCCCATTAGGAAGGCAGTTTTAGGTACTTATGATGCACATCCAGTGTCATTGGATAAATCTTCTAAGGAGGATGTCAGTAAGACTTCTAGTTCTCAGCTTGAGAAGAAACAAAATCAGAATAACTTGCCCCCTGGAGATAAAGGAAAAGAAAAGGATAAGACTCAAGTGGCTCAAGTCGATACCCAGCCCACTTTGTTTCAAGGGAAGATAGAAACCCCACCATTTCTAATTTCTGTGCGCATATTCGGTAAGACTCTACATAATTATTTATTAGATTCTGGTGCTTCCACCAATGTGATGCCATTTGGAGTTTGTAGAGCTCTAGGAATTACACCTGCTAACTCTCAGAAGAAGGTGACTCAATTGGATAGAACTGAAGTAAATGTGGTGGGAGAATTAAATATGATTCACATGCAGATAGCTTCAGACCCAAGGATTCAACAGGTTATCAATATTCAAGTGGCTGATATCCCGGATGCGTATGGTTTGATTCTAGGAAGAGATTTTACTAAAGCTTTGAATGGTTATGTGTCTACTGATCACTCTCACATGTGGCTTCCCTGGAAAGGAGTGCCCAATTAGATCAGAATTGAGAGAGAACTGAGAATGAAATACATGATTACAGAATACCAAAAGACTTCAACATAAGTTCTAATATCAGAAGTAGGAATGGGGAATTACATGCTATCAACTCAGTATGAGGAGTTAGACTCAGAGGAGGTATTGATGCTACATACGATGCCTATTGATGATGAGACAAGATCCAGTCATGGTGTTGTTTTGACAGAATCAGTTGAGGAAGAAGAAGAACCTGAAGATAACCAGATCAGCCTATTAAATAGTTTTCAGGAATTCATCAAGCAGTGTATAGATAATCAAATTCACTTAGGAAGAAGGACAAGCTTTGAAGAATTACTCTTACCTAATTGGTGTAGAGTTCATAATGCTTCCCACTCAGAGTTGGAGTGTTGTTTGTGCCAAACAGCAGTAGAACAAGTACATAAATGCATGAATCCAACCTCGGCAGTTAAAATAGATGAGCAGAATCTTCAGGAAGAATAGAAAAACAAGAAACCTATACTGTCTGAGGAATCCTGCAGCACTGGTAAACTAAAGGGTGTAATAAAGAGGACTACCACTGCTGAATGCTGGACTCTCAGATTTGATGGATCCAAGTCCAAGCATGGAGCTGGGGCAGGGTTTGAACTGATAAGTCCAAAAGGTAAGAATTTCTTCACATCCCACAGAATCCAATTTCATTGTACAAATAATGTAGCAGAGTATGAAGCGTTAATTCATGGACTCCTTATGGCACTTAAGAAAAAGGTTAAGATTCTGCAAGTTTTTGGTGATTTTGAGTTAGTAGTTAAGCAAGTAAGGAGACAATATTCATGCCAAGATAGAAGAATGACTAATTATAGGCATAGAGTATGGGACCTCATCGAGGGATTTGATGCCTTTAATATTCAACTAATACCACGATAGAAAAATCAAACAATAAATTCTCTGGCTCAGACAGTGAGCACTCTGCAGCCTTTATCTTTGTCAAGATTGAAGAAATTCAATGTGGAATTGACTCCTGTGCCATCAGTCCCGGACAATGTTACTAACTTTCAGGTGTTTGAAGATGACAAGAATATTCTGGATTTTATCACAAATATAGATGTTTTTGCTTCCCAAATCATTGATGAAACAGAGCTCCAGGAAGCATAACTGGATTTAGGAGGGATGAATCTAAAGTCTAATACTATTCCAAGAGGAATGGTACAGTTGGAGTGAATCTTTGATGTGGATAAGATTAGGGATCAGGAACAAGGGTCAAAGAAGGAGTCCATCAATGGACAATGTGACACTTACAATATGGGAAGTGAAGATAACACCAAGAAAATTTTTATTGGCAAAGTATGCACTACAGAAGAAAGACAAGGAATAATTGCAGCATTGCGTCGTTTTCTAGATATTGTAGTCTGGAGTTATGAGGATTTGAAAACTTACGATACATCAATCATAACTCATACTATCCCTCTGAAGCCAGGTGCCAAGCCTTTTAGGCAAAGGCATAGACCAATTAATGCATTATTGGAACCAATCATACAAAAAGAAGTTCAGAAATTACTGTCCGTCAGAATTATATTTCCTGTAAGGCATTCAACCTAGGTGGCGAACCTGGTTCTAGTAAGGAAAAAGAATGGAGAAATTAGATTCTGTGTTGATTTCAGGAATTTGAACAGATCATCATAAAAGGATAACTATCCAGTTCCTTCATTGGATGAAGTACTTCAAGTGGTTAATGGATCTCAGATGATGTCCTTTCTGGACGGATATTCAGGGTACAATCAAGTGATGGTTCAATATGAGGACAGGCACAAGACTCCTTTCACAACTAAATGGGGTACCTTTGCCTATAGGAGGATGCCATTTGGACTCATTAATGCAGAGGCCACATTTCAAAGGGATATGGATATTGCTTCTAAGGATATCATAGGCAAATGCATCATTATTTACATGGACGACCTGACTATTTTTTCAAAAAACAGAGGAGATCACATTTCAGATTTGCACAAAGTGTTTCAAAGGTGCAGAGAATTTGGCATATCCTTGAATCCTAAAAAGTGTATTTTCGGAGTAATAGAGGGAAAGTTGCTAGGACATGTGATATCAGAAAAGGGAATTGCTATTGATCCAGAAAGAGTGGAGGCTATATTGAAAATTCATCCCCCTGCTAGCAAAAAGGAGACGGAGTCTTTCTTTGGCAAGATCAACTTCGTTAGAAAATTCATCACTGGATTTGCCGAAATCGTGAAGCCACTCAATGCAATGCTCAAGCAAGATGCTAAGATCGAATGGACTATGGAAGCCAAGGAGGCATTTGCAGAAATCAAAAGAGCCATTGTTGATGCTCCAGTATTGGTAAGTCCTAATTACAGTAAGCCCTTCATCTATTCATTTGTTTCGGATCATTTGTGTGCTGGAATGTTAACTCAAAAGTTTGATGAAGGGAATGAGCATCCTATTGCTTTTATGAGTACACCATTAAAAGATGCTGAGTTGAAGTATCCAAGTGTGGAAAAGTAGGCATATGCCTTGGTCAGAGCAGTAAAGAAGTTCAGGCATTATATCCTTAGGAATAAGGTTTATGCAATTGTCCCAGATCCTGCAGTCAAGTTACTTCTCATGCAGAATGAATTGGGTGAGAGGAGAGCTAAATGGGTGACAATGCTCCAAGAATATAATATTGAGATCCAACCCATGAAGTTGGTAAGAGGACAATGACTCACTCAGACTATGGCTGAAATAGGTCCTGAATTGACTGTTCAGAATTATAATGTTGAGGTTTCTCCTGATGGCTGGTATGATGACATAGTTTATTACTTACTGAACCAACGATCTCTAGGTCATCTTAATATAGTTCAGAGATGAGCTCTATGGTTGAAGAGTGATGGTTTCATGTTAAAGGGAGCTGTTCTGTACAAGAAAAATCATGAAGACATTTATTTAAGGTGTCTTGGGAAATAGGAAGCTGAAAGAGTGATAAACGAATTTCATGAAAAATATGGCACTGGCCATGGTTCCGCGATTGCCACAGCAAATCAGATTTTGAGGGCAGGATATTACTAGCCCACACTGTTCAAAGACGTCCACCATCATGTTAGGACCTGTCACACTTGCCAGACCGCAGCAACAAGGGAAAGGTATGCGGCGCTTCCACTCCAATCAGTCATTGAGGTAAGCCCTTTTGCTCAATGGGGAATGGATTTTATAGGTCCCATCAACCCACCATCTTCTGCGGGACACAGGTACATTCTCACTATTACTGATTATTTTACAAGATGGACTGAAGCTTTTTCCTGTAGGAAATGTACGTCTGAGGTAGTGATTGATTTCTTAGAGTCTGCTATTCTTAATCGATTTGGGTGCCCTATTGCTGTGGTCTGTGATAATAGTCCTGCTTTCACATCTTTAAAATTTTCCAATTGGGCTTTTGATCATGGCATTATTGTGAAGTTTGCATCCAACTATTACCCCCAAGGTAACGGTTTAGGAGAGTCCAACAAGAACTTATTGACTGTCATCCGCAAGCTATTAGAAAGGAACCCAAAAGACTGGCACACCCAGCTTCGGTTTTCCCTTTGGGCAGATCATACAAGACTTAAATCGTCCATTGGAACATTTCCTTTTCACTTAGTATATGGTCTAGAACCAGTATTCCCAATTCAACTCAAGATCCCAACCTTGAAGTTTATAAATGAGTTTTATGATGAGGGGGATAGAAGGGAAGCTAGGTTGACATAACTATTGCACCTGGAGGAGAAATGAGACAATGCCCTTGAGAATTTTTCCAAACATCAGGTGGTAGTTAAAAGATGGTTTGATAGAAGGGCTAAAGTCAAGGCCTTTAGAATTTCTGACCTGGTCTTATACTAGGATAAACCCCATGATCAAAAGGGGAACCATGGGAAGTTTGATAAACTGTGGCTTGGCCCATATCAGATTGCTGAAATACTTGGAGATAATGCCTTCCGTCTGAGGACTCTCACGGGAGAAGATATCCCATTGCTTGTCAATGGGCAGTATTTGAAACATTATTTCCAATCTTGAGCTGTTTGCAGCTCCCTGCTTTGTATATAGTTAGTTTAGGCTGCTCTTTGTTTGTTTTGTTTAGTTAGAGTAGGTTTCCCTTTCGTTCGCTTGTCTTGCTTTGGTTAGAGTAGGTTTTCTTTTGGTTTGTTTGTTTTGGTCTATTTTTCTCTGGCTCTTGGTTTCTTCTCTTTTGAGGACCCCTGGTTGCATTTGTATGACAGTGATGACGAAGTAGAGGTGATGTTCCTGGTCTTTCCTGTACTAACTAATCATCTTTCCAGAACATCATGATATGAATTCTCTATCCAATGTCTCTTATCTTGTGTTGAGGCAAGGGATTTTCTAGTCAGAATGAACAGGAGTACATTAGGGTCTTATACTCTCATATTAACATACCTGAAGTTGCACAAGATCCTTATGAAGTTTGAACAAGTGAAAAATACTTTTTTCTGCTCTAGTGCCATTGTGTTTCTCATCCCTGAAAGTGAACTTCATTGTTCACAGGTTGAAGTGAAGGTAGTGAAAAAGACAAGCAGCATCCAAAAATAAATAAAAATAAAAATGTAAAAATATGTAGAATTCAACTCATCAGGGGAATCTGAATATCTCTACCGGGGCTATGGACACCCGACTGGCAGTAGAGCTATGCTCAAGAGAATCACAACGATAACCTCGTCGGGGCTATGGACACCTGACTGGCAGCGAGGCTCTATCCAGGTTGCTTTTAGAGTATGAATCTTTATGTAGCTTGTTCATACCAAGTCTAGTTCCTGTTGCAACTCAGGGAGGATAATGAATGCATATGCACACACTTTGACCCTGGTGTCGGAAAGTTTTGATGACTAGGGGCATCTTTGTTTTACCATGGGTGGTGGCAGGATAGTTGAGTTGAAACCATGAGTTCTAGGTTCTTGATTCCAGTTTGTCATCGAAATGCTCGGGAGCATTTCCCCAGCAGAGTCACCATTTGTTGTGCATTTTTGCACACATGCCCCACTTGGAGTAGGGACCCTCTTTTATGATGTCTTTTGACCTTTGGTTTTATTGGATTTTCCTTTTAAAGGTTTTGAATTGTTGGTCTTGTTGGCTTTGGTCTTGCCCTTGGGCTTGAATTGATTAAAATTGGTTTTTAGTGAAAATCCGGGTTTTGACCTGAATTCGGGATTTTCCAGCTTCGGTGGATTTTCCCGGGCTCTAGTTCTTTGTCTGTTCATTGCTGAACTTTTTGAATCTGGGTTTTTGCTTGACTCCGGGATTTTCCAGGTCTGGCGGATTTTCCCGGACTGCGCCAAAATCTCAAACTTCGTTAAAGTCCTGGTTTCTGCCATATCCGCGAAATCTGTGTTCATCCGGATTTTCTGCATATCTTGGGATTTTTCAAAATTCTGTCTTGGGCTCGGGTTTCCAGATTTTCAGATACGTCTTATCGCTCATTAATGCTCAAGGTACCCTTGCTCAGACACGTATATGGGTGGATTTAAAATATTTTAAGCATAATTTTGACTTCATTATTCGCTTTTTTGCTGCCTTGGCATCTGAATGCATCCCCTGTTTGAGCTTTGATCATCGATTTCGGGCTGCCTGTGTGTGGATTGGTGGATCGCGGATTAAGGTTTTCGTTGCTAGCGCATTTTCGGTTTGCAGTTGCTTCCTCTAGTTCAAGTTAATTTGGGTTAATCCATGGTAAGTTGTCGATGGCCCCTCTATTTGTTTACGTGATGATTGAGTTCCTTTTGAAGTTGAGTGATGGTCGTTTTGGGTCGGCCCATACTTGGTCACGATTTTGTTTTATCGAATTAGGGTTTGACCCATCTTTCCATGAGACATCATTACCCGTGCCATGTGTGTTTTTATTTATTCATTGGATGATGGGTGCATCCGTTTAGATGGTGTTCTGGGTCAGATTTTTGGTGCCCTCTAAGCGCGCAATTTGCCATATTGTGCAAGGTTAGGGTTTTTTTGGTGCTCAGCCCAAAATAATGAATTCTTTACGATTTGTCAATATTGCACCTGTATTAAACTAACCCCTGCCTTGTGAGGACTCAGAGGAATCTGGATTCGTCTTTAGGGATAGTATTCCAAACCTCGAGCTTACCCTGGTTTTCATGGCGAAGGGTTTATTCATCCAAATTAGGGCATCGCTATTTCACCATGGGATTAGTCATCTAAGGGTTTTGGAAATTTGAATTCATTTGCATTTGAGGTCTTGTCTATTGGCGTTGATTTTTGGGACCATTAGAATCTAGGTGGGGAAGTATGCATGTTCGTTCAATCGCTGGTTCGCGTGTTGTCTTTCATTAGGTTCGCATGGTGTCCGTGGAATTTCTGCGCACACGAATTTTCTCGGTTTCGGCCAATTCCATGGGGTATAGCGAATTCTGGAATATTTGAACTATCCGCGGAAATCCTTCCTGTCCGGACTTTTCCGGTTTTCCTGTCTGGTTTTATTTCTTTCAATTTTCCGAAGATGGGATTCATGGAGTAAAGGTTAAATGCTAATTTCTTGTTGCCAATGAATGAATTTCATGATTATATCTTATGATCTTTTGTCCGTACTAACGATTTATTTGACTAATAGTGTTTTGGCAGCAGGAATCCATCTGGGTCAGATTTCTCCGAATTCCGCACTGACTGGATTTTCCTGGATTTTCAAAGATTGGCAATTTGTGATAGTTCTTAACTGCTTTATATGATTTTATGCTAACCTTTGGTTGGAATATGCATGATAATGGGATACTTATGATGATCTTTTGTGAGTGCAGGCTGAATCAAGCAAGGCCGCTGCAGGAAAACCCAAGGGTGACACAGAGGGGTCCTCCATTTCAGAGGCCGAAAGATTAAGATTGGACACTAAGGGTCAACTCCCTAAAAGCAAGATATCTTCTATGTAGTCCAAAGTGCCTGACACCAATGTTGGGGCCTGGAGATATGAAGAGTTTAAACAGAGGACAGCTCAGAAGGATCTGTCGGTCCTGAGACAGGGAATGATGAAATCCGGATTGGTTCATGTGGCAGGGTTTCCTTCGGCAATCCAATGCTATGAATTAATCCTGGAGTGTGCTAGGCAGTATGACTTTGATACACAAAGGGTTTTCAGCACTGAAGGAAGAGTCTTGGCCAATTTTAGCCCTGTTTCTATTGCCCAGGCCTTTGACATGCCGGATTTACCTTCTATGTGTGCTTTGAACATGGACTTAGCTAGGACATATTATGAGAATGAGCCAACCAAAGCTCAATAGATGATCAATTCTTGGTTGGAAAAGCCAAAGTCACACTATTCTAAACTTCCCAAGTAGTTGCATAGGGTTAAATTCAAGACAGACATTTATGATGCTCTAAAATTTTTGAGCAGGGTAGCAAGATTGAGGAGTGCCGGAGTACTGGAGAATTGGATGGTCCATGTGATCAATAAAATTGAGTAGGGAACTAATTATCATTGGGCAGGACTCATCAGCACTATAATTGATAAATAGCTGAGGGATGTCCTAGAAACAAAGAAGTTCACCATGTCCTCCTATGTGATGTATGTGTTAGCCAGATTCTACCCATACATGGGTTTGAATCCAAAGGGGACATTTGGACAGGACATAGTCTATGAGGTATACCCGGAATTGCACCTAGGAAATAGGGATTACAAAAGAGCCAATGATGCATTCACGATGCATATCACTAGGATGCTTTAGAATGCCGAGCATGTGAGATTTTCAGATGGAGCAAAGGGGTTGATAAAGAATTATGGGGCTTGGTTCATTCAGTTTCCTACCTTCTCTTACATTAGAGTTGATGGATGTCTGGCTGCCCCATACAGGTTGCCTAGGTATCCTACTGATCATATTGTGTTATTGGAATTGGTGAGAAAAATATGTGAGTTTGATGCAATTTTCAAGAAGGAGAAGCATAGAACAGGTTTTGATGGGGATTTCCCTCTTGGAATTGGCATAGCAGAGGTGTGCCCTTCCATTCAATCAACACACACAGCAGGTGATGAGTTGGCGGCTCATGGTTTCTCCTTCCACTCTAGAAGAACAAACTTTGATATCACTAGGGAAGCACAGAAGAAGGCCACCAAAGAGTACCGTCATAAGGATGACCTAGAAGACTATTGGGCCAATATGAAAGATGATTTCGAGGCAAGGAAGAAAAGGTACTCTAGGCTTCCTGTTGATGTGATCAGGTAGTACAATGTCAAGCTACTCCTTGACCAACTGGAGGATGATGGGAATCTGGTGCAAGACCATGCATATGAGTCTGTGAAGGACAAGTCAATTGGGGAAATAAACTAGAACAAGGATGAGGTCTCAGAATTGGAAGACCTAATGGCCCCTGTCATGAAATTCACTACTTCTTGGCTAAAACACAAGGTTTGGGAGCTGGAGAGTGAGAAGGTACCCTGTACCTTTAATTTGATGGGAAACCTTAATCCTATGTCTACTTCAGAGGAATCTGGGGAAGATGACCCCAAAGGGAAAATTAAAAAGAGCTCACCCTTCAAAATAAAAATCAGAGGCCCAAAAGAAAGTGAACCAGAACCAAAGAGAAAACCAAAAGGAAAGAAAAGAAGTCAAGCTTTGAAGATAGGAAAATCCTTTGATGAGGAAGGATTTGAAAAGCCAGAAGAAAAGGATGCTCCTCCACCACCAAAGAAGACAAGAACCACTAGGGTTTCAAAGAAGAAGGTTCAAGAGACCTCAAAAGATGAGCCTCCGATTGTTGATGTGGAGAGTTCAGGGGAAAAGACTAAGGTTTATATGAGGAGATCAAGGACTCCTCCTAAGGAGCCGATGCAAGAGATGAACCCTTCTCCAAAGATACCCGCTGTGGAGCCATCTAGGCCTACTTCTCCTCCACTGAGCGTGCATGAGTGAGAGACCCTTGAGGAACATGAGGCTAGTGGGGAGGCAGAGTCATTGAAGGAAGGAGAACTCTTTGGTGCGGCTGCTGAGTTCGAAGTTGAAGAGACAGAAAAACATCCTTCTCCACTAGTTCAATATGAGGATTCTCCAGCAAGTAGCAAAGGTAATGGATCACCTGAAAAGGAAGACATCCCTGTTAGAACTCCATCACTAGTTCAAGGAGAAGAGGTTGAAGTAGGTAATCAAAGAGAGCAGTCTTTTGGGAAAGAACAAGATGAAGAGGAAGAAGAAAAAATGACAAAACAATAGGAAGAGGCAAAAATAGACGAAATCCGGGTGGACCTTGCTGTCCCAGATTGGCTTGAAAAGGAGATCACAAGGAAGAAACAGGTCGTTGTTGAGGACACTCCTTTGGATTGGGATGAGATGTTGTCTAAGATCGGTAAAGGTAAGAAAAAGAAGGCAGCCAGGGTAGTTTCAAGGATAGAGTTGGATGAGGTGAGTAACAGGGTCATTCACATTGCCACCCCTGTTGCAGATAAAACTAGATAAGAGGTCACTGGTAAGGATTACAATGTGCAGACCATTAACCTTGGGCCAACCTCTATGGAACAAGACATTGATGAATATGAAGGCTCCAGTGCAGTAATAATTGGGAGGTTAAGAAAGGAAGCTCAAACCAAGCATGAGCTTAGAAAAGAAAATGAAAGGCTTAGGAAGTGCTTGGAGGATGTAATGAAGCCTCTGCAATATCTCCACCCCTCTTCCTCTGCCACTCCTGGTTTCTTGCCCAAGGAAACCATTTCTGAAATTGAAAAGATGAAGGCCTCTGCTCAAATTGCAACAGATTGGTTGAAGGATGTACAAGCACAAGGAGATGATGCCATCAAGGAGATCCTTTTAGTTGGAAAGGATGCAGTCAGAGCCAAGGGATTGCTTGAATATGTGCTATCTCAAGATAAGGAGGACATCGACCTTCTACTGCAGAAATCCAAAGTCATCATGGAATATGGTAAAGATCAATTGGCTGCAGAGGGGATCCTTCCTTCCTCTAGACTTAGTGAACCATGGGAATGGTTTGAGGCTCTGCAAATTTGGCAGAAGGCCATGAGGAAGATTCAGAAATGAAAGAAACAAATAGATGGCAGCCTGACCGGAGTATATGAGGGTTGCATTGCATTTTTTGAGGTCATGACTGGCAGGAGAAAGATTGCTCCGAAGTACCTAAGTCTGGAACAACTAGGGGAATGGTGGCATGATGTTTATGCCCCAGAGTCTGAGAATGTCATAACAGGACACCAGCTGGATGATGCAGCAACTTATCTGGCAGTAATGGATAAGTATCAGGCCCACAAAGATGATTGGAATAAAACTGTCAAGCAGTCAAAGGAGGAGATTGGCTCTATAGAATGTCGGCTTAGAATCTTGCCTTTGCCACCTGTTACTGAATTGGATAAGACATTTTTGAGGGTTCAAGGATCGTTGGCCCAGGGTAAAGATAAGGGAGGCTGTAGTTAATGCCATTTTGAGATTTGTGCTTCCCTATTATTATAGGGCATGTGTTGATCTGGGCTACATTAGGGACTGTGTCTAGGCCAACCTTGATGTTGTATCGACATTTAATGTATGCCTTATTTTGAATTCCTAAGGCTGACTTGTTTTCGGTAGCTTTTTTATTTTGTAAATGTTTGGCTGGGCCGACATGTCTTGAGGATTTGCTATAAAGGGCATTCCTGCTTCATTGTATGGATTAGCTAGAAAATAACAGAGACAAGTTAGACCAAAGAGCTAGAGCATTTTGTAGTAGAAGTATTAGTTAATTTCTTCAAGCAAATATTGTAACAGAGTAGTGAAATTGTTGCAACATTTTGATGAATTAATACAATTGAAGACATTGTTGTTTTCCTGGTGAAATCTCTTGTGTTAGTTTATCTTGCATGGTTCCTATTGTTCCATCTTTCAAATTGCTTGAAGATTTAGGGTTTAGTGTTCAGAATTAAATTAGTTTTAGTTTGGTGAATGATGTTTATGATTTCATATTTGGGATGTTTGTAGCAATCTTCGGTCTATACTCGCAGTAACTATCTAATTGTAGTAGGCTGGTGAAGTCAACCGGGACCATATATTTACATGTGCTTAAGTTCGATTTTGGATGAATATCTATGATTTGAAAATCTATATACCTTAGAAGATTGCACCGTTCTTGTGATATTGCATTGTGGGTTGATCAAGAATTGGTTACTTGAGATTGGTCCATTCCAGATATCTATTATTTGCATTGTTCATTCTAGGAATAGTTTAGATCTTATCATATTCTTGCACCCTTACCTTTTTCTATTTCTTTATCATTTGGTTAGTTTTAGGATTTGAGATCATCACATTGTAAAATATGATAAGTGAAGAGATACAGTTTGCTTGTAGTAAGGTCCGGCTGTGATTACTAGCATTTTCACATATTATCTAAGTTGTTTATGCATTGTCTTGACCTAACACACGAGAGACCTTGGGGTGATTTTCAGTAATTTATTGTTGAAAATAACCTTTCAAGAGAGATAAAATATTGCATTCTATCTGAGTTGTTGCTATGCAGAAAACACCATCAACATAACCCTTCACCAAAACCTTATGGGTTGGCAAGACCTTTCATCGAGCGCAAATCTTTCAGCGACGCTAACCTTGTGTGCAATCAGTTAGTGGGACTTTGGCATGTCGGGGAGATATATGAAGACTTACGGTGATTTAAACTATCTGGCTGACCGGGGCATTTCAAAATGAATAGCACCACTACTAGTCAACAAGACATCCAGAAGGTCTTGCTGACTCATGCCTTAGAGGAATTTTATGCCAAAATGGATTGGGGGATACTTTCCAATTGAGCTCCCTGAAAAACATCATCATGTGCATGATTTAATCCTGCAAAACAAAGTCTCCATTAGTCCTTAGAAGTGTATAAGATACATTATCATAAAATACACTATTGCTTATGATTATTCCATTCAATTTTAGCAAGAAGAAAACCAACTCAAGGTGAGATAGAACCGAAATTTGATAAAACAAAATATAGACCCAGGAGGAAAATGAAGGAAATTCCCAAGACCAAAGCCAATAAACAAAGGCAACGAAAGCAAAAAGAGAAGGGGGACCCATTTTGTTCTAGAATAAAATGGGGTGGTTATGCAAGGCATAATAGTACCAAAAATTGTACTTGATTTTGTGGCCTATTTTGGAATCTGTAAGCACTAAGATCAAGTCTAGTTTGTTGTTTTTGGCATCTAGCAATTGTAAAGACACTAAGTATAAAGTGCCACAAATCAAATATTGCTTGGGGGGTTTCTTGATTGAGTGATTTGGGAGGGGGTCTCTTGGTCCATTCTTTTGATCTGTTTATTTGTGCTCTCTCATTTTCATGGATCATTCTAAGGTTCCTTTGCTCACATCATATAATTATTCCACATGGCATCAAAATGCATGGAGTATTCTAAGGACAAAAGGTCATACTCTATATGTTGAAAATAAGGTACTTGAACTTACTGATGAAGAGAAAAAGTTAAAATGGATGATTAAACATACCAAATCTCTTGGATGTCTTCGTAGCTTGTTTCTTAAGATTTGTTGTTTCAAATTGAATCATGTAAGAATTCTCATGAAGCTTGGGAAAAATTGAAAACATTGTATGGTAGTACATATGAAGTAAGGTCTTATCAAATTGATAATGATTTTATGAGCCTTGATCCTAAGAACTTTGACAACATCCAAGACTACATCACTAAGGTTAATGATTGAAGAGAGCAATGTAAAGCATGTGGAATTGATAAGGACATTCAGTTGGTCTACAATACAATGAACAAACTTGGTCTTGATTATGCTTCTTTTATTTCTAGCTTTCATACTCATAGATTGAATATGGGGTTTGCATATACTACACCTTCATTTGCATCATTTTTTGAGATGTTGATACATGAGCAACAAACACTTATCTCAATGGACATGATCAAGACTTCTAAATCTCAGGCATTGTTGGTTAGTCAGGTGAAAGAATTAGAATTAGATAAGAAACAAAAGAAATCAAAGAATAATCCACATTCAAATCAAGCAAAGAAAAAATCCTCTTCCAAAGGGGAATTGTCTAAGAAGGAGACTTGCCTACTTGTGCATATTGCAAGAAGGATGGACATGAAGAACACTATTGTTATAAGAAGGATATTGATGAGTTGAAAATTTTTCTAAAAAAGAATCACTTTGATTTTCCTTTTAGAATGTCTGAATCTTCTTCTCCTTCTACTTCAAAATAGTCTAAAAAGGACAAAGGTCAAGCATCTACATTAGGAAATAAAGGACAAGCTTTTTGTGCTCTTTCAGGTCCAGGATCAGGTAGATGACTTCTAGATTCAGGAGCATCTCATCATATGGCATCTTTGCAGTCAATATTCTCTTCATTTTAACCTTGTACTATGTCTCCTATCTTGATGGGAAACAATACATACATGAGTGTAATTGGAAAGGGATCTATTAGTTTTGGGGACAACACTTTTCAGGATGTCTTGTGTTTTCCTCATTTGATGAACAATCTTTTTTCCATATATCATATTACACATGGTGGAGATGGGAGAACTGTGGAGTTCACAAATGATTCAGTCATCATTTGAGACTTGGAGAGTAGAGATATCATTGCTACTGGGGTGGTTGATCATTCACCTTGGTTGTATACCTTTGCAGATTTTACTTCTAATGGTGACATTGTTCCTTCGGCTGTTGATCGTATGAACCATGATTCAGAGGAGACATTTGGCAACTTGAACTTGGGAGTTCTCACATCAGATCTAGTTCTTGAGTCATGCATTCTATCTCCTCCATCTATTATTGTTGTTGATGATACTTGTGATTCAACAATTTTGGATGCTTGTGATTCAGTTCAGTAGGACATACATAGTCTTCCAGAGATGGCTACTTGTAATGGCTTCTTGATAGGTATTTCAGACTTGTTTTTGGACTCTCATATTGCAGATTTGGGAGACATCATTGATGACATTCATCTTCCCTTTGATGAAGATTCTACTTCTTTAGTTGTTGTGAGGGAACACCTTGACCCTCTTGTTCATTCTCTACATGATCATTCTTTGCAGTTTGGTGTGAGTGTGGATACCTTTGGACAACATTTGGAGGAGGCTTCTTTGTCTTCAAAGGGGATATCTTTATCTTTGGATCATGTTATACATTCATCGAGCTACTAGATGTTGGATTGCCATCTTCAACAGTGTGGCCTAGAATGCCTATTTGGAGTGTGTAATATTTCGGCATCAACATGGAGACACTTGAGCATGCTTCAAAGACATCATACACCATCCATATTCCTGATATCCTACATACATCCATGGTTTTGTTTCTTCCTAAGGGGAGGAATTTTGTTCGGCGAGATTGGATCATCTTCAACATTCAATGTCAAGCCTCTACCACCATTGCAAGAAACTCAACATTGAGGGGGGGCTGCCTTGTCTCTCTTCTACTTCTTTCTTATGGGGGGTATTTTTCCTCACATGGGATTTTTACCATCTCATGCATCATTGAGAGCATTTCTTTTTTGTAGATTTGTGAGCAGATAAATAAGGAAGCTATAAGGGTTTTTTCTAATATGTTTAAGGAAAACTCAGATGCAATGTTGTTTGACTTTAACATTCTAGATGTAATCCCTTCTTCTATGTTTGAGGCTTAGAATGCCATGCTTATGGAGGAATTCCCTTTAAAAGAAGTTAAAAAGGCCTTATTCAATGTGGGTGGAGATAAAGGTCCAGGTTCAGATGGGTTTCTGGCATGTTTCTTTCAAAAATTTTGGGTTATTTTTGCTCAAGATTTATGGGAGGTGGTTGAAGAATCCAGGAAAGGTGGTTTTATTCTCAAAGATTTAAACAATTATACCTTCATTCCTTTAATCTCAAAAAGGTCAGTGGTAAACTATTTTGAGGATTATAGACCAATCTCTTTGTGCAATACGGTCTATAAAATAATTTCTAAACTTATTGCAAATAGGTTGAAAAGGGTTTTGGATTATCTGATTTATGTAGAACAGAGTGGATTTTCCCAGGAATAGATCTATTTTTGAAGGTGTTATTGTTGCTCATGAGGCCATACATTCTATTCGAATGGAAAAAAAAGAGAAGATTATGGTAAAGTTAGACATCAAAAGGGATTATGATGAGCTTAATAGGGGTTTTCTTTTGAAAGTCTTAGAGAAATTTGGCTTTTGCAATCAATGGGTGGTGTGGGTGAAAATTTGCATATGCACACCTCAATTTTCTGTTTTGGTGAATGGGAGTCCTCAAGGATTTTTTGAATCAAGTAAAGGGATTAGGCAAGGTGATCCTATCTCACCTTTTCTTTTCATTATTCTAGCCAAGACCTTGGGCAGATTGGTGTCCAAGAAGTGTAGGAATGACCTTTGGAAAGGTATTAAAATTGTTGAAGGTGTAGACCCTATATCTCATGTACAATTTGTTGATGAAACCTTCTTGATGGGGGAAGCTTCTTTTTGAGAAGCCCATATAATGAAAGAGACTCTAGATGAGTATGGTAGAGCTTCTGGGCAATGTATCAATTGCAAAAAGTCTGAAATTTTCTTTTTCAATACTCCCATTCAAAAATAGCTAGAAATTTGTAGAATTTTGGGGATGAGATCAGGTGCCCTTCCAAGTAAATATTTGGGTATCCCTCTTTTTGGGGGTGCCAATAAAGCGGATGTTTGGAAATACTTGGTTGATAGTTCTCTTAATCGAATGGATGGATGGAAGAGCAAATGGCTTACTGCTGTAGGGAGAATCCTTATGTTAAAATTTGTCATCTCGGCTATATCAGTTTTTTCTATGATGTGTTTAAAGATACCTAAGAAGGTAATCAGAGCTGTTGGCACAATGAATGATATATTTTTTTTGGAATGGTGCAAGTGAACATGACAAAATTCCCTTGCTAGCATGGGATAAAATCTGTCGTGCCAAAGAAAAAGGTGGGGTTGGTTTGAGAGACTGGTAGCTCATGAATGAAGCTCTGGGAGAAAAACTAGTTTGGAGTATATATTCAAACCCTGATTTATTATGGGTGAAAGTTTTGAAGGCTAAATATCTGGATTCAACAGAGGATCATAGGATTTTAACAATTCGTAACTCGCCTAAAGGTTCTGCTATTTGGAACTTTATTGTTTCATGTAGATTGGTTATAATCAATCATATTTCATGGAAAATCAGCAATGGTCTTAAAGCAAAATTTTGGGATGACTCGTGGGGGGGTCTACCAATTTTGCATGATAAGGAAGATTTGCAAGAGCTTAGGCTTATCTTTCAACAAAGATGGGGTGATAAGGTTCAAGATTATCTTGAACTAAAGCAGGGCCCTCTTGGTCAAGAATGGGGTTGGAAGGAGATAACAAATGAGGGGATTTCAGATCAACATTTGGTGCAGGTGATCCCACAATAGTGGTTTACAATTTTTGGCCAAACTAGACACTGGAATAATTTTTTTAACTAAATCTTCTCTTTTCAGGACCTATAGCAGCTAAATCGTGAGGAATTTGGAGATGATGCAAACTAGAGTTTCATGAAATTTTTTCTGTAGATTCTAAATATATTTTTTTCAAAATTTTTGGAATTAGATTGCACTTCTTTTTCCATCTCCCTCAAAAACTAGTTTTTTTCAAAAAACAACATTTTTAAAAAGTGACGCTCACCGTATAGTGCATAACTTTTTTTCCATGAAGGATAAAGTTATAATTCTTTCAAATTTAGATTTGTAACTCTGATATCTAGCACTTCCACTTGGTTAGATGTTTTTTTATTGAATATTTTTTCTTTAATCAAGTTTCAAAGTTAAACCAATTACAATTCAGACATAGCGCGACCGTATAACATGTAACTTTTTTTGTATGTATCAAAATTCAATTTTTATTTTTTTGTTGGATCAAGGACTTCAATAGCTGGTGCACTCATATTTTTAATTTTTTTCTTTAGATAATCTACTATTTTTCCACATGTACAAAATAGAGAGCTTGATTTTTAGTGAAAAACCTACATTCACAAGAAATTAAAAATAAATATAATAATCAAATTAAATTTTATTAAAATTATACTTTTTTGGTATCTTATAATAAGGAATACATACTTTAAAAAATAAATTAAATGAATTCATTTGATCCCCCAAAAGGTAAATGAAAAATGGTTTTTAATCAACATTTTGATAGGTGTAAAGGAGATTCCGTTACATATATGGTTTAAAACTAGTGGGGTTCCATCCAAGGGGACTTGGTCTAAGGTGGTTTGATCAAACCCTCTTCAATTGGAATCATTTAAATGGAAATTTTAAAGGCTTAAATCATTATATTTTCTAAAAATATGTGATTTTAGCAAAAATCAGGTTCTCCTAGAAATTGTAAACCACTACTGTGGATGGAAGAATTTATTTTAAGAATAGGCAAGTGCTGCTCATAGAAAGTGAGGAAAGAGTGGTTTGGTGTGGTTTTTTTAATGGGGCTTACTTACTTAAAATTGGTTATCAATTATTGGATTCCCTAGAAGGTGAGATTTTTTGGGCCAAGAAACTTTGTTGGAATAAAGATTGTTTACCAAAAGCTAGTGCATTTACTTGGCTAGCTATGAAAGGAAGGATTTTGTCAGGAGAGCGGAGGAAGAGGCTTGGTTTTGCAGGACCAACAAAGTGTGTGATGTGTGATGCTGTAGAGGATTCATTAGATCATATGCTTCTTCAATGTAATGTTGCAGCAGGTTGTTGGGAGAATTTAAGGCTAAAGTTAGGGTGGCAAGGTCAGTTACAAAATTCGTTGAAAGAGGTTTTTGAGGGTTGGCCCATTTCTCAAAGAAAACCCCTTCTCTCAAGCATTTGGATTGTGAGTCCCTCGATCGTAATTTGGGAAATCTGAAAAGAGAGGAATACAAGGAATTTTTTGGATAAGAGTGATTTTATGAAGAGGATTTTGAGCAGAATAGATCATTCGATAGAATAAGTGGTGGGTTTTGTTGCTTCTCATCTTTAGTTCTTGCGAATTCCCTTATCTTTGGATGATAGTATATTTCAAAGAGCTTGGTTGGGGATTAAGATCAGGCCCACTAAGGATTTGGAGGATCCTCTTGCGAAGAGGATGGGACCTATTGAAGTGTGTTGGGAAAAAACCTTTAGAAGTTCAAGGCATAAGGCCAATTTTGATGGGGTTGCAAAAGGAAACCTTGGCCCTTCTGGAGTAGGTGCAATTGTTTGAGATAGTCTTGGGAATACGATTGCCTTAGGAGCAAAAAAGCTCAAGAAGAAGGCACAAATAATGTTGCTGAAGCAAAGGAAGCTTTAATGGCTGTTGGATTAGCTCAGGCAATGGGAGTTAGGAAAATTCATTTAGAAGGGGATTCAATGATTATCACTCAAGCCATTGTAAATGGCGAAGTAAAGGCATGACATCTATAGGTTTTTATTAGATCAATTCTAAAGGAGCTTATTTTTTTTGATGACTTCAAGGTGAGTCATATTCGTCGATCTAGCAATAGTGAAGCTGATAGCTTATCTAAATGGTCAGTCTCCTTCAATAATATAGGGGAATTCAGGGTGGAAGATTTTCGGCCTGTGTGCTTTGAGGATGATGGGTTGAATGGTGGTATTTTTGTTGGCTCATTGTAAGGGGTTCTTTTTGAGTCTTTTTTTGGTCGGATGGTGTTGTTATTTATGATATAGGAGGGTTTTTGTTTAAAAGTAGGCTAACGATTAAATTTTCCTTGGAAATTTAACTAAATTTTGAAGGTGTCTTTTCAACAACGGTATGCAGGACGTTGTTAGACCAGTGGTACTTTTTAAAGGATGAGGGGGATTATTACCATCCTATTGAGATCTTGAAAATCTTGCAAGCATTCAAATTAAATGAGCTTGGTATGTTTCGGCGGTGAAGGTAGTTAATGCTTCGTTGTTTTTGGGATGGTGGGTGGTAGGATGACACTGGTGGCACGAATGGGAGGTTTATTAAAGGCTGCAATGGGATGTAGAGTGATCAAATTTAGCAAAGCTTGTGTCAGAGATGGGGGAATATCTATCTGGCTGAGGATGGAGGCCATGTATGGTTTCTCAATGCAGAGGCAACAATTTTTTTTTTTTGGCCTAGTGACGACTTTTAGGCTGAAATTTCTATTGAAGTTCCTGCTTGATGAGGTCGTGGAAGTGGTTTTGGAGATGCTGGGAATGCATTTCATGGAAGCTAAACACAAGGGAAGAATGAATGTAGATATAACATCTATGATCTTTTCTTGGGGTCTTGAGTTGAATGAAGAAGTTGTAGTGGTGAAATGGATTATGCACTCACTTTTTGATGAGGATTTGCTAGTGGGAATGGAATCCTTTTTGGAATGGGTTGTGCCAGGGGTTGGATATGATGTCTCAGAAGGGATTGAAGATGTGGATGAAGCAACTAAAGAGGGGTTAATTCCTTTTGTGAGGTGGTGAAGGAGAACTGACAAGGATGCCTACAAGTTGGAGATATTGGTGGCATGGGAAAACTTGAAGCTGGTGATTTAGCAATAGGAAGCTGCAACATTTCAAGAAGAACCAAACATCCCACAACAAATTCCTAGGAGGAAGCACTCAACAAGGAGAGGTGGTTTTCGATGAGCGAGGGTAAGCAAAGGTGGAGCTTAGGGGACATGGTGACTAGTTGATTTTTTGGGTGGGTTCTATTTTCTTGCAATTTCACTGAAATCGTGGCTTTTTGGGAAGATGGGAGTGGTGGTCTGGAACTAAAGGCCGAAACATTGATGTGGGTCGAGGTTCATGCAAAAAAGCAACGACGTCCATTTTTTGTAGCATGGGTGATCAAAATTTGTGAATTTTGTATGTTTTTGTATATGGATAGCGTTTGTAGAGCCTGATAGATTAAAAAGAGAGATGATTGTAGTTTGTTATATGTATTTTGTAATGGGTTTTTTGTATATGAATCGAAGGATCTAGATGTTGCGGTGTTAGCCTTGTAGTAATGTAGAAGGAAGTTGGTCGAGATCTATTTTTGTTAGACTTGGTGAATAGGGGGTGGGGTTCGATTGTGTCCTATTATGAAGATGTAATGACTCTTTAATTTATATTAATAAAATAAAACTATTACTGATCCAAAAAAAAAAAATACTAAACAGCCTACCAATTAACCTCATGTATTACAAACTATATGCAAAAAATAAACCAACATTTTTCCTAATTCACCTTCCACACCTCTTCGGCATACACATTGTACACCAAGGTGTGATTGCTAGTTATATAAATTTATAATTGAATAGTATGTAAAAAAGTAAATATTATAGGATGTATTTAGTTTAAGATTTAATAATGAATAATGTAGTTCCTATATATTTCTAACATATGATGTTAGTGGGAAAATTGTATTTCATAAATGTTCAGATGATAGATGATCATGTTTTGATATTATTATTCTATGTCACATGATTCTTTGTCTCCTTTATGGCTCTTTTATTGTTATTCTTGATGTAAGTGGCACTGAAGTGTTTGTGTGATTTGATAATAGGTCTCTTGAAAGGGGATGGATTTATTTAAAATAAAGGAGTTCTTAGGGTAGGTGCATATGATCATGTTTTAATATTATTATTCTATGTCATGATTCTTTCTCTCCTTTATGGCTATTTTATTGTTATGCTTGATGTAAGCGACACCAAAGTGTGTGTGATTTGGTGCCAAGTCTCTTGAAAGGGGATGGATTTATTTAAATTTGGAGGAGTTCTTAAGGTAGGTGCACATGATATGGGATTTATCGAGTGATTATTATTATGCTTTGGTTCATGAATATATGCATTAATATAGATATTCTAATTAAACAATGTCATGAAATTTATCAATTAAATGCAATGAAATGATGGATATGATGCTGTACATTGTGGGGTATTTATGTGATGCTTTAGCTATTTATATGTATGGAGCAGGTACACTTGACATGTGTTTTGAATGGTTATAGGTACTAGGCATCTCTCCACCTAGCTCCATAGGTCTAAGCATACCCCAATGGTGGTTATAAGGATACGCCACTTGGCCATTTATTGTTTTTGCTTACTTGTCATACTTGATCCAAGTGTGAGACCTATTGGTATGATTTTGGATATCATAACCCTCCTTTTTGTGGATGTCAAGTGAATGCATTGTTGATGTTTTGTTAAAATTCTCATTTTCACAATTTAATTCAATTAAATGCTTAAATGGATTTAATAGTGAAATTATAGGCTGAATGGCATTGGAAAAACAAATTTAATTGATTTTCAAGATTTGGGGGTTATTTGTGGGAGTTTGAATCAAAGAAATATAAATATAGTTTATATTAATTTTAATTTGGTTTAAATTTTTATTTCCACAAGTAATGTGAAAAAATTTCTTGTATAGACTTAAATCATAAATTAAATGTGGATTGCAAATTGGATTGTATATACATGTGTTGATTGGGCTAGGGTGAAATTAGTGATTTAATGGAATTATTAAGAAAATAATATATGCTTTTTATTATTTTATTTTGAAAAGGAAAAAGGGTTTTCTTTTGTGATTTTTTGTTTTTTTTGAAAAAAAATTTGAAGGTAAAAACACTCCCATCTCCCAAATTCTTGTTTTTTTTATTTGGGAGGGAAATTATGAGGAAAATTGAGTGAGGTTTGAGGCAATGGATTAGGAATGGGTGTGTGCTTGTGCATGGGAATGGACTAGGAATGGGTGTGTGCTTCTGCATGGGAATGGACTCACTCTTCCTCATGGTATGTGTGGAGTTTCTTGCATTTTAAATTTTGTTTAATTTTGAGGTAAGTTCTTCATTTCTTCTCAATTTCATTTGGAAATTGTTTTTGGATGGTTTGTATGTGATTAATGAAGTATGAAATGTATTTTTATTTGTTTAAAATGAGAAATTAATTGGTAGATTAATTATATTAATTTATTTTTGATTTTTTTCTAAAATGTTTTGTTCTAATGCCATTTTTTTAAGAAATGCCCGAAATTTGAAATTGATAGTGTAAATTGGTTTTTGGGAATATTTAGACCCAAAGGGTATCTTTCATTTTTTGAATTTTGAGATTTTTGATAAAAGTTCATTTTCAAGCTATTTTAATGGTGAATTGGGTAAATTATTGAGTTTTTCCATTGAATTAAACTTAGTAAACTTGAATTTTTTAATGTGATTTTGAATGATTTGGATTGTGGGATTTGATGTATCCTTTTTGAATTCTCATTTTGGATCATTTGAGATTATGTTTAAATTTTCCATTGAGTCAAATTATGCATTGGTTTTCATGCCTCATTTGATGTTTGGTGCTTTGTGTTTTCCTCCATTGGTGGATGTTCCCAATGTCAGTGCTTGCTATGCCATTAGTGATTAGGAAAATTATAAATCCTTTGCATACTCAAATGATTATTTTTCTTAATGAGAGTACTTGGTTATGCCATCATGTTCAATGCAATGGGTTATGTATTGAATCATCATGTGCTATTGTTTGATCTTGCATTGCATGTGTGACGTGTATGCATCATGTTTGGTGTGTATGTAATATTTCTCCCATGTTTCTTATGTGAGTGTTATTGGGACTTGTGGCATATCCTAGCACGGTGGGAGTGAACCTTGTTGGTTTCACATGGTAGGGTAGCATGGAAACTATCGTTGAGGTAAATAGAGGTTTGAGAAGCAAATCGGTATCGATATCTTCTTCCTTATTCATTATTTTTCTTGTAGATAGTTCCATTTCATGTAATATTATGTTGAAAGGACATTTGATTCCTCTCCATATGCATTTATAATGTAATTCTAACATAATTTGTAGATGAACATCTCTTTTGAGATAAACTGTAATCCTTTTTAATTATTATGGTTTTAAAATTAATTGTATGCTTCAGTATTGGTACTAGACATGATTGTAAATGTATAATTATGTATTTATGCCTTGGATGTTTAAATTTAACTTAGGAACATTTATGACGCAAGAACTTTTTAAATTTTGGTTTCCTTTTATGCAGAAAATTTTGGCTTGTGATGAGGAATAAGGGGGCGTAGTGGTTTTGTAAGGAAAATTGAATTTTACAAAGGCATAATCAAACATCCACGTGGGGCATATGGAACATGCAATAGAAAATAAGGAAAATTAACAAACACAAAATTGATTATTTGAGAATTGACTATATTGTTCTCAGTGTATCATTGTTTTTAATACATAATCCTTTGTGTGCTATCGTCAATGTTGGAGAACTTGATTGTCTATTACTTGAAATAAGGAATGCGTAAATATGTGTTCCTGTCACTTTTGCCTAAGGGTCAGTTTGTTGCTTGGGGAAGCAATCGAACTCTGTTTAATTTCATTGGAGCTTGTAAAATTTTGTATTCTATTCCTTGCAAGAAGAATGAGTTGGTTCATGTTACTATCGCCCTTGAATATGATTTCATAATTGATCGAAACTGGTTGTAGGTGTATACACCTGAAAATGGTCACATCACAATAGTTTGGTAATTAATTAAATATTTTTAATATTTAATTAAATCTCTAAATTTGATCTACATTATTCATTCTTTCATCTCGATTAAATAAATAAGTTTATTTAATCACTTTTCTTTTTCATTTCTTAATTAATTAAATAAACATTATGATTTATTTATATTAATTATCATTTAATCTTGACTTGAATATTTTATTCAAATTTAGATCATATATTCTTTTCTTCTAAAAATCCTCAACATTCATTCAAAATACCATTCACAATGAAATATTCCAAATATTTAATTAATTCCTCTAATTTGATTCCAAATATTTCATATTTCTTCTAAAGTCTATTCATAATTAAATCTTCTATAGTCCTAAAATTAAAAATCAAATTCACATGAAATTAATTAAATAAATTTATTTATTTAATTAATTTGCATTATCTTTAACAACCGTGAAACAAACTGCCAAAATAAAAAAATTAATTTCTCTGTTTCTATGCAAGCTTGTTCCCGTGGGTTGAAGACAGGCTTCCATTCTTCTCTCCAACCTCCCAACATTCTCCCTCTTCTTCTCAACCTCTCCATCTCTCACCATTCAAACTTACCAGACAATCTCAAAGCCATTGATATTTGCCAGCCAGGATTTTGCCTGCAAAAAACTATAAAAAGGACTGCCGGGTCTTTGAAATTACAGAGAAGCCTTCAATAGGAAAACTATACCAAATTTGCAATAGCATAGCTTTTATCATTCATAAGAATTCTAGTATCATAGCATAGCATAGTAGTATTCCATATCATGGCATATCCACTTCATATCATAACATCCATAACTCACAACCCTTGTGCATAATCCACAACCCCTGTGCATATCTGTATCAGTATTTTCACTCCACCAGCGTATAGGATAGAGAAAGCTCCTTCCTTTGCATACTCATTCTACAGGTTGCCATTCGGAGAAGCCTTGCTTACACAATCTAAGAGCAGTAGCTTCAAACAAATCCCTGGAGATAGAGGAAGATGGAACGACTCTAAAGAAGTTCTGTTTGTTTCCTTTGAATTCAATTTATTTAGCTTTTCTTCAGTTTAATGTTTCATTTTGTGTGATTTTTTTATTCATTTTGATACACATCTTGCAATCACACATTTTTTGGCACGCCAGGTAGGGCTCTTGTCCCTATTTTAACATCTTTTTGTAGGTTTTTCTGACAGGTCACAGTTAAAATAGCGTTTTAGTGCAATAAACACGCTTCAACAAAATTCACACCCAGTTTAGCGCCCGTGATTCATCCTGCAATGCCCATAATTCATCCTGCAATGCCCTTGAAGCATCTTGCAGCGCCCTACAATGCCCTTGAAGCATCCTGCAGTGCCTGTAAAGAATCTTGCAGTGCCCTTAAAGAATCCTACAGCGCCCTTGAAGCATCCTGCAGTGCCCTTGAAGATTCCTACAACACCCTTAGAGAATCTTGTAGCATCCATAATGCATCATGCAGTGCCCATGATGTCTATTATAGTGCACTTTTAAAAAGGATGCAAATTGTAAATTGTAATTTAAATACAGCTTGACTGAATCCGACGCGACCGGGAACAATAAAATTTTTGAAAGAATTAAGCAATCCTAGGGTAGTCACATAATTAAAAATGAAGCAATCCTAGGGTAGTCACATAAATTAAAAATCAAGCAATCCTAGGATAGTCACTTCACTTTTAATTTTGTGCTAAAAAGAACTCCATGTTTTTATGAAGCAACATCTTCACCTAGCATAGAAAATCTTTATTTGGGCTTAAAATTGAATCTTTGTTTGCTTTGTTTTAAACGGTGATAGGCCTATGCTCTCCCCTTAACTGGGTGATCAAAATGACAAACTCATCTACTTTATTTCATACAATTTTAAGTTTTGATAATACCTTTTAGAAGAGCCTGCTCTTGTGGGAAAAGGTACTCACCCAAGAGGAATGACTCAAGTGGGTTCAAGCCAAAGCTAGGCTATTCCACCCCAATATAAAATTTAAAGCAAATTTGGAGAAACCCTCTTTTGACGGTAGTGTGCAAGATAACCATCCCTAATGCCTTTGTTCTAAAGGTAGGGAGGTCTCTCGAGGGAGTATATCATTTACCGCACCAAACGAAAACCCTTACTACGAACTTAGTGTAGTATCCAACCGAAGTCAGTTTCTGAACATCATAATAATCATAGTGTAGGGGAGGGAAGAATCTACCCCCAAGATGCTCACCATATAACTGCCAATGACTGTTTGCTCAGGGGATCCGGTATCCACTTCCGTCACTCTGAGTACGCACCTGGAAAAAACAAAAACACGGGCACCCTTTTGGGGGTGACACGACTGTGTGAGTCGACACAGTTCTAAGATGTGGGCTACTGATTATCATGATGACCTAGTTGAGTACTAAGAGTGAGTCTGTTTGAACTATTTATTATGTGTGAAACTTGTGAAAACAATTTTTGAACAACATTTTGGTCATACACTTAATGTTTAAAGACAACTATTCTACAACTTGCTTGATGTGTTTTCCAAACATTAATTCAGTAAAGATCATCCAAAACTCACAAATACATTGATTACACTTATCATTTTTCAAGACTAGGATCAAATCTAAAAAAAAAGTGCATCTTTTCAAACAAATTTTTGATTATTGATTCAACTTCCCCAATAGGATTCTGATATCCTTTCATCTTGGAAGTCACAATCAAGAGTTAGAAATATCATTTGATCATATCATAAGATTTTCATCTTATCAGATCAAGACATCATCATTTTTGCACTTATAAAACTATGATCTAAGTCTAGAAGAACATTTCAAAAGCATATGCCTATTGTCCACTTTACAACATGGGTGATAGGGAAGAAAATCCTTTTCATAGGTTTCATACTGGGAATAGTTCAAATGATGAAATAACCAATGAAATGATTCAAGAAGTTGAACAAGATCCATAGTTTCACATAATTTTGGACAAGATGTTAGAGCAAGATAAAGAAGGCTACTTTCTTTTCTTAGCAAACCAAGGTGCCAAATTGCCCTCTAACTACAATATGGAGAAAATTAAGGAAGATTCTGAAAAGACTAAAACTCCATTAGATGATCTTAGTAGTCTTTCTCGACAAATAAGAGCACTACAAAGGAAAATCAAGGAAATACAAGGGGGTACAACTATGAAGTCCTTTGATAGAAATATGAATGTAACCTCTTCTCCTCCAAAACCAACATCATCCAAATTCAATGTTTTTGAATTTTTGCAAAGGTTACATAAGAAGCCCAAATCTAAGCCATCAAATAAAATTGACCAATCCTGTCATGTCATGCATTTATCTTCATCCCCCATAATTCAAAATAAACCTCATGATTCTTTCACTCAAGATAACGATTCCATTCAATCACCTTTTTCTATCAAATCCTTTACATCCAATGATTCATTTCAATCTACACATCTCGATCAAAACATTCCACAAACCCTTCCTATCTTTGATCAAGATCCCATCTCTCAAGAACCATATGATGATCCCCTCCTTTCATTATTCACCCATGATAATCCTCTTCCATCTCAAGAACAAAATGTTCTTCCAAGTTCTTCTTCCACATCATCTAATCAATCCATACCATCCCATGATTCTATTGCATCACAAGAGCATGATATTTCTTCCATCCTATCTAATGATGTCTTACCAATTGATGATCAAGATATGATTTCTACAAAATCTCACGATTCCCTTCCTCATCAAGATCAATATAAGCTTCCATTTAAGGATACCCTTTCATACCATAAAGATGATTATCCTTCTCATGATCAAGATATGCCTTTCATGTCACTTCATAATCCTTTTCCAAGTCAAGATCAAAACACCCCATCATCCCCATGTTAAGAGCCTATCACACCTATTGACATTATCCATGAACCCCACACCTATAAATTGGGATCCTCCACCTTTATCCATTCTGGTTTACTTCCAACACCTATCGTCTCATCCATATCATATCCTCCTCACAATGGACTCGTATCTTGTTTCACAAACAATACATATCCCCTTGGTAAACGAATGTGTGAAATTATGAATTACAAAGGAAAAGGTTTAGGCCTTCATGAGCAAGTCATCCTAGAACCCCTTTCTGTCCAAGCACATCCATATTCTCATGTCCTTGGTTATACACCTCATGCTCAACCTAGGTATCCTAGTTCATCAAACTCTCCATCCATCCTAGGTCCTTATCCTAGTCCATCAAAAACTCCATCTATCCTAGGTCCTTATCCTAGTCCATCAAACCTTCCATCTATCCTTGGTCCTTATCATTCCAACCCTAGCTCATCAACCCTTCCATCCATATTAGGGTCCCACATTTCTCCATCTCCTATTCTTCAAGAACAACAAAAGCACACATCCTTGATCCACTTTCAAAATTCTTCTTTCATTAACTCATCCATCATACCTCCATATCATTCACCTCAATCCACCCCTCTGATTGCTCTTGGAAGCAAATTGGATGCCAAATATCAAAAGCTTCAATATAAAAATCCACATGTATCAAAGGATCAACATGTCTCCTCGAAGAGTCATGCAAAAATAAAAGAAAATTTGATTGAAAATCAAAAGAAAAATCTAAAAGGCCACAAAGGCCCATCAAAGAAAAAAGGAAATTTTCAAAGACCACAAAGGTCCATAAATCAAAAAGAAAAATTCCAAAGGCCACAAAGGTCCACAGAGCAAAACTCAACGTCAAAATTCATGTGGATTCCTAAAAGTCTCATAAAAGCAATAAAATCTAAATTGGAATCCAAATTTGCTAATCCAAAAGCTTCCTTCAATTTTCCATCTAATAACTTATCACCTTCCAAATCCATTTTTCCTCCATCACTCCACCGCCTTTCAAGGTGTGTGCCAATGTTGATCTTTCCAATCTTTCCATCTATCCATCAATAGGTTTTCCAACCTCGTATCCATTATCCAACATTCATACCCCATCATTCTCCTTTAATCCAACTTCTGCATAAGTCCTTAGATTGCTCCATCATATCATTAATCTGCCAACATTTAGGATTCTAATTCCCATTTCCATGGTTTATTAGAGGGATATTTGGTTGTGAAACTTGATGCTTAAGTCCTTCCTCCATCTCCCTATCATCCATATCCTATCTTCCATATTCCTCTTGCACTCTACACTTAGGGACAAGTTTCATCCATCTTATCATTCATGGTCATGCCCATTCCTTACATTTCCACCTTTGATCTTGACAAGGTTAAGGATCTTCTTGAACATCATATATCTTATCTTATACACTCTATCCATATCTATCATCTGTACATATCTATCATATCCATATCATGTAACGAGAATCCATGTGTTTCATCATGGCTTGATGAAATTTGTACATATCCATAATATTTAGGTTGTGTTTACACTGGAGCCAGAAACACAGACTAAACAAGAGAGGGGCAACAACTTTTTAGAACATCACAAAATAGACAAATAATAGTTTGAAAAAACACAACATACATTGACATATCAAATCAACCACAACACCAAAACGATCACTCAATGCCAATGATATCAAACAACATGATCCAAACAAATGTTACTCAAAACAAGCACATCAATGTTGACAACAAACTTGGATGATCTTAATCTGAATAATGTTTGAAATATTTTAGGCAAGATTTGAATGGTTGTTTGATTTTATATCATATCTCTGGAGCAATTCAATGATGTACTAAACTAGAAAAGCAAGGAAGAAGTATGATTTTTCTTTGTCTGTTGTTTGCGAGAAAATCATTAGTACTATGCAAATTGGTCGCGAGACATCCTCTACTAAGTATCATTGATGACATTTTAGAATTTGCATAGGAAATGGATTAACTCTTGTATGTTTATGCAAGCAATACTCAGGTCATCTCGGTTCAATTATACCTAGATGCTTGTATTAACTTGCTATATCAAAAATCATGAAAGTAATACTCAGGTCATCACTGGTGCTAACATACCCTTTGATGCTTGTATTAACTTTCAACATTTCAATGCTCTATGATGACACAAAAAAGCAAAAATAAGCTCTCAAAATGGCAATATTGTACGAATATCCTACATGGTCAGTATAGATTGCATTCATGTTAGAATCTACATTTTGCATTTATAGATTTTCCCAAAAGCTGGCAAAGTATACAATGTCTCAATAAAAAAATCAAAGCTGATCACATGAAAAAAAAACTATGAGGTGTTACCCCCAGATGTTGTTGGTCTCACACCACTTGCTCCTACATCAGAAGATCAAATCATCAATAATATTAGAAGATCAGACCATCATTCAAATCAAAATGGATCATCAAATCAATCAAATCAATCCAATCAGAATACATGATTAAACAATTTGTTTTCAACAACTTTGAAGACAAATTTATCAAATCCTGTTTGTTTTCAACAACTTTGGAAGCAAACTTATCAATCAAAACCTATCAAATCAAATCAACAACTATTTGTTTTTCATCATCATGAAAGCAAATATATCAAAGTTTCATATCTTTCCAAATAAATGGTCAGTCTGCATGCCTCAATCACATCTCTATCTGCCTGTATAAGTTGTGGAATCAATATCCATGTACTCAGGAATGTCTCCCGTAACGACAAAATGCCCAATCTCTCCTGTTGAAACATCATCATGACAAAGCAAACATATCAATATCAAACAATTTGTTTTTCATCATCATGGAAAGCAAATTAATCAGAATCATGTTTATTTTTAACAACTTTAGAAGCAAACATATCAATATCAAACAATTTGTTTTTCATCATCATGGAAAGCAAATTAATTAGAATCATGTTTGTTTTTAACAACTTTAGAAGCAAACTTATTAAACTATTTGTTTTTCATCATCATGAAAGCAAATTTATCAACATCCTGTTTGTTTTTAACAACTTTAGAAGCAAACTTATCAACCCTATTTGTTTTTAACAACTTTAAAAGCAAATTTATTAGCTATTATTTGTTTTCCAACAACTTTGGGAACAAATTTATTAATTAAAACAACATCCAATCATGGGCACTATGAAAATGGTCATGGGCGCTACAGAATTCATCATGGGCACTACAAGATCAAGAGCGCTACAGAACGCATCAAGGGCGCTACAAAATTCATCATAGGCACTACAGAATCAAATGCGCTATGGAAAGGATCAAGGGTGCTACAAAAAGCCTCATAGGCCCTACAAAATCAAATGCACGATGGAAATTATCAAGGGCGCTATGAAAATAATTAAGGGCACTAAAATACACTCTTTCACAATCAAAACATCGATAAACGTGTTCCAAACGAATTTTTTTCAAAAAGCAGAGGTTTAACGGGGTACATACCGGAGGTCCATAGTGCGTCGGCCGCTGATGTCATCGGATGTGCTCGAAACAGTGCTGGTGAATTGGAAGTGCCATAATTATCTCTCTAGAGCTCAAAATTTACAATTTTTACTAGGTTAAAATGGAAAATGACATGGAAAATGACATTTTTAACCTATTTAATGGCAAAATTGGGGCATTTTATCACATTTTATCATAGCAGGGGCAATTTTGATCATTAATTTTTCATTTCACATCTCTTTGGGTCAATTTCTTCACATCATTATTTTCGAACAATGAATCGACATCTTCAAAAATCATAAAATCATAAAAATGAAAAAACATTTCAAAAATCTGAAAATTCACAAAAATCAAAATTTTATCGATTCATCGTCTGAGGGGGCATATACCTATCAACATTCGACAGTCAACATCTGGGGCAAATTTTAAAATTCTTTGAAGCAATGCGTAAAACACATCACTTCAAAGAGGGGCAAAATGTATACACCTGAAAATGGTCACATCACAATAGTCTGGTAATTAATTAAATATTTTTAATATTTAATTAAATCTCTGAATTTGATCTACATTATTCATTCTTTCATCTCGATTAAATAAATATGTTTATTTAAACACTTTTCTTATCCATTTCTTAATTAATTAAATAAACATTATGATTTATTTATATTAATTATCATTTAATCTTGACTTGAATATTTTATTCAAATTTAGATCATATATTCTTTTCTTCTAAAAATCCTCAACATTCATTCAAAATACCATTCACAATGAAATATTTCAAATATTTAATTAATTCCTCTAGTTTGATTCCAAATATTTCATATTTCTTCTAAAGTTTATTTATAATTAAATATTCCAAAATATTTAATTAAATCTTCTATAGTCCTAAAATTAAAAATCAAACTCACATGAAATTAAATAAATAAATTAATTAATTTAATTAATTTGCATTATCTTCAACAACCGTGAAACAAACTGCCAAAACAGAAAAAATAATTTCTCTGTTTCTGTGCAAGCTTGTTCCCGTGGGTTGAAGACAGGCTTCCATTCTTCTCTCCAACCTCCCAACATTCTCCCTCTTCTTCTCAACCTCTCCATCTCTCACCATTCAAACTTACCAGACAATCTCATAGCCATTGATCTTTGCCAGCCAGGATTTTGCCTGCAAAAAGCTATAAAAAGGACTGCCGGGTCTTTGAAATTATAGAGAAGCCTTCAATAGGAAAACTATACCAAATTTTCAATAGCATAGCTTTTAGAATTCATAAGAATTTTAGTATCATAGCATAGCATAGTAGTATTCCATATCATGGCATATCCACTTCATATCATAGCATCTATAACTCATAGCCCTTGTGCATAATCCATAGCCCCTGTGCATATCCGTATCAGTATTTTCACTCCACTAGCATATAGGATAGAGAAAGCTCCTTCCTTTGCATACTCATTCTACAGGTTGCCATTCAGAGAAGCCTTGCTTACACAATCTGAGAGCAACAGCTTCAAACAAATCCCTAGAGATAGAGGAAGATGGAACGGATCTGAAGAAGCTCTGTTTGTTTCCTTTGAATTCAATTTATTTAAATTTTCTTCAGTTTAATGTTTCATTTTGTGTGATTTTTTTATTCATTTTGATACACATCTTGCAATCACACAGTAGGAAATTACCTCGATTTCTTGGGTATGCATTATTGTTTTTCTATCGCTTGTTCTTGCAGATAGTTGTAAATCAAACAAGGTTGCTATCATTTTGATATCAGAGTATTGTGAGTTTGAGAATGTGACATTGTGATTCATCAATTCATTTTTGGTTTAAAATAAACTTAGGTGTCTCCTAGTGAGTTAGGGAAGTTTGGTCAACTTAGGAGTTCCCAAACTCTTCCAAAATGTTTCTGAGTGTGTTGGGGGCAGCCTTGTCATCAGTGGGGCAGCTTGGTATCATACTAGGGCAGCCTGGTTGACAATAGGGGAGCTTGGTTATGAGGCATAATAGGCTGAAAATTGCCCATCTCTAGTTGGGTGGCTTGGTACTATGTAAGGGTGACCTCATTCCCATATTTTTTTTCATAATGTAAAACCTCTTAACTAGGGTTAGTTAAGGGCTTTCTAAGCCTAATCTCCTTGTTGGATAATTTTTATGCCTTTTCATTTTTTCGTGGATATTTTTTTCATTGATTAGGTCTTTGAAAACCTAGTCAAGTTTTCTCTCTTTTTGGTATTGTTAGTTCTTCTATGTTTTAGGACCTCAAATAGCTAGTGTCAGGACCTAAAATGGGTAAACCATGTAAACAAAAGTTGTTCATCATGGTCCTAGGGGTCTATTTATGTTTGGAACCTTTCCCTAAGAGTCTTCATCGAGGACTTGTGAGTTCTCCTGCATCATTTTGCGTACACTCTTCCAAAGTTTCCTAGTTGGAAAATCGAGGGTTAGGGAGATTGTGCACGTAGTCTTGTGAAGTCCTCAAAAGGTTTTAAAATTTCTTGGTTGGTCTTGTTAGTGTCCTCAAAATTCCTCATAGGTCTTCATGGTTGTGTAGTAGTATCTTTCCATTTGTGCAATGCCACATTGTGACGAGACATCTTGGGAAGTGTGTGGTTTGTCTAGAAGTGACTTGTGGTCATTCCAGTTAGTGGAGAGTTTTTATCTCCTAGTTTGATGCTCTTTGGTGAAGGTTTTTCCTTATTTTGGTTGGTTAAGTTAGTTTAGATGTGGATTTGAGGATGATGATTCCCTCATCCTATTCTAGAGTTGTGTTGTGAGAGAACGTGATCATTGGTTGTAATCAATTATCATGTTGGAGATGTTCCTTCTCTATCTCTTGCTCTTGATGGTGGATTTATCCCACAAGTGGTTAGTCTTCTCTTGTTTCCACCTTGCTTATGCAATGATGGGGCCTTGTTGTTGTTGTTGTTGTCCTTGTGTTGTTATGTTCATATGACAATTGTGTGTGCATCGTTGTACAAGTATGACATGTTGATGTCATATATTTGATATTGTGTTCTAAAAAAAAATATTTAATTTTAAAATTTATATTGTATTTAAAGTAGTATTTTTTATTTATGTTTATGTAAGATTTGTGTCTCTATCTAAATTAAATACATCTATTATAATAATTGCACATCTAATACTACATATTTTTAACATCTACTATTTAGTTTGTTCAATACATTATTGTCTTCTTTGATATTTAACAATGCGTGCAAAACCATATCACTAGGGTAAACATTAACCAAATCATTGTCATCCCAACATAAATCATCATTTTTTCCTTAATAGATTCATGATTCATTTCTTTGGTTTTTCGTGTACCATTACACTTAACCTCCGCATTTCTTGTCCGAGAAGATTTTCACGCTTTCTTATTTATAAAACCCTAACAATCTCATTTCTCCACCTTGTATTTTCTTGTTGGTAAAACTTCAACGGGAGAGCAGGAACAGAGCTTTCATCCATGGCAGGAGTCTCGTTTATTTCAGTAATGGCCGTAGTTGTTATCCTAGCTGGAGCTGGAATAAGTGACGTGGCAGGGCAGTCATGTTTCAACGCAGCGGTTACTCTGACGCCGTGTTTAAACTACATCACGGGAAGCATAAACGGGAGCGCCACTGGTAATCCAGCTAAGGAGTGCTGTGACGCTGTTGGCGTAGTTCTCAACGGCGAAGTGGAGTGCTTTTGCCAGATCATCACCACTAGTAATCCATTCGGTTTAATTAACCGTACCCTGGCGTTAAACGTTCCAGGCTTGTGTAGTATAACAACAGAGCCTCTCAACCAATGCGAAGGTGAAAAAATATTATTTTTCTTAAATGAAACCCTTACCGTGTTATTGATCCATTGAATGACAGATAAGCAAAGATATTAAAATATGGAGTTCTTAAATATCTTAGATAACTGAACAGGAAAAATAAGGTGTAGATTCAGTCTGGAGAGGTCGGAGAGTAAAGCGTAGATTCGTTCTTGAAAGCTTGGAGTGCATTCCCGAGAGCTTGGAGTGTATGTACTCTGTCGGTACAAAATTTGGTGTGAATTTATATTAGAATTGCTTAAACTGGAGCGAATTTGCAGTCAAATATATTGTACGGCACGGTGTACATGCACTCCAAGTTCTATGGAATAGGCTCCAAGCTTTCTGTTATGAATCTGCACCTTATGATTTTGGAAATTTTCTCTAGTTTAATGACCGTCGAAAAGGCCATATACTGTATATTTATTGTGTTTTTTTTGCAAAACTATTTTGTAAGTTACTATTATTTAATTTCTGTATTCTTGTTTTTAATTTTAACAGAAAACGCGGGCGTTCCGTTCTTGCCTACTCCTGGTGCGTATAATTCGTAAAACCCTTAAAATCTTTCTTTTCATGCACTTGACAGATGTAAAAAACAGAGTAATGTTTTATGTTTCTGAGAATTACAGAGGCAAGCCCTGCGCCGTCTCCAGGGGGTTTTCTGAAACCTTCTTCGCCGGCATATTCCCCTGCACCGGAAGATTCTTCCTCCGCAGCTTACCGTCCTGCAGAAACCCCGTCCGACGCCATTTCTCCTACCAGTCATCGTCTCAGTCCAGAGAAAGAATCTAGCGGAAGTTACCTCGCCAGAACAGATTTTTTCCTGTCAGTAGTCGGAATTTTATCAGGACTGATTTCTGCCAGTGTTCTGAGCTAAAAGTTGCACGAAACTCCAATACCGAAGGAATGTTACGGGCGAAAATTTAGCGGATTCAATGACTGTCTCTGAGTTTTCGTAAACAGCATCACATTCTGCGCGAATGTTTTGCTGTTATGTAATGTCTCTTATTTTTTAGTATACGCTGCATGCTATGTTTATTCTTGCCATTTTATTATGAACACAGTTCTGGACCGATCTAGAGACTTTTACAGAGATTCTACTTAATAAATTAATGAATTTTTTTATGAACACAGTTCTGGACCGATCTAGTCTCTTTTACAGAGATTCTATTTAATACATTAGTGAATTCATTCATTAAATTCGTTGACTTGCAGAACTCTATTTAACAATTCATTGAATAGAAATTTTTATATACGATATAGATATTAAATTAACTTATAACCTTTCTCTGTACCAACTTTGGCCACCTAAATTTGCAGAGGATGAAGACGTGTTCGGCAAGAATTGGTATTACTAACCAACCTATTCGATTGATAGAAGTTTCTTTCGGTATCGTGCTGAAATTTGTTTTCCTGGATTTACGAGATATTCCTTCTACTACACTCATTCCATTGTATTAGCTGATAGTTTACAGCTTTTACAAATCATACGATTATCACTATAAACAACCGGTTGACAGAGATTTGAAAGAACAGAAAGTAAAAAGCAATGGCTGATGGAAGCTTTAAAATCAATCTCTATTGAAACTCAACGTCTATAAATTGCAACTATTTGAGATAGATTTGAAAGAATAAAAAGCAAAGAGCAATAGTAGCTGTCAGGAAGTTTAAAAATCAATCCCATTCAAATTCAACGTCTATAAATTTAATTTTAGAAGTTATTAACAACTCGTTGAGAGAGATTTGAAAGAAAACAGAAAACAAAAAACAATGACCGTCGAAAGCTTTAAAATCAATCCCCATTGAACCTCAACGTGTATAAATTTAATAAATTTAATTTTAGAAGCTGAAAATTGAAGGTGAAATTATATTAATAATTAATGTCATCTCTGCGCACTGAACTTGTTTTAGATCGTTGAAGAGGTTATATGCTTGGAAGGGAATCATATTTCTATACTTTTGTTAATAAAATTATAACGCCCGTATTTTTTTCCATTCTCAGCACTTTCTCAAAAACTATGAAGTTTAAATTGTAAAAGCGAGTTTATGTATCTTTCCTTTTCCTATACTCCATACTCGTGTTGTTATGGTTAACCAACAAGAAACTATCTCGTTTGGACTTTACGTCTAGGTATGTAAAGGAAGACTTTTCAGATACCATTTAGAGAGACAAATTTTTTGTTTACTTAAAAGGGTGATGTTTTTTAAAATTTCATACTATCCTCCTAACTTGCAAGTAAAACATCCAATCTGTATTACTTAATTGGTATAGGAATGTAATGTTTTCTTTTAATTAGTATAGGAATGTAATGTTTTCTTGGGTTTGATTTTGATAAGATATATAAATAATTCTAATTTTTTTTAAAAATTATAATTATTAGTCAATAGGCTCTTTATTGTGGGCTTTGCCCACAGGAAAAGTCGTGAGCCTGAGAATTTGTCTCACGCACAGGAATTTTGCTGGCCGGAATCACTGAAATTGGTCGGCTAAAAATACCCGCCCAAACTGCACTTCTTTAAAGACACCATTTGATATCTATGGGAAAAACTGCACTGCATTTCTTTAAAGGCACCATTCGATATCCATGCACAAAAAAAGTTGCAGTTAACAACACCGTAGTAACCCTCACCGTCATTGCGCTTTATAAAAGCTCTGTAGCTCTTTCTTTACCGTGAATGAATTGAAGCAGCATCACACTTACTGTGAATGGATTGAAGCAACAACCGAAAGAAATATGAGTTAATTTTTGGGTTTGGTTTTCTTAGTAAGCAATGTCTGGAATTTTCCCTTGGTCTCTCTTACATTAGATTTTGCATACAGTTGATTCTTGAAGGATTCTTTGTTTGATTCTTTTGTTTTATGTGAACAATGGCCACAAGAAATTGGAAAATTAAAGGCGTGTTGAACAAGTCCTCTTGTGTAGATCAAGTCACATAGCCTGTTTGTATGGTAAATTTGGATCTACCCATCAATCATGAAATTTAACAGCTGCAGTACAAGTTTTTTTATTGGTTAACAAGAAGGTATGGTGAAGCTTTTAGCTTGATCTTTAAGCGGCAGTTTCATTTACCATGAAAAAGTCTAATTCTATGAATGCAATTTCATTTATGAGTGTAAAATTTTTTCTATTATGCAGAATTTCCCTTGGTGCGGAAGAAAATTATTGACTTTTTTAGAATTTAGCCGCCTCTTAAATTTTTCTCAGGTACTTACTTTTCCTTATGTGAGATAGAAGGGGGAATTATTTCAAAATTCTTTGGTTTTTATTACAAAATATAGATCACTGTTTCTAAAGTATATAGTACAACTTTTGAAATTGTTGTCACATATTGGTTGAGTAATTCCATCCAGATTTTGTTTGAGGGCACATAATAAGTAGTTTATTCTTGAAAAAGCTTCTTGTAACACTACCCTTTTCCAATCATCTGGTGTCTGCCTTTGTGTTCTTGGCTTGTGGCTGAATACACAAATGGAGTCACCCTTCCCAGTTGCAGTTATTATTGCTACAATTTTAAGTTTCTCTTGAAGATGTTTGATTAGGTATAACCAGAGGCATCAATTTTAGTATGTGGATAAGCATACAGATTTGTTAGGCATTGCCATGTCATAATTTGAGATAACCTTCAGAATTTTTGCTAGCTTTTGGTTGCTTTCTATTTAGTGTTTTATAATTTCAGTTCTAGCATGAGTACAAAGATCATTACAATCATAGAGGCAGTTTGGGAGCAGGATCACCATGGTAGGCCGCTTTAGAAATAATTAGGGAATTGGAAATATAATTATTTTTAAAAATATAATAAAATTAAACACAAAACTGCGAATCTTGTCTTTTATTTGTTCTATCATGCATTTAAGATGACATCTGCCAATTGCAATCATCCACAACCAGTCATCCAACCTCTACAATCTCATTTCAATCATTTGTCCCAATATGTCACTTATATTCAAATTAGATGGGCGAACATATGTAGACTTACTGTGTTATGAATTATAGGAAATCCTATGGTTCACACTCTTAATTGTATGTTGTTCTAATCACAACATGCGTACAAAATGCAATTGAAAATATGTGCAGTGTTTGGATGGTGTTTCAAATTGTGTGTAAATATGCATGTGTAGGTGTGTGGCTTTGTCTATTTCCATATGTCCATGTCTCATGTGTTTTTGTGTTTTTCTATGTCTGTGTGTCTTTGTTTGTATATGAGTGAGTGCATGCATGTCATACATATCATTGTCTCCAAATGGTCAAACATTTTAGTAGATATAGTCCACAGGGGCATATTTTATACAAAACTCTACATGCATATCATACATATCATTGTCTTCAAATGGTGAAACATTTTAGTAGATATAGTCAACATAATAGAAATCCATTATTCTAGGAGTTGTGAAAAAATCAATACAAACATTGGTATCCTGTTTTTTCTCTTGCTCACATCATTTTTAATACCATTACTATAGATGGATGCTTTGTGCTTCCCACTTCACAAAAATATCTGTTAATGTTGAGAACTAGCTATTTTAGATATTGCTTACTTTATTTACAGATCACTTAAGTTACACGCTATAAGCAAAGAATTTAGGAATATGTTTCCATCTAATTTCAGTAACTTGGACTAGGTTAGCAAGAGTTCTCACATAAGATCTGGAATATCTGATCAACTGATCAATAGGAAAATCTATAAACTAAACAGAAGAGGACAACATTCTTCTTAGAATTTTTATTCAGGGGAAAGGGGCGATGGATTCCCTTTACCTTATTGCTTACACACACTTTGATCTATTACATCTAATTGATCTTAATGGGTTTTAATTCCACTAACATCATCACACAAAATCATTTTTATAGAAGGGTCGGCCAAAGCTTCCACCTCAACCCTTTCTCATGCTATGAGTATTATTGTGAATTTTTAAACTTTTTAAGCATCCCATCCCACTCTGCTCTCTCATTTTTACCCAGGTCCTCGTCACAACTCTGAAACAAGAAGGGGATTCTGAAAATTAATAGAATTTTAATTATGGATATATTGACCCTGTTGGAACGAAATGCATGTTTAGAGCAATACCAATAAAGGTAATAAGATTGACGAGGAGTTATCTAGTACCCATTGCCTAATTGCAATAGATAGAAATCTCTTGTTTGCACATGTGTATGCATATGTATGAAAAAGTAGTCAATAACAAATTTTGAATATCTCCAACATTTATTTGATGTGGAATATTTAGAACATTGAACTCCTTTATTCTTATCAAAAATACCAAAGTTGTGTCAAATCAAACAAATCATTTCCCCCAACCCATAAAAGGTTAGCCAACAGTATGACAAATATATGAATTTGAATTAAAGCTTATAGAATCAGATTTAGAATGTTTGTCATGCATATCATTGTCTCCAAATGGTCAAACATTTTAGTAGATATAGTCCACATGGGCATATTTTATACAAAACTCTACATGCATATCATACATATCATTGTCATCAAATGGTGAAACATTTTAGTAGATATAGTCAACAAAATAGGAATAGAGTATTTCAAGAGTTGTGAAAAAATCAATACAAAAACTGGGGTCTTGTTTTTTCTCCTGCTTGCATCATTTTTAATACCATTACTATAGATGGATGCTTTGTGCTTCCCAATTCACAAAAATATTTGTTAATGGTGGGTTAATTTGGATGATTACAAAACTTAGATGCTCCACTAATTAAAACATCTACCAATAATAGATTTAGACCAAATATGGGATTAGTTCTAACCATGTAAAGTTACATTCCCCATGGGGACCTTCTCAGGTTCACGTTAGAATAATTTTTAAGTGCTATAAGGAATCACATTTCTCTAGCCCATGGAATAAGTATAGACAGTGCTGATAGCTAGGTTATCAATTATGATGATTTTGGGCATCAAATTGGTGGGTTAGGCTGCCTTAACTAGGAATAATTTGTGCCCTTATAGTGCAATATTCTTCACTCAATAAGCTTTTTCACATCTTATCTAGAATATTTTATTTTAGCAACACTCGTCTAAATTCATTTTTTAGTCTTATCCTCTGGACTATTCTACTAGCTCTATGAATGTTTATGTGGAGATTTATGAATATAAAATCCACTTCACCACTGTACACTTAAGCAAGTAAAGAAGCATACTTCAAAGCTATCTATTGTCATATAGTTTACTTGTTGTTGTATTATAAATTTGTATCTTTTTCTATCTATTACAAGTTTATTATTCTGTCTCTCCTCCTTTTCTTCAATATCAAAATCTTAGACTGAAGAGTTATCTGAGATTTTAGTCTAAAGATGTACAAACTGTAATTGTTGGAGTTATAAAGTGTTATTTGATTCAATCTTAGTGCAGATTAGATAATTGTTTTCTAATTAAATAGAAAGTGATCCATTTTAAAGTTTATCCATATTTACGATGCAAGACATCAAGAGTTTTTAAGAAAATTAAAATGTGCAAGAGCATTAATAGTTAAAAAGGAAAAGTGAATAAAGAATTGAATGTTTGAAGGTATAGAAATTGATTGTATGATGTATGAAATTTTAAAAAGGTTGTTTAAATAAGATGGATCAAATGAAGAAAATGGGAGAGTATTAATAGTTAAAAAGAAGTGAATAAATAATTGAATGCTTTCTAATCAATACAAAAATTGGGATCCTGTTTTTTTTCCCGCTCACATCATTTTTAATACCATTACTATAGATGGATGATTTGTGCTTCCCAATTCACAAAAATATTTGTTAATGGTGGGATAATTTGGACAATTACAATGCTTAGATGCTCCACTAATTAAAACATCTACCAATAATAGATTTAGACCAAATATGGGATTAGTTCTAACCACAAAGTTACATTCCCCATGGGGACCTTCTCAGGTTTAGGGCAGAAGAATTTTTAAGTGTTGTAAGGAATCACATTTCTCTAGCCTGTGGAATAAGTATAGATAGTGCTAATAGCTAGGTTATCAATTATGATGATTTTGGGCATCAAAGTGGTGGGTTAGGCTGCCTTAACTAGGAAGAATCTGTGCCCTTATAGTGCAATATTCTTCATTGAATACACTTTTCCACATCTTATCTAGAATATTTTATTTTAGCAACACTCGTTTGAATTCATTTTTCAGTCTTATCCTTTGGACTATTCTACTAGCTATATCAGTGTTTATGTGGAGATTTATGAATATAAAATCCACTTCACCACTGTACATGTAAGCAAGTAGAGAAGCATACTTCAGAGCTATTCTACTATCATATGGTTTACCTATTGTTGTATTATAAATTTTTATCTTTTTCTATCTATTACAAGTTTATTTTTCTATCTCTCCTCGTTTTCTTCAATATCAAAATCTTAGACTGAAGAGCTGTTTAAGATTTTAGTCTAAAGATGTATGAACTGTAATTGTTGGAGTTATAAAGTGTTATTTGATTCAATCTTATTGCAAATTAGATAATGGTTTTCTAATTAAATAGAAAGTGGCCCATTTTAAAGTTTATCCACATTTATGACACAAGACATCAAGAGTTTTTAAGAAAATTAAAATGTACAAGAACATTAATAGTTAAAAATGAAAAGTGAATAAAGAATTGAATGTTTGAAGGTATAGAAATGGATTGTATGATGTATGAAATTTCAAAAAGTTATTTTAAATAAGATGGATCAAATGAAGAAAATGGGAGAGTATTACTTTAGTTAAAATGAAGTGAACAAACAATTGAATGCTTGAAGGTTTAGGATTATTATTTTAATTGATTTGTAAAATTTCAACTTCTTTGCATACTCAAACATGCCCCATTATTTTTATACCACCCTTTTCCAAATTCCTATCCTAATTACCATTGCCACAATGAGACAAAAATTTTTGTGATCACATTCTAAAGATTTATAAGCATGGGTCACACTTGAATGTACCCTATAATTGTTTGTCACATCCTTGCCAATTCTCTGCCTATTGCTATGAGGGAAATTTGAACTAGATAGATGCACATGTACTCCCCCTCCACAATCCCTTGGGCACCAGAAGACAATTTTAATGAGGAATAAGTTTTAGGTAAGACTATCTAGAACTTGTCTAATCCATATCATCTTGCATCTATGCTAAAAAATACATGTTGTAGCCTCATCTCATTTTGGAATACCCATAGATTGGGACTGGAACAAAAATGACCATTTCTAGTTGTCCTTTACCATTTTGACATACCAATATGGTCCATTTATTACCAACAAAGTAAAATAAGAAACATAAATCTGCTTCAAAAAGTGAAAAACATGAAAAAAAATTGTTGGAACCTTGTGCTGAACCCCTAAAGCACATATTCAAAACACTTTTTGCTCAGACTTTTTGGGAATTAAGAAATGTTTGTACAGTCCTATAATTGTTGTATTATATCTAGTTGATTTAGGTTAAGTATTTTATTATATTTGATTATTATTATATATATTTGATTATTATCTATTTTATATTTAAGCAGATATAAAAAATCAGTAAGACCTCCCTGCAATACCTCCCAAACAAGCTTTCTCTTAATCAGTTACCTCATTTTCTCTCCTTTTCTAAACCCTATGTCTATCCTCAATTGTAAGCTTTAATATTTTTCATAGCTCTATCATTTTTGTATAATTTTTAAGTGCTCTATGATTACTGTGTGTAATTTTCATGACCATCATTGATCTTGTCTGAGCATGATGTTAGTCATTGTCACACTTTAAAATTTGTGTACTCAACTTTCCAAATACTAGATTCCAACCATTAGAAGTAAATTTCCTTATGATTGATATGTTCAAAGGACTGAAAAGAGTCAAAAAAACTTTTAAAATGGCATAAACATTCATCATTGACGCCAATCAAATTATTGTGTAAGTGGTGATTTCCTTATCAGAACAAGAGAATCAGAAACAAGAGCACGAGATTTCCTAAAGTTGCTGGAAGCATATTATCCCTTACAAATCCATTTGAATTTACTGTCTTGCTTGCTAGGCACTGTAGTTGTGCCTATTTCTATCTCTATTGAACCTTTGTCATTGACACCATCACTTTAAGTCTTGAAAAAGTGTAGTCAAGATTAAACCAGTTCAAGAATTAGTATCTCGTTTCTTCTTATTCATGAAGAATGTAGATGTAGGGTTGAAAAGAAACCAAGGTCAAGATTTTCTGGATTATAGTGGTCAAATTTCCAAACATTTATGAGTATGTTCTCAGCATTATGTTATGTGTCATTTCCAATAGCAATTTGACAACAAGGAATTTAATTTTATGAGGTTGGGCTACTAAAAAATGTAATTCAATTCCAAGATCCAACTCCTCTTTGTAATACAACATCCATAAATAATTTTTAACAACACATTCAAGTATGAAACCCATGACCAACGTACAAGGAAATAGGTAGAAGGTGTTTCAGAAGTATATCAATTCAATCAAAATGATTTCTATTTAATGACTCCATGAGAATTGAGAACTAGCTATTTTAGATATTGCTTATTTTATTTACAAATCACTTAAGTTACACGCTATAAGCAAAGCATTTAGGAATATTTTGCCATCTAATTTTAGTAACTTGGGCTAGGTTAGCAAGAGTTCTCACATAAGATCTAGAATATTTGATCAACTGATCAATAGGAAAACTTATAAACTAAACAAAAGAGGACAACATTCTTCTTAGAATTTTTATTCAGGAGAAAGGGGTGATGGAATCCCTTTACCCTATTTCTTATAAAAACTTTGATCTATTACATCTAATTGATCTTATGGGTTTTAATTCCACCAACATCATCACACAAAATCATTTTTATAGAAGGGCCAACCAAAGTTGTCACCTCAACCCTTTCTCCTATGATTATTATTGTGAATCTTTAAAAATTTTAAGCATCCCATCCCCCTCTGCTTTTCCATTTTTACCCAAGTCCTTGTCACAACTCTGAAATAGGAAGGGGATTTTGGAAATTAACAGAATTTTAATTATGGATATATTGACCCTGCTGGAACTAAATGCATGTTAAGGGTCATACCAATAGAGGTAATCAGATTGACAAGGATTTATCTAGTACCCATTGCCTAATTGCAATAGATAGAAATATCTTGTTTGCACATGTGTATGCATATGTATGGAAACGTAGTCCATAAAAAATTCTGGATATTCTGCTACATTTAGTTGATGTGGAATATTTAGAACATTTCTCCTTTATTCTTATCAAAAACACCAAATTTTTGTCAAATCAAACAAATAGTTTCCCCCATCCCATCAAAGGTTAGCCAACAGTATAGAAAAAATATGAATTTGAATTAAAGCTTATAGAATCAGATTTAGAATGTTTGTCTTTTGGTTGGTAAACAAAATTTGGTGATAAACTGGGGCCCTTAAAATCTTTCTAGGACTTATCTGGAAATCAAACACTAAATGGGCTAAGTGTATAACTAAGAAGTTTATGTAAATGTAGTCAGACTACTGTTTACTATGTTTCTACTCTGGGACATAAGATTAGGTAATTGTTCTTTCACTATAAAAACCACAATTCGAAATGTTGGATCATTGTATTATATAGCTATACAATGAGATTGTGAATTTTATTTTTTATGTGTTGTTATTATATCCTTGCTCATGGTGTGGTCTCTATGGCATTAATCCCTGGGTAAAATAGTTCCAGTTTGTTTAAGGCTGATTTGATTATTTTCAAGTGGTTGTCAGATTTTTTAAAACAACTTTTGTTTTACTTATTAGAGTCATGTGCTTATATAAAAAATAAGCCTTGGAGTTGGGGATAGGGGAAGCCAAAACATCAGAAGTAAAGATAGAGTACCACACTATCTTTAATGCAGAGTGGGATAAATTTGGACAATCTTTATATGGTTTTGTAAGTATGATTGTCTCCCTATACAAGAAAGTGGGTGCTACAACCTATATTCATCAGTTGAAGAAACTATACACAACTGAATTTATATAATGTTATAAATTATAACAACACTAACAATTGTTCAAGTTCAATAGTAAACAACTCCTGAATATTAAAAATTCATCACTAATAAAGGTGCCAACTATATTTAGATGTTGTAATGATCTAACTCCAAGATAATGTGTTTTCACATAGTTCTAGTTGTAGCCAACTTGTCATATTACAATATAGAGGTTTATTCTTCTTTTTAACTACACCAACCTCACAACAGTGCTTTTAGACATCATAGACATAAACTGAAACAGCTAGAGACACCATGTTGCAAACCTAAAAATATAGAATCATAGTGTGAACATTATCATATATTCTTCAGAACAATCAAACTATGGCTGACAATAGTGTATGGATGTCAATAGTGTTTATATTTGTAGGTATGTTTCATGCCCAAGTGTCATGCCCATATTTTCACTAGAAAACCCAACAATTTTTTTTTTTTTTTTTTAAATAAAATTAAATCCATTAGTTAAACTAATTAACACTCTAAACATTTGAAGTGTAGGAGTGTTCAATTCCAATACCGACAAATGAGCAATATAAAACTTATCATTATAACTTGTTCCATCTATACTCAAGGAGCTAACAAATAACTATACTCAGCTACATTCCTGCCTATACTTGAAGTTAAAATATTAGTAGGGTGATACTCTTAATATTAACATCGACCTTAATACCCTTGTTAAACCAATTAAATCTTAATTCCCACTTTTGTCCTTGGTACCCAACATTTTAGTTTACTATTATACATTTGTATTACTAGTATTAATGTTTTCTTTGATTTTAATGTTAGCACCAAATTAATTACCATTGCAAATTATAAATAATGGTAATTATGGTTTGATCTCCTATTATGACCCTTGCTTCGCTTAATAATAACTCTAATATTTAAACTCACTATTCTTTTGATTATTTATTATATAGTGACATCAACAATATTATTGCATTGTTCCAAACTATGCCACAAATACTTTATTGTTAGACTAAATATTATTATTAATTGTTAGCCCTAAATCAATAATAGTAAAATTATTATTTTAAATCAATTAATGAGATTTAAAGAATTTAACCTCCAATTTCTATTATTCTATTATTGAAGATAATGCTATTTTATTTTATGTATTTATTTATTTATTTAAAACAATTATATAATAATTTTATCAATATGACAATATGATTATCATCTTATTCTTCCTATAGTTAATATAAATCTAGCATTATCTTATTTCTATTTGATAATGGCATTATTATGGAAATTTTAAAATCCTCCATGATACACACTCTAATATATTTAATTATAGTAATATACAATATGCTGAAAGTTTTCCAATATTGAAACAATCCATGCTTTCAAACATTGTCTTTACTATTTTCATTGTTATTTTATTCTATATATCCATGCCAATGCTAAACTTATCTTTATTTATTTATTTTATAATATTAATAAACATTGATAACAAATATTAATATTCTTAACTCTCAGTTATAAATAATATCATTATTTTAATCTACTAAAGAGAATTGAAATTTAATTACACACTTTTATTATCAAGAATGTCATTCAAAATAATTTTATTATTAAGGAAGTTAATATTCCCACCACTTAATTTCCAGCCAACAATTAATTTTATAATTAAAAAAAAATTTACTGGCCGAAGTATTAATTCTTCCTATTAATGAAATATCATTTGCATTTCCATTTATGTGAAATTTAACATTGATTCCAGCAAAACTAAAGGGTTGGAGAAAGGAACAAGGAATTAAAATGTTGACCTTAGATGGAGCTAGCCAAGTTTAGCACCCATTATGCAGTCAGTTTTAGATATGGAAATAAATGAATATATATTTAATATATTTATATTATGCAAATATAAATATTTATAGTTGCATTGATGTAATATATGAAATATATTATATAATAGTGATGTGTATAATGGTTATACATTTTATATAACACCTGGAGATACAATGTATATATAAATTAAATGTCCCTTTGTTTTGAAAAAGCATACATTCATCAAATATATGTAAACCATTTTACCTCCCCAAGAAAACATGTTTTTTTATAAATTTTTTTTTTCTAAACAAGCAAATAAGTAAATCAATGTCTAAGAGATTTGAGATCAACTATGAAGACTTAGATTATTTCATATTAAGTTGATGAGAAATGCATTATATACATATATGTATATACTTTTCTTTTATGTAAGACTTAAATAAAAATATTTCTTTCATTGGTTACAAGGAGGAGTCACAAATATTTGTTTGGGCCCATTTTATCCTCCACTAAGAGATTTCATAATCTTTTCTACATCTTATAATATTGCAACTTGGATGAACATCTTTATATTTTTAACAAAAGGGGTTAGAATACTCCTTTAAAACTTGCAGCAATATTAATATCAGAATAAAAATAAGCAATGAATTTACATGCAAGGTGCTTAGGCTTGCTCTTTTCCATTTTCTTTCATGTTACCACAAACACCAGATTTCCATATTATAAAAAAATTTAAAGGAATACAGTGAACACACAATTGATTCAGCTTGCTCTTTTCCTCCTTTCATTTGCAACAAAATTCTAACCTACAATATTGTAACAATGCTTAATATTACATTGAATAACATACACAATTTAGTAAGGCTTGCTCTCCACCCTACTGTAATGGCGTCATGGAGCCTCATGGGCTCTAGCCATACCCCCGAGCAAGGAATTATTTTAGCTCCATGATGATAAATGGAGTCTTTTCTCATTTTTACAAAGAAATAAAACTAACATAGCACAAACTTAATGTATCTAAGTTCTCTACCTTCCATTCTCCACCATGATTCATTCCATATTTCACATCCTTACCACCAATAACAAAGGGAAATAGTAGTAGGAGAGAATACTTATCTCTTTATATGAGGAGGCTAACTCCTTGAACCTTCTTTCCTCTACCAAGCCATCTTGATCATTCTCTACTATCTTATGTTTTTCTCTTTTTTGTTAATTGTCTCTATTTTGACAATTATATTTCTAACACTTCATTTTTTACTTTCCTTTTTGTTAATTCTTAATTTTACATTTATTTGTTTTTTGTAGCTATTTCTACATTATTGACTACAAATGCAATCAAGCTTATGAACGATGGAAATCTAGGCTTGGATCCTCATCTCCAAGTATTAGCTACCTCTTGAACTTTGGTCATGGTCATGAGAGAAACAATTGATATAGAATAGACCTTTTTGATGGAGATCATAAACAAAGAGCATCATTGCCAAAAAAGTACAACCACTATATAACTTCTAAGAAAATTCATGAGGGTTCTATAATACAACTAACAAAATGCAGTTGTCCCATCATTTGTAGTTCAAGGTTAGTATGCAGGTTCAATACTATTTCTATGCCTTATAATTCACTTTCCAACTTCTACAATATATTACTAATTATATTTTTACTTACAATTACGTAGGTGGATTGTCATTTCACAACTAGAGCTTGCATGTACAGATCATTCCATCATTGGTGAACTTGTCTTCCGATTTCTAGAGCAAGAGGAACATCTACAAAACAATGCTACAAATACATTTGATTATCCTCTATCACCAACAACCCCAAAATCTAAAAGAATTTTATTTGGCATAGACCCATCTCAATCTAGGAAGGATATATCTATTAGCATTAGTCCTATCAAAAGTTTGAACCCTTTTCAAACAAGGTGGACTATCAAAGGCTATGTAACTATGAAAAAAGGAATCCACTGGTACACCAATCAAAAGGGAAGTGGACAAGTTTTTAACTTTGATATTATAGATAGTGAACACACAAAAACACATGTCACTTGCTTCAATGAAGTTGTAGATATTCATTTTGCAAATATTAATATTGGATGATCTATATATTCATTATTTGGTGGGACCATTAAATCTGCTAATAAGTCTTACAACAAGCTAGATAATGGAATAGAAATCACCTTAATGGTTGAATCAAAGGCGACACTCTGTGAAGATGACCTCTTTATTCCAAAACATCAATTCTCTTTCACACCTATAAAGGAAATTGTGAGTAAGAGTAATAATTTAGTTGTTGATATTATTGGAATTGTTGTTTGCGTAGATCCAATCTCTACAATAAGGAGGGATGGTACAAAGGTTTTGAGGTGGAGCATCAAGATATTAGATATGTTTGCATCAACTATAGATGTAACTTTATGGGGACCAATAACTTAGAAAGAAGGCACAAAACTTCAACACATGTACCAATCTGAACAAACCATTGCTCTAGCTATTAAAAATGGACGTGTTTTTGACTATAATGGAAAGGTAATAAGCACATTTGTAACTACACACCTATCCACAGACCCTGATATAGAAGAAGCAAAACAACTTAAAACTTGGTATGCACAAAATGTGGCTAATATTGTACCTTCCTCCACAAAGCTTGATGATATGCCTCCTATTATCACAAGAATGACAATTGCAAACATTCGAGAACAATCATCAAAAATAATACAACCCATCCAATTCATTTCAAGGGAAAAAATACTATTCATCAAATATAACTCCTTTTGTTATCCAACTTGTCCTCTTCAATCAAATGGAAAATAATGTAAGAAAAGGGTTATTCAAAATGAAGATAAATGGTATTGCTCAAAGTGTGCAACAACATTTGTAGATTGCAATTATAGGTACATATTTCAATTCAAACTGGAGGATCACACATATATAATATGGGGAGTTGCATTTGATGAGATAGCAACATAAGTCATGGGTATGTCTGTTCAAGAACTATATACATTACAATTCAATCATGAGGCAAAAAAAAGTACTGAAGATGTAATAATAAGTGTTATGCTTACACAATTCTTATTCACACTATCATGCAAAAACGAGACATACAATAATGAAGAACACTTGAAAGCAATGGTCATTAAAGCTGATAAAATAGATTTTACTGCAAAGAGAAATTTCTTGCTTTCTAAAGTCAATGAGATGTCGAATGATACAAACAACTAGGAATACATTCCTTATTTTCTATAAAACAGTTTATAATATATTCTTGTACTTGTAAATATTCTTTTACTGCTATGTCTATCAAATAAAACACAATTTGAATAAAAAATACTTCACCCTTTTTTGTAAGCGAGTATTTGAATTATTGTTTATTGAAATTTTTTATAGTGTTAACATTTTTAGTTTACTGGTTACAAATCTTCATTTACTATGTATAAAAAATTCTATGTGCTCTTTATTTATTGTCCCAGATAATCTTGATTCCTTTCAGCACAACACAGTAGGTTGCATGTCAAATTTCAAATATTTTCTTTGCATTTTTATGTATATAATGTTTTCTCAGTGCATCATTATGTAATAGAAATTTCACTTCTGAGTTATACAGTAAAAATAAATGAAAGAACATGTTTTATTTTTCAAAATAAATGCATGGTGAATACCCTATGTCTTTTAAATAAGTGTGCAAATGAAATAAGACATACATAATAGATTGAATATGATTTTCTACTGTAGAATTGTTTTTTATGTGCTCTTTGCTTCTTGCTTGTGGATTACCCTTAGAAATAGACTACTTATATGTTTATGAGATTGAATGGGATTGGGTCTAGCACTATCTAGGTTGGATCCTTAAGATCCCTATTGGTTCTTATTTTTTGTTGTGGTTGTTCTTGAAAACTTGACTGCAGTTACATCTCTCTCTGATTTATTTTAATGGATTGTTTTGTTTTTTGCATAGCTCATGTTACTTGAACTCCAAATGGTTCCTTCTACACAATCAAACTAGAGCTGAAGAAACATTAATACTCAATCAAATATAAGTTAATTAATATGACATTTTATTATGACATTTCAAGTAATATAGAATATAGAAAGAGTACACAAGAGACACCAAATTGAGGGTCTCAAAAGAAATGATACTACTTTCCATAACCCCACAACATACACTCCATTCTAGCAACAACCAGAAAACCAAATGATGGTACAAACTCCTTCCATGAGATGACCAAAATGGTAGAAAGTTTCATCAAATGAATAATATGGATAGCTAGAGTCAATAGCCCACTAAAATTTGATCTTTATTTTTATTTTGACACCTTCTCCATAGCTACATCTTATCCTATTAGGGCAACACTGGTCTTTCTTGATTAAGCAAACTTGAAGGACTTGACTGCTCTACATAATTCCCTAATGAGAGGTTATCCAATTTTCTTCTTTTGTAGAGATAATTTGAGTATGAGTGTGATAAAAAGTACATGAGTATGTGCATTATATGGTCCAAGGGGATTGCAAGTATGAGTGTGTAGCAACCGTCAACTTAGATGTCATGATAGAAGATGGCTATTGTGTTGGTTTCCTCATATTCAATATGGGACTAGTTTTACCACTTGAACTCATACCATTTGGCTCTTATTTAGGATTAGACTCAGATATATCTTGTATTTCTTTTTAAAAATTGCAAGATTTGCATTTTCCATCGAAAATATAAAAATGTTGTTCCATAAAAGAAAGAAAAGCTAGCATGAACCTCTCCTATTCTAAAACTTTTCTTAACAAAATTTATGCAAGAACTATACAATTGATGATATCCTGCAAGAGAAAACTTGCTTAGCCTCTAGAGCCATAATGCATCAAAACTTCAATATTAGACACACCAAATTACACATAGATTTAATAGTACTAGCAGAAAATTCACACACCTCTTCACTGCTCTGCATTTCAAAGCTAAACAATATGATTGTAGACATGGAAAATATACCAACATACTTGATCCTGACTACTAACATCATTACATCGTAAAATCATCCCTCAGTCTAACCATTTAATCGAATATCTTTATTTGATTAAATTCATCAATTTTCCTCTCTTAATTAAATAAATCATTTTATCTAATTAAGTCTTTTTCTCTTGTTAATTAAATCAATCTATCTGATCTAATTAACCATATGTCCATATTTAATTAAATAATTCTCTTTATTTGATTAAATCTCTAAAGTCTATCTATTAAATTAAATAAATTAAACCTTGTTTAATTTAAGCTAACCAATCATCCTCTTTTGTTAAATAAATTAAAATATTGATTTAACTAAGTCTAAAATCACATTCCTCTCATATTTGATTTAAATAAATCCTAAAATCTAAGTCAAATTTGTCACATCATCTAATCCCCCATTAAATTAGTTGACCCTTGATTAATTTAGTCCTAATTCATGTCCCATTTTCTAGCTTTTGCCACTTGCTCATGAAAATACATTTAATTCATTTATTAAATCTCTATTTTCTCTCAACATGGCATAATGGAGGAATATTCCCTCAAATTTGAATTCAAAATCCAAGTGGACTTTGTCCTTCCAAAAAGACATTAACTTCACCTAATAAGTCCTTTCACCTTGATCCATGTGGCATTTAAGGCATTTCTTTCCCCTCTTGTATGCCATTTCACTAATTTAGAATATCACCTAATTGCATTTATGGGCACATTCATCAAAATGTGCACATTCCTCAACCATTCTCATCTTGACAAGTGGCACCTTGCCATTGGTTGAAAATTAGTCCCACATTGTTCCATTTTGGGCATTTATCCAACTTTTCAATCTGTAAATAAGAGATCTCATTCCTCATTTTAATCATCCACAATTTGAGCAAAGTTACTATACTCAAATCCGTAGCAATTCCCATCCATTTTTATCCAATCTTAGCTAGGTTATGTAGATTTTCATCTTGGAGCACACTTCAATCTTTAAAAAAGTGGATCACATCTTCATCAAATCATCAAATCTTGCATAGGAGTTGGGAAAGGGCCAATTTCCACATCAAATTGGAACCAACTCCCCCATAAGATCAAGAGTTTGCATGTTCTTAATAGGATTTAGTTGGTTTTTATCTTCTTTCATTGTGTTCTTGTTTTATTCCTATTTTGAGCATATGTAGTTAAATGGATTTTATGGGGAACTTAGATTCTAACTTGCATTTCAATCTTCTAATATGTGTATTCTTTGTGTTTTTTAGGCACTAGGATCTTGGTTCACACATTTGGTGCTAGAAGGAGGGCAGTTTGTTAACACGCCAGTTTGTTTTGTTAACACATATACATTCATTAACATAGTCTCGTTAACACACAATTCATTAACACATAGTCTCATTAACATAGTCTCGTTGACACAGTTTGTTAACACATATGATGTTCGTTAAGACATTAAACATTTGTTAACAAATACATCTATTGTTTCTGATTTCAACTTGGGTTCTAAGGCAGTAATAGTATTTTTTCTAGGCTCTACCAAGTACTCTAGATCACATGACACCATTGCTATTAGGAAGAAGAGATTAATCACAAAGAAAATGAAGGGAGAAATGTAGTAATCAAATAATGAAAAGTAGATAGAAATGGCATCGCTGATTTGAGTAAAGTGTATTGACTTGAATCTTATTTTGCTTCATCATTGTAACATTATTTGGCTTTGTAATATTCTGTTGATAAAAAAACTCCTGATTGCTAAAGTAGAGAAGCTGCATTTTTTTTTTTTTACTAAGCTGGGAAATTAGTGCTAAGAGATAAAGTATTCTCTTTCACATGTAAACGATGGCACCGACTTTCTTCCTGTAAGTAGCTCTATAAATCACTTCTCATTTACTATTTTGCAGGAGGATTTTGAAGCAATATTTGAAGTCTATGCTGTGCATTAATGCACATCTCCTTGAAGATTTTGTGTCATACAGTTTAATTTTATTGTCTATATTCTTATAGTTTGATGGTGTGTAGTCCTTGCATTTAAGTGATTTGACACACATGTAAGGGAGTACTTGTTTAATATTGATTCAAACATTAAATTGGAAGGAGAAGGCACCTTTATTGATAGATTTTAACAACAAAGAATGACATTTATTGTTGGAATATTTTAACAAGTTAGAGGAGGCACCTATGTTATCAATTAAAATATTTAAAATATTTGTTTTTGCTCTATTCTTTTATTATCCTTGACTACTGCAATTGCAGTTGATAATTGCTAAATTAGTTTCTTTGACTCAAAAGATTCTTATTGGTTTCCCCTATTTTGTCTCAAAAAAATATTAACACCAAAAGAATGACATAATCTAAGATTTTAGGTAGTCTTTAATAATTTACATTTTTTTCTGAAATTTTAGACATACTACTTGCAAAAAGGTTCATAAGTGTTATAAACGAAATGCCTTAAAATTATGGAATACAATGGTTGACATGCCTTGTGGATACTCCTATAAATTTTGCAATGTATGCCTAAAACTTGTTTGTGTTTGTTTTGTAACATTGTAGGTTGGCATTGGGAGACAACGAGGGTTTTTCTCTCACATTGGAATCAAAGAACACAAATGGATTGGAGTTGAAGAATTGAGAATTAAATTTGAAGTTGACAAAGAATTTTGAAATGCTTAGAGCTTCCATTCTATGCTTTAGTTTTCTGTTTTAGACCAACTTACTTCTTTTTGGATTCTAAAAAGAACACTACAAAAGCTTTTGTTTTTGCTACAAAGGGCTTAAAGGAACTTTAGAAAAACTTGATAGATTTGGTTTAAGGTTAACAATTGAACAAGGAAAATTCCACATTTGATTTGGTGCTATAAAAAGAATTCACTTTTTCTTTGTGGACTTAAAATGAAGAAGTGTTTCTTTGTCTTGTAATTACTTACTCAAAGTAGTATCACTAAAAGGACGTATGCGCTTCTCTCATGCCTCACAACGATCTTGAGTATCAAAAGGCCTTTTTGTGACATTAAATTGCGTAAGTAATTACCCAAACACATTTCAATTTGGGTTTAAAATTGAACAACAAATCTTGCGAGTGTGAGTGGAACATGTTGCGTGTGTTGTCCCTTTGTTTCTAAATGAAGGTTGATCGAACTATGAATATGTTTGCTCACTTTTGTTTATCTTAGAGGGCCTTCCTTGGGGAAAGAGTACTCACCCAAGGGAATGACTCAACCTGTAACACTCTAAAGCCAAGAGTATTTCCAGTTGGGATATAAAAGTGGGTACTGAAACAAAGGCTAGTATCACGTGGTTGGTTCTGGCAAGAAGGGCAACAATGGTATCTCGCCTCGATGGATCAACTCCTACGAACGAAAAGTATGAACTAAAACCCTTGTTGTAGAAAGGAAAAAATCCCTATCTATTTGTTGGTGCAAGAACGGTCGTTCTGAAGTCGCCCCACACTTTTATAGTTTTTAGTAGAAATGGAAAGTATGCCATGGGAGTTTCATGGGTACTAATGCTTGGCTGCCCTAAGAAGTGAGTCTTGTGGAGGGGAGCCAGTGGGGTCAAGCATCTAACCATTCGCTAAAAATAAGCATAGCTGGATTTTTCCAAGTGGGGACTCAACAAATATAGTCTTTCATATCCATAGGGTTGTGCTTGTTCTTGGTTACAAAACACATTACTTGATCAGAAACATTGGAAAACCAACATTCAACATGAGCATCAAATCTCAAACCCTTTAGGAGAAGCAAATATCCTTGAACGAATTCACATGCTATTGCTTGCCCTTGGGATTCTCATCCTTAGAGGCTAATCAAGAGTGTGTTTGTGGTAAAGATAACTCATTAAGTAAAGTTATGAAAGAACAGAACTCCACACATGTGATTGGTATCTTTTGGTCATATGGTTTTTCATGCAAACATTGTTCTTTTGGTTTGAACTATTTTTTTGGGAAAAGCATGTTCTTCACTATCTTGGTCTTTTAAACAAGGTCCTTCTTAGGTTCATTTAAGATCAAACCAAACACCTCATTCATCCAAATATTTATCATCTCCATCTCACAAATAACTTTAGAGCTATGGAAACATCATTATAGAATTGGGTAAATCATAAAAAATCACAACCACCTTGTTTAGTTAGGTGTGTTTGGATGAATCCTTCCTCACATAGTTAAATTATCACTTCTTTGAACAAGTTCATCCTAAGATAACATCTAACATTTTAGGGTTTACAAGCTCATTATCCAATCAAACCAATCAAAATCAAACCCTAAGTCTAGCATTGATCCAAAGTCCCTAAAAATTCAACAACCATATAATTCACCCCTTTCATCCTTCATCTCATCATTGGTCCTAAATTACCTTAGGGGTCACTTTTGCAACAAGGTCAAAACACAAGAAGAATATGGAATATAAAATTGATCCATACATCATGAGCAGTCTAAACAAACCAAACTATCAAAGCCTTACAATGCCAATTGATTTTCAACACTCACATTGATACTGTAATCTATACACAAAATCATTATCTCCTACAAACCTCGATGGTACAACAAATGTGAGTATGCCCAGTCAAGAGTTTGGAACATCTTTCTCGATGGTAGATTTAAATCCAAGTCCAAACCTACAAATCTATCAACCAAACACTCAATGGATGAGTCTTCCATAAAACAACATCATCCCACCAAATCCATACATTCCAAGTTAAGTTTTCTAAACATGAACATTTCAAATCCACACTTGGTAAACTTTGGGATAGATATGTTTGCAAATCATACAAATGTTGTTCAAAGTACAAACAAGATGTTAAAAACTCCATGTATTCATCCAAGTCAAGGTAACACCATGCAAAATCAAAGTTACCTAAATCAAGGAAATGATATTCCCAAACACAACAATGTTCAATTTCAACCTATAATGCCAAACTAAGCGTCATCCCAAATTAGAACATTGTCCATAATCAATTTGTCCATGATCCCATACAAACACCACAAGTACACATTCCAAATCTGCTTGAACAAAAAGAGTCAACTGCATCAAGGGAGTTGAGATCAAAATCAAGACCAAACTTTGCTAGATCAAATTGCTTCACTTGCTAAAATAATTGAAGCATTGCAACAAGATACATCTCCACCTCAAAATCAATACACTCTTCCACTAGCTAAACCATGTCATCAAAGCATTGAGTTGTGTCCACAACCACACCAAGAACAATATCTCCAATGTCAAGAAGTTGGATATCAAGATCAACAACATCAACAACAAATCCAACTCCCACATCTCAAAGATCAATCACCACACCTCCAAAATCAATCACCACAAGTTCAATTTAAAGTACAAATCTCGCAGGGTAACAAACGAAAATACACACCACTTGGGAAACCAATCAAATCAATCATGCAACAGTTGGTGTAGGAAAAACTCATCACAATTCCCACCTATGAAAATTATCAAGATCCCTTAGTGAAACCGCCATGGTACAATGAAAATCACCTTTGTGATTTCCATAAAATCAAAAGACACACAACATCAGATTGTATTCGACTCAAAAATCTCATCCAAGACCTCATTGATCAAAAAATAATCACTATTGGGGAAAATGATGAAGATTCAACCACTAGTGATAGCATTGGCAATCTCTCCACCACAATTGTTAAAAAAAATGATCAATATCTTTCCATTAATAAGAACATTGAAGATGTTTCTACCTCATCCGATGACCAACTCACCATACATCAAGAACCAATTTTTAGTGATCTATTTCAAGGAGAGTTATAATTTTTTGATTCTATTGACATAATCCATGACCCATCGACCAATGATCATGTTGAAAATGTCTCTACATCACCTAATGAGTTAGAGAACATATCTCAAGAATTTATTCCAAAACATGATCAACATCTTTCACCAAAGTCTAGCAATGTCCCTTTTAAAGACATATTGACATCCTTTGACCTCATGGTTACAAAAAGGGTCCTCAACTCAATATTTGATCCAAATCCACTCAAATATCAAGAGAATATTGAGCCACTTCCCATGCCTAATGAAGATATCCAAGAACCCTTTGTAAGAAATCCATCCTTTGAAACTAACCCATGTCAAGAACATGATCCAAAGCATGCCAAAATAAATTCTAAAATCATTCAAGATCAATAATTTGTATCTCCAAGCTCCTATAATGATCTAATGGACACTCTCCTATCTATACAAAATGTCACAAATGATTATCATATCCACATAGCACATACTCCTCCATATATACCCATGAGGTGCTTTCTTTGAATAGACACATAGATGACCTTGATTGAGAACATGATTCCTTTACTCCTGACATTATTACACAAAAAGAGCAGGTTATTGATTCCTATAGTCAAATTGAGTTGTCAACACTAGGATCAGATATATATCCCAAATCCAGACTGAGGACATCATGTATGAAGAAATCCAACATTATCTACTCAAGGAAACAAGTCAGACATAACATGGTATTCTAAAGTCAGCATAGCAACAAATTGAAATAACGTCATCTACAGTGGCATTTATCAGATAATGCATTCTAAATAGGAACTCTCAAAATAGACAGAACCAAGGAACAAAGGTGTCACTAGCACCATACTGGGGGCAACTTTGTCTCAAGAAAACATCAACATAGGGAGCACGAAGAATTCTTATGATGAAACCAATGCCAATACTACAACCAACCACACCATGAATCTTCATCCACCCATCACCCCATCCATGAATTGGGACCAACATCAAAAGAAGGTTTTGAATCAAAACACAAAGAACATTATCAAAGAAAAAGAAGCTAAAAATAATATCAGACAAATCAAATATGCATGGATACCAAAGAATACAAAGAAAAATAATCCCTATCAAACTCCATTAGTCAAAGAAACTATGAGGAAAAATAAAAAAGGGAAAAGTATCCATCAAAGATGTCCACAAAAGTAAAAGAAGGCTTCTCAAACAATGTACAAAGTATATCAAGAAGTTGGTCCTAATTACACATACACTTTTGTATCCACCATCATTTCTCATCTTCCCAAGTTTGGAGAGTCAAAGGTTCCAAATTATCAACCAATCCATCTTTTATTCCTAAACACACTCCATCCATGCCTCCACGCATGATATCAAATTCTCACATTGACCAGGTATTGGGAATGGCCCTTCATCATAAGGATTCAGAAGGAACTCTATTGCGATGTGTGTACGTAGATAGAGTTAACTCCAGTATCAATAAAGCATATCAGAAATCTCAAAAGTTGCATTCAAGTGCACATATCTTAGCAAAGCAACTTCTTCAAGCAGGATATCAATGGCACATTATGACAGGGGCATCTACATCAACACCACAAGGTGGTTCAACATGAGCTTAAGATCTTTCAAAAAAACCAAAAAAAAAAATTCAAAAAATGATGAAAAACAATAAAGAGAAAAATCTTCCTCTGGTGAAAACCACTTTGGTGGTGCTTTGGGCAAGTACCTTGGTGAAAACCTGGCAAATAGGTGCCTTGTGTAAATAAGCACTTTCCATCCACTAGGACCTTCATAGCTTATTTTGTATCATCCCTCCATCACACATCCATCTTCCATCACATTCCATATCTCCATCTATCATCCACTCGCATCTGCACCATAGCTTGGTCTTGTGTTTGTGTCATGATCCCTCCTAGTACCACTTGGCCCATTCTCAAGGTCAGTTTGTCCTGCCTTTATTGGAGTAGTCTATTGCATCACGCTGGGGGCATGTTCTCATCAAATCAAATTTGTGTATATTCTTGAAGTCCTAAAATAAAAAAATCCAAAAAAATCAGAAAAATTCAAAAAATCCAAAAACATCATAAAACTAGAAAAATCCAAAAACATCAGAAAATTAAAAAATCCAAAAATATTCATAAAACCGAAAAAATCCAAAAACATCCAAAACATATCAAAATTCAAAAACAGGTCAAAAATTTAGTCAAAAAGTCAAAAATAGAGTCGTCTTGTCGAACTAAGGGTCCCTGAGCCTTGAACATAGGCAAGGTTGATCTTTGATCATCCCCCGAGAAACTTAGGTCAGTCCTTTAGGAGTCTACCATAATAAACTGGCAATGTGTTTGTTCATATCTCATCAAATAATCGAGTTTGTGTTAGTCGAACTACGTGGTCTCTGCATGTATAACATAGGCAAGGCTAATTTGTTGATCAGCCCCCGAGGCTCCTAGGATAGGTCTTTAGGTTAGGTCTTGGTCAAAATCTCTGAAAACTCCAAAACATTTGAAAATCTCAAAAATACCAAAAAATAGCCTCAAAACATTTCAAAAACTCCAAAAAAATCCAAATATTTGAAAAAATCCATCTATCTCATCTCGCTTTCACCTACAATAAATATCACTCACAATAAATCAATCATCATCCCCAACCTTTGGCAAAACAGTCAGAAACAAGTCTAGTAGTTCAAAAAGTGAAAACTCAAACGTCAAAATCTTAAGTTTAGGTCAGTACGTAAACAAGTTGGTCAACTCTTTGTGTCAATAGCCTATCATCCAATTAGTCCCATATCAAATCATCTGATATCGTCATGTCCTAGGATGCATCCTTCCTACAATGGACATCAACATTAGGCATCACTGTAGTTTAGTCTTGGCTAGCAGTATTGAAGAAAATTAGCTTGTTTGTTTACTCTATCTTTGTATTTTGATTTATCTTATTGCGCTCATTCCAAGGACCTCTCAATGATGTCTATACAAAAATATTTTGAGAGATAGGAATGGGGCAACGATCATTATCTCTTTATTTGCTATTCTTGTTGGATATCTTTGTAATATAACCTCGATGAATACTTGCTTTATTAGGTGTGTATGGAGGGTGTTTTAGATGTCTTGTTGACCACATAGGAAGGCTTTCTTTTCTATGTTTTGGTCCAAGATATTTGAAGTACCTAAAGTGAATCCTAATAAAGTTTTTGTATGTTAGGTGTGAACAAGGATACTCCTATCTGATTGTCAAGTCAAAGTCCATCACACTGGGTATAATGCCATCCTGGTTCTTTATACCTCGATGCATCATACCTATGTGTGTTATCAAACATAAGGTAATTAGCCCTTTGAAAATCCTAACTCCTCGACAAGCAAATCATCATCATCATTATCTCATGTTTTGTTGGAATCTTTTGGATTTCTTCTATCTCTTTCTTTTCACACTAACAATGGTACCATGATAGTTGATTAGATCATCATTGCATCCATCTTGCATCCATAAACTGTCACCATATGGCATATTGCATAACATAACACATACATACATTTATTCTAAAGCATTACGTAAATCATTCATCCCATATAATATCTGCATCATCATAGGCATATCATAAATCACATAATAAGAATCATTTGTATTTATCATATTATAACATTGCACTGCATATACTATCCATCATGGCATAAATAGATTTATTAGTCTAAGCATCTACATAGCATAACATCCACACATAACCATCATAAAAAGTGCATAAAAGGATACTGAAAAAGAAATGCATCCATACATCCATCACATTACATCATGGCATCATAGGATAAATCCATTGCATAACATATAGAAATTAAAATCCATCCATAAACACATCACATATCATAAGCAGATCAAAATCATCATCTCATATATCATCAAGTGTACTGGGTATGTGCAGGATCATGACGGGCCAAAAAGTGGCGATATGATGGGTATGTGGCTGTCAACTTTTTTTTTACACAAGATTGATTAAAAAAAAAGGGTTTATAAAGGAATTCTAAGCTTTCCACCAATATAAAGTATGCTTTACTTTGAATACAATAAATAATTATTATTCACTTTCTATTTGAATTACAACTAAAGTCCTGATTGATAGGTTGATTGAAAAACATCTATAGCTTTCAAACGGTATCGTATTTTTTGAATCCAAAACATGCATCACATTTATGCTTCGCATACTATAGGATTAAAAAACAATGAATTTCATGAAGTTTTGACCAAGTTAAGGTGGTCGACATACGAGTTTCTATATTTTTAAAATTTGTAATAAAAAAATCATAATTAATTATTTACTTGGAAAAAAATTACAAAAAAATGTGCATTACATTAGGACATGATTCATCTACTTATATATAAAATATTATACAAAAATATTATCATTTTATTTTGCTTAGGGTGGTCAGACAGACACCTACTTCTTATTTTTTTGCTTGAAATTTAAGTACTATTGCATTGAAATTTCAAATTTTCACCAAATAGATTTATTTTTAAAAAATAAACCTAGTAGTTTAGAAACAAAATTCAATTTTCTATAGATTTTATTCTTAAATATTTTTGAAATAATATAGATAACTTATTCAAATTTTTACATCAAGTTGCCTAACTCTGATTTTTCTGAATTTCATTGCCACTTAAGGGCTTATTTTTTCCATGATGATCCTGCACATACTCTACTGTCATGATAAAAAAAATAGACCAAGTATCAAGTATATAAATACAAAATGGCCCATGGGGATATCAAAAGTGAGCCAAAAAGGGCACAAAAAGAATCATGTCTTTGATCAAAATGAAGGCCTAACCCTCTTGGCTGCTGCCCTCGCCACCCACTCTCTCCCTGTGTTGCTCTGCTAGACTGTGGCTAGTCCTCTAGGAAAAATATGGTGCTTAGGCTGCTCTCGACAAGGCCTGATGGTAGTGCATCCTATAATAATTAGCCTCTCAGACAACCTCTCTGTATGAGCGAAGTGATACAGTGCTCTGGGAGGAGGCAACCATGCTCTCTAACTGCTATCAGCAACCCATCTCTATTGTCGCATGTATCTCTGTGGCCTACCTTTGCAAAATGGCTTGGTCTCGCTCAGCCCTAGCCTGATCCCTCTCTAGTCTTAGTGTCTGTACCTGGGCCTACAGCTGCAAAATCCACCCATCCCTGCTCAAGATCTAGCTGTAATGGTGGCTGCACATTGGGCTGATCCTAGTCCCCATCCCTGGGTGGTGTCGAGATCCTATCGTGATGTCCATCCTAGTGACCTGGATCCTGATCCTGTCGGGGGACCTCCTACCTCTACTCTCCATCCTGTTGATTTGGGAGTACCTAATCCTGAACCTGTCCTCCCCAGGCTCGCCCTACCCCTCTACATCGAGCAGATGGTGTCCCTGATATTGTGAGCCGTAGAGGTGGTTGAAACCAATCTCTGTATGCCTGTGTCACCTATGGATTTGCCTCTCCTTGTTCATATGTCCACGACTGGGCCACCAACTGTCTAAAGCTCTCCACTGCCTCATGGGAAGGTATGTATCGGTGCCATGCACCCTGTGTCACTATCCTCACAAAAATGGCCACATAGCCATCATCCAACCTATCTTGAGGCTCCCCAAACTGTCACTGGACCCTACTCGACAGGTACATCTGTAGCATGGTATGCTCTCTCCCCTGCATCAAGCGATCCTAGCGTGCAAAGAATAACTATTGCACATCATCAAACCATGCAGGTTGTCCAAGGTATGACCGCCATCTGAAAACTCGCAAGTCATCAAGGACCCTCCGACAGTTAGGAATCTCTTGCTGTCCAGTGCATGTAAATGAAAGGCCTCCCCTGTAGCACCAAACAACTGGATCATCTAGCTCCATCAACACTAGAATGACTTGTGGATGAAGCACAGGGATGTGCTCCCATGTCTAGATATGAAAAATTGTAACTCCTGCCCCGAGTGTTCTACCGTCTAGGTATGCAAACTTGTGTAAATCCCTGTAAAGGGAGGCTAGTAAAATTGGGCCCCATGCAAACAATGTCCGTCTCCGTCAGACGATTCGCTCCTAGGAAAGCTCCCATCCTGGACTAAAATATCGGCCTCGTCGATCTGGGGCAACAAGAGCTGATATAATCACAACAATAATCAAGTGGCAGGTTGAGGCGAGGGGCCTGTGGCGCTCCAACTTGATCTAACCCTGACATAAAACAATCTCATCAGTGTCTAGGATGACATAACAAGCCTCCTTCCCAACAACCATATCGTAGATAACTCGCTTGCCATGGATAGGAAATCTCAAGATCTACCACACGTCCTCTAGTATGACTGTGGCCTTGCCAGTCAAAAGGTGAAATGAAGAAGTCTCACTGTGCCATCTCTCGAAAAGCACTGTCATCATGCCTATGTGTGCTCGCATCGGAATTGCATAAGAAATGTCCCATAGCCCCATCTCTCCGAGGTGCTCTTGCTCCCTCTCAGTCAAATCCCGCAAAAGGCCCAAAATCTCCTGAGACCTATGCTCGTGCGAATAAATCTCTCTCACCTCCTCCTACATCAGGAAAAGTCACCATGTTAAACCTCATTGAAAAATCTTTACCCGAGCTAATCTCAACGTCTAGAAAGTTACCCCAGTGTCACAACCTATGAAGGTGTTGTAGTTTGAAATTTGTAAACTATGACATTGGAATCTTCCAAATCTCAAACTGCACCATGCTGGTGCACTTTGCAAAAGTGACATAGTTTAGCCTGAAACCCTAAATTCAAAGTCCACCGCGACATTGGAGTTTAAAACATAGCGGTGCATTTCATAAAGGTGTTGGAGTTTGAAGTTTGCACTCAAAATCTAAACTCCACCACAGCAGTCCATCATGCGATGGCAGTGCAATTTAAAACATCAAACGGTTCAGTTTAAAATTTGAGTGGTGCAATATGGCACCACGCTTAGAGACCTAACTTTAAATGCATTAAATGAGCACGTAAAACGAAAAATCAAGCTTGGGTCAAGTTGACACACTAGTGCTTGAGTGCTAGGAAGGTTGTGGTATGTCCATACTCGGTCGGAAATGTGCATCGGGAGCTGTCGTTGTGCCATCTCGTCAAGGTTTCAAAATCTCCTAAGGTTGAATGTGAAAATGAATTGAAAATGGCCCCTTGAGGCCTATTTAAGCCTAAAAATTAGGGTTTTTTCACCCCATTTGGCCGTTCTGTTAGGATTTTGGTCCCCCGACCTAGTTTTTGTTCGTTTGAAGGCTATTTTTTATCATTTTTTGTGTTTTATCTCATTTTCTGGCCTCCTGGAGCCTTTTTGGACCCGTTGGGCACCTTCTCTTTTTTCGTGAGATCATCCAAAAATTAGAATTTTCATCCAATCTCTCGAGGGGGCAGTATATCGGCGTAGTTCTCTCATTGGGGCAATAGTGGGGAAAGTTTTGAAATTGAAAATTTTGGTGTTTGATCGAGACACTTTATTCTTTGAACCAAGGTAACAAATGCTTTGCTTCGAAGAGGGAAAAAATGTAGACATGGAAAATATACCAACATACTTGATCATGACTACTAACATTGTTTCATCCTAAATCCCTTAGTCTAACCATTTAATCGAATATCTTTATTTGATTAAATTCATCAATTTTCCTCTCTTAATTAAATAAATCATTTTATCTAATTAAGTCTAGAGCTTGTTAATTAAATCAATCTATTTGATCTAATTAACCCTATGTCCATATTTAATTAAATAATTCTCTTTATTTGATTAAATCTCTAAAGTCTATCTATTAAATTAAATAAATTAAACCTTGATTAATTTAAGCTAACCAATCATCCTCTTTTGTTAAATAAATCAAAATATTTATTTTAAAAAGTCTAAAATCACATTCCTCTCATATTTGATTTAAATAAATCCTAAAATCTAAGTCAAATTTGTCACATCATCTAATCCCCCATTAAATTAATTGGCCTTTGATTAATTTAGTCCTAATTCATGTCCCATCCTCTAGATTTTGCCACTTACGCCACATGAAAATACATTTAATTCATTTATTAAATATCTATTTTCTCTCAACATGGCATAATGGAGGAATATTCCCTCAAATTTGAATTCAAAATCCAAGTGGACTTTGTCCTTCCAACAAGACATTAACTTCACCTAATAAGTCCTTTTGCCTTGAGCCATGTGGCATTTAAGGCATTTTTTCCCCTCTTGCATGTCATTTCACTAATTTCAAATATCACCTAATTGCATTTATGAGAACATTCATCAAAATGTGCACATCCCTCAACCATTCTCATCTTGACAAGTGGCATCATGCCATTGGTTGAAAATTAGTCCCACATTGTTCCATTTTGGGCATTTCTCCAACTTGTCAATCTGTAAATAAGAGGTCTCATTCCTCATTTTAATCATCCACAATTTGAGCAAAGTTACTATACTCAAATCCATAGCAATTCTCATCCATCTTTATCCAATCTTAGCTAGGTTATGCAGATTTTCATCTTGGAGCACACTTTAGTCTTCAACAAAGTGGATCACATCTTCATAAAATCATCAAAGCTTGCATAGGAGTTGGGAAAGGGCCAATTTCCACATCAAATTGGCACCAAATCCCCCATAAGATCAAGAGTTTGCATGTTCTTAATAGGATTTAGTTGGTTTTTATCTTCTTTCATTATGTTCTTGTTTTATTCCTATTTTGAGCATAGTTAAATAGATTTTATGGGGAACTTAGATTCTAACTTGCATTTCAATCTTCTAATATGTGTATTCTTTGTGTTTTGCAGGCACTAGGATCTTGGTTCACACATTTAGCACTAGAAGGAGAGTAGTTTGTTAACAAATAAAATATGTTAACACAACTGTTTGTTTTGTTAACACATATATGTTAACATAGAAAGTTTGTTAACACAGACAGTTTTTTAACACAATAGTTTGTTTTGTTAACACATACACATGTTTAATAACATAGTATCGTTAACACACAGTTCGTTAACACAGTCTTGTTAACACATACGACGTTTGTTAACACATTAAACATTTGTTAACAAATTATACATTTGTTGTTTCTGAGCTCAACTTGGGTTCTAAGGCACTAATAGTATTTTTTCTAGGCTCTATCGAGTACTCTATCACATGATGCCATTGTTGTTAGGAAGAAGAGATTAATCACAAAGAAAATGAAGGGAGAAATGTAGTAAGCAAACAATGAAAAGCAGATAGGAATGACATCATTGATTTGAGTAAAGCGTATTGACTTGAATCTTATTTTGCTTCATCACTGTAACATTTTTTGGCTTTTTAATATTCTGTTGATAAAGAAACTCCTGATTGCTAAAGTAGAGAAGATGCATTTTTTTTTTACTAAGATGGGAAATTAGTGCTCAGAGATAATTTATTCTCTTTCATGTGTAAACGATGACACCAACTTTCTTCCTGTAAGTAGCACTATAAATCACTTCTCATTTACTGTTTTGTAGGAGGATTTTGAAGCAATATCTGCAGTCTTTGTTGCACATTAATGCACATCTCCTTGAAGATTTTGTGTCATACAGTTTAATTTTATTGTCTATATTCTTACAGATTGATGGTGTGTAGTCCTTAGAGTCATTTAAGCGATTTGACACACATGTAAGAGAGTACTTGTTTACTATTGATTCAAACATTAATTTGGAAGGAGAAGGGGCCTTTATTGATAGATTTCATCAACAAAGAATGGTATTTATTGTTGGGAGATTTTAACAAGTTGGAGGAGGCACCTATGCTATCAATTAAAGTATTTAAAATATTTGTTTTTTCTCTATTATTTTATTATCCTTGACTACTAGAATTGTAGTTGATAATTCCTAAATTAGTTTTTTTTTACTAAAAGGATTCTTATTGGTTTCCCCTATTTTGTCTCAAAAAAATCTTAACACCAAAAGAATGACATAATCTAAGATTTTAGGCAGTCTTATATAAAACTTTTTGCTGAAATTTTAGACATGATACTACTTGCAAAAAGGTTCATAAGTGTTATAAATGAAACTCCTTAAAATGATGGAATACAAGGGTTGACATGCCTTGTGCATACTCCTATAAATTTTGCATTGTATGCCTAAAACTTGTTTGTGTTTGTTTTGTTCATTGTAGGTTGGCATCGGGAGACAATGACAATTTTTCTATCACATTGGAATCAAAGAACACAAATAGATTGGAGTTGAAGAATTGAGCATTAAATTTGAAGTTGATAAAGCATTTTGACATGCTTAGAGCTTCCATTCTATGCTTTAGTTTTTTGTTTTAGAACAACTTACTTCTCTTTGGATTCTAAAAAGAACACTACAAAAGCTTTTAGTTTTGCTACAAAGGGCTTAAAAGGAACTTTAGACAAACTTGCTAGATTTGGTTTAAGGTTAACAATTGAACAAGGAAAATTCCACATTTGATTTGGTGCTATAAAAGAATTCACTTTTTCTTTGTAGACTTAAAATGAAGAAGTATTTCTTTGTCTTGTAATTACTTACTCAAAGTAATATCACTAAAAGGATGTATGCGCTTCTGTTGCACCTCATGGAAATATTGAGAATCAAAAGGCCTTGTTGTGATATTAAGTTGCATAAGTAATTACCAAAACACATTTCAATTTGGGTTTAAAATTGAACAATAAATCTTGCGAGTGTGAGTGGAACATTTTGTGTTTGTTCTCCCTTTGTTTCTAAACGAAGGTTGATCAAACTATGAATATGTTTTCTCACTTTTTTTTTAATCTTAGAGGGCCTGCCTTGGGGAAAAAGTATGCACCCAAGGGAATGACTCAACCAGTAACACTCTAAAGCCAAGAGTATTTCCAGCCGGGATATAAAAGTGGGTACTGGAATAAAGGCCAGTATCACGTGGTTGGTTCCGAGGAGAAGGGAAACAATGGTCTCTCGCCTCGATGGATCAACTCCTACGAACTGAAAGTGTGAACTAAAACCCTTGTTGTAGAAAGGAAAAAATCCCTATCTATTTGTTGGTGCAAGAACAGTCATTTTGAAGCCGCCCCACACTTTTACGGTTTTTAGTAGAAATGGAAAGTATTCCATGGGATTTTCATGGGTACTGATGCTTGGCTTCCTTGAGAAGTGAGTGTCATGGAGGGGAGCCAGTGGGGTCAATCATCTAACCATTCGCTAAAAATAAGCATAGCTAGATTTGTCCAAGTGGGGACTAAACAAATATAGTCTTTCATATCCATAGGGTTATGCTTTTTCTTGGTTACAAAACACATTACTTGATCAAAAACATTGGAAAACCAACATTCAAAATGAGCATCAAATCTCAAACCCTTTAGGAGAAGCAAATATCCTTGAACGAATTCACATGCTATTGCTTGCCCTTGGGATTCTCATCCTTAGATGCTTCTAAGAATTTGGATTTCATCTCAATTTTATCCTACTAAGGTCAACATTAGGAAACTTTTTCCTTGATTTTCTAGATTTCCACATAATGGAATTTGTGGGATGAAAGAGAATTAGGACTTTAGACATCTAGTTTGAAAGGTTAATCAAGAGTGTGTTTGATTTGATTTGAAATTTCTTATTTGAAAATTACAATAATTTTACTCTAATGTGTGTTTAAAAGAGAAATAGTGAAAATTACCAATTCAATGGATCATTTTCAACCACAAACACATTATGCTTCTATGTTATTAATACGAAACATCCTTTAACTAAATTTTATACATGAATTTACAATTTTGTTATAAATTGTTGGTATCATACAAGAGAACACCTAATCTTAGCCTATTATATCCTAATGTTTAAATTCACAGAAGTTAATTGCATTAACTATCCTCAACTTTAAACTTATAGTTTGATAATGACAAGGAATCCATATCCTCATTTCTATTTTTTTACTTAATACATATTAAACAAACATATAAATATAACACAATAGATAATATATACTATGTATAAGTTAAATTATATATAATATATGGTACACATTCTTTGCTTGTGCAAAAATGTGTACTTTGAGATAGGGTATAAACATCCATCAAAAGAGATGTTTCAAAGAGATGTGGTCTCTTGGAATGTAGTGGATTATATAATAGGCACAAAATGGATTTGTTGAAAATAATGTATCACCATCGATGTTCTAGATCCAGAACACAAAAAATAGATTTTTTCTATTTTCTCACTTGAAAATGGCTGAGTAATGCCCAACGATTGTTTGCCACAACATAATAAGCCCAATAATAACATTATTTGGCAGAGAAATAGCAAGGATTTTTTCAACTATTATAGTTCTCAATCATCTACTTCTTCGTACCTCTTTGACCACCAAATCTTTCAACTTGCAACAAAATCAACAGAAACAATCATCCTTGAATTGAATTGCCCAGTGTTGTATCAAGCTTCGACCCAAATGATCAATCACATTATCCTCAAAATATTTGTATTCAGACAAATGAAAACTGCCTTCAACCTATGATAAGAGACTTAGGCATGATTGAACAGTTCTAATTTTACATTTCCTCCCCTCTCCTTGAACCATCACCTAGCTATCCTTCCAAACTCAGCTACTGATATGAATGCCACTTGGAACATAGACCTGCACCCAACAACACCCGACAAAACTAAGAATAATTTAAATAAAGATGTGGAAATAACTCCATGGTACAGTGATATAAATCCTTTTGTGCACTTTATATGGATTCACATTCACCCCACATAATGAGCTCGCGACCTCTGCCAATTGGCACCTATGCTTGAAATTAAAAAAAAAAATCTTTGAAGTGGAATTACCAACACAATTCAAAGAATCAAAGAGGACTTAAAGTTCCATTCCCTCCTAGACCTCCAAACGATCCAATTGATATGCCACCTTGTTACATTGTAAAAAAAATGCATTAAAAAAATATCATCAAAGTTTTTATAGAACTTCCAAGCCTCTTCCAACAACCTTTCAAACTTCCAATTTCAGATAAATATCTTAAACACTTGATAATTATCACCATAAAGTTTCTTTTTGCAATCATTTTTTTTTATTTTACATTGCTAACATGAAACTCTTGAACATTACTATCTTCCTAGCTTTTCTAATTGTCTTAGCGCCCACACAACTGATTTATCAATTACTACATGAATTAGCCAACATTTTTTTTCAATTTTTAATTAATTTAGTGAGTTTAAATATGTTTGTTGGTAGGGTTCCACAATTTCTTTTCTTACTTTTGTCAGTCGTAAGGAAAACAACAGTCTGAGAAGACCTGTCCTTTTCAAGAGGTTTTCTCTCCTCATCCGAGAACTTCCTTTAGGAGATTGGTGTTAGAATTTATTAATTTGCCTATTTTGTATTTTTTTCAATCTAATATAATTGAATTATTATTACATATATATATTTTATAATATATATTACTAACATACAAATCATATTATATACAATATAAATATATTTATTAGCAATATGGGAGTAGAACTTGTGAGGGAATTGACACTTTGAATTTTGAAATTTTTTCCATTTTTTAGCACATCTAAACAGACAAGGTGATGGTGAGAAGTATACTGATGCAAGTGTCATTATGAGGCAGGGGTGTAGAGCCAAAAATAAATTCCCTATATAAACATTTGAAACCAACATATCAACATATATACACATCTATACATGCATCAATCTCAAAGTTCAGAAATTTTTAGTTCTAAAGATGATGTTTTGAAGTATGTATCTTAATTTATCTAGAAACCTCTTTTTAACATTATGAATTGCAGAAGCTTTAATTCTTGAAATTCATCAAAAAACAAGTTTCAACTGCCAATTAATGGTAAGTAAGCTGCCATTTAATGATAAAAATCTCCAAAATATTAGGTAGAAGCCTCCAAAATTTCACTTGACACATAAAATCCAAATAAACATTGATTTGACAACTAGATGAGAACATTCTATTTCCATTTGAAATTCTTTTTTGTGAATTTGATGGCAATTTATTTTAACATTTGCAGTGCATCAATTTATTGTTGAAGAGTTACAAAAGGGAAAAGGATTGTTAACAATTAAATGCCATTCTCTCAAAAAAAGGTCAGTCATTAACTATTTCTTTCAATAAATTTTAACTTTCATTAAGCTTATTCCCTCTTTCATTGTAACAATTCATTGCATTTATTTTTCTTGTTACTATTAGTAACTAATTAAGTTTGTAGCTTGCAAGTGCAGTAGATATTTGGGTTGTATAGGATTATGTTTAAGCTTGTTTCTATATAGAAGTAAGTCAAAAATAGAGGACTTTCCTTTTTCTCAATAAACGAGATCTACGAACTACACTCAAATCTCCTAATTCCATTTATTCAGATAGAAAATTATGGTATCACTTCCATAGTTAATAAAACTAGAGCCATTATAGGTGGCCCAACAAACTATATCTATCTATGTCATTTAATATCGAAGATTAGTTCTTTCAATATTGCATGTTTTATTTACATTTTATTCATCTCAGCTACATTTCTTCATTATATACTATTGTAATTGCATTCATTTTTTCATTTGATACATGTAGATGTACAAAGAAATACAACTTTCTTGTATTAGTCCATGTCTTTTTCTCATTACTATTAGTAATCATGCCTCCTATTTTCAATTACAAATGACATGACAGACACTACAAACAAAAAAATTCAAACTGAAGTACCTAAAAATCTGCAAATGAAACCATCTCAAACACTCATTAGTGAATTATTTTAAACATGCAAATCTACAAATACCTCTATGAAATAACATGTCTATGCTCAAGAAATGCAACAAATAACAAAAAAAGATCAAGAAGACATTACAAAAGCAAGAGAATCACCTATTCCATATTGGATTGGTGTCAAATGTGCAAATGACCCTTTCCCAACCCTTGATAAGCTCAAATGTTGCAAATGCAATGGTGATGAAGAGCAAAATTAGTTCTCAAACCAAGAGAGTAACTTTGCATGAAGATGTAGATGAGTTGATGAAGATTAAGGCCCTTCATTTATAGATTTTATTGATGAGAGATTGCCCAAATGGATGAATGTGGGACTAAAAATAGACCAATGGAAAGAGGCCATTTGTCAACTTGCCATAGTTTGAGGGATGTGCAAGATTTGGGAAATGTGCCCAAGAGAGGGAGCTTCAAATTCAAATTTGTGCAATAAATTTAGAGAGGGGGACATGAAAATGAGAAGTTAATGCAATGTTGGAAGGGACAAGTCAACTTGTCATCATTTTCAAACTTGAGGGAATATTCTATTTTTTATGCCAAGTTGAAAGAAAATATGAATTTTAATAAATCAATAAATTGATTTATTTGTGCAAGTGGGAATATCTAGAGGATGTGATGGGTGGTTAGGTTAGGCTAATTAGGATTAGATTAGCTTAATGATGATTAGTATGCTTTGACCTTTTTGACTGAAATATTTGATTTATTCAAATCAAAAAAGGATGGAAAATGCATTTGGGATTTAATTAAATGAATGTTTGATTTATTTGATTAAAGGTTGATGATAAAGTTTATTTAATTTTAAATTAATGACCTTAAGAGATTGAAATTAATGAGTTTACCTGATGAATGGATGAAAGTGAACTTAATTAAATTGATGAGTGGATGAATGTGAAACCTAGTCTACTTGATGAATGGGCCTAATTGATTGCATAATGCTAATTTTGCATGTCTACATTTTTCCCCTCTTTGAAGCAATGTACTTGCTACGTTGGTTCAAAGAATAGACTTGCCGTGATCAAATTTAAAATTTTTTATGATTTTTTCAGTTGCCCCAGCAGAAAGAAGTACACTAGTACATTGCCCCCTCAAGAGATCGAGTGAAAAGATTCGATTTGAGGGTCAATCTTGTGATAAAGAGGTTCAAAAATGGATGGTTATGGATGATGACACAAATGAGATGATTTTAAGATGCTTAGAATAAAAAATCTATATTATCTTAAACAACTTAAATGATGATATGATGTATGAGATGGATGAGATTGATGATGTGATATGCCATGATTATGCAAATGTATGATTTTATGAGATGCTTAGACTAACAGATCTATATTATGAGGATGATATGTTGTGATTATGCAAATGTATGATATGAAAAATACTAATGGTTTATGGATGTAGGATGGATGCACTGGTGATGATGATTAATGATTCATATTGTGATGTTAGTGCAAAAAAGAAGACACTAGATGATGACAAGAAGATCCAACAAGCCAACTTTATGAGAAATGATGATGAGAAATGGATGATTTACTTATCAAGGATTGGGATTTTAAAAGGGTCACTTACCTTATGTTTGATAGTTACACACATAAGCACGATGCATCAAGGTATAAAGGAACAAGATGGCGTTGTACTTAGTGTGATGGAATTTTACTCAACAAATAGATAAGAGTATTCTTGTTCACACCTGACATACGGAAACCTTGCTAGGATGCACTTTAGAAGTTTCAAACACCTCAGACCAAAACAAAGAAAGGTATAACCAATGAATGCAATAGTCAACAAGCTATCTAACACATCCTCCATACATATATAACAAAGCAAGTATTCACCAAGTTATTTTACAAGAAATGTACAACAAGCATAGCAGACAAAAGGATAATGATCGTTACCCCATTCCTCTCTCTAAATCCTTCGTTTGGATATCATCGAGAGGTCCTTGGAATGAGCGCAATAAGATAAGTCAAAAGAAAAAGATAAAGCATACAAACAAGTTGATGTTCTTCAATACCGCTAACCAAAAGGGAATGTGTTTTTAAGGATAAGAACCAAAACTATTGCCAAAAGATAATGCCCATTGTAGGAAGGATACATCCTAGGACATGTTAGTGGATGGCGACACGCCATTTTGTTTATCCAAAGTGCTCTTTCTGATAAATAATGCCCCTTGTAGGAAGGATTCATCCTAGGACACGATGTTATCAAATGATTGATATGGGACTGTTTGGATGATGGACTATTGACACAAAGAATTGACCAACTTGTTTACGTATTGACTTAGACTTAAGACTTGCCATTTTGAGTTTTACTTTTAACTTGCTAGACTTGTTTCTAACTGTTTCACCAAAGGTTGAGGATGACAATTAGTTTATTATGGATGGTGTTATTGTGGGTGCAAGCAAGATGAGGTGGATGGATTTTTTTCAAATATTTGGATGTTTTTGATGTTTTGCAATGTTTTTGAGGCTATTTTTAGTATTTTTGAAGGTTTAACAAATGTTTTGATTTTCAATTTTTCAATTTTTTTTGGGATTTTCTAAAATTTTGACCAAGAGACTAACTTAAGGACCTATCCTAGGGGCCTCAGGGGCTAATCAAAAAATTAGCCTTGCCTACGTTATACACGCAGAGACCACGTAGTTCAATTGATGACTTGACTGATTTACAGATGAAGATATACATGATGAACTACCAGTTTATTATGATAGACTCCTAAAGGACTGACCTAGGTGTCTCGAGGGATGATCAAAGATCAACCTTTCCTATGTTCAAGCTTAGAGACAACGTAGTTCGAAAAGATGACTCTATTTTTTGACTTTTTGACTGAATTTTTGACTTGTTTTTGGATTTTGATATGTTTGATATTTTTGGATTTTGTGCTTTTTCAATGTTTTTGTATTTTCTGATTTTTCTGATGTTTTTGGATTTTCTGATTTGAGGACTTTAAGAATATATACGAATTTGATCCAATTAGAACATGCCCCCAGTGTGATGTAATAGACTACTCTAATAAAGGCAGGACAAACTGACCTTAAGGATGGGCCAAGTAGTATTAGGAGGGATCATAATACAAAAACAGGACCAAGCTATGATGCAGATGCATGTGGATGATTGATGGATGGAGACCTGAATGCGATGGATGATGGGAGTGAAATGGAGGGATGATGCTGAACAAGCCGTAAAGATCCTAGTGGATGGAGAGTGCTTATTTATGCAAGGCACCTGTTTGCTAGGTTTTCACTAAGGTACTTGTCCAAAGTGCCACCGAAGTAGTTTTCACTAAAGGACGATTTTTTCTCATTACTATTTTTTTTTTATCCATTTTTTGATTTTTTTGGATTTTTTGCTTTTTTGATTTTTTTGTCACCAAGACGCCTGTTTGCCTAGGTTTTTGCCGAAGTAACCATTTTTTTAGGAAATTTTCTAATTTTTTGGATTTTTTGGTTCTATACCTTGAAAGATTTAGGCATAAAATTTTTTGAGATGGGAGTTATTCATGGGCTCCTATAGAGGTTCCCCTTCGGGTGTTGATAACTGATATGCCCCTGACTTATAACTTGTTGTGATGATGAAAGGTCCTAACCAATTAGGTTTGAACTTGCCTTTGCTGCTTGGGTTTGGGACATTCTTCTGATTTTCTTTTAAGACCAATTCTCTGACTTAAAAAGTCATGCTTTTGATTTTCTTATTGTAGCTCCATTTGAGTCTATTCTGATAGACTTGCAAATGATTTAAAGCATTGATACGTCACTCATTTAGTAACTCCAACTCATTTAGTCTTGATACCCGATACTCTTCATCCATGATGAGGTTTTGTAGTGATATCCTGAGGGATGGGAGCTCGATCTCAATGGGGAGAACCACTTTTGATCTGTAGACCAAGGAGAAGGGGGTGGCACCGGTGGATGTGCAGATGCTAGTTCGATAGGCCCAAAGGGCGGGATTAAGCTACAGATGCTAGTCACGACCTGTGTCATTGACTATTTTATTGAGGATTTTTAGAATAGTTTTGTTTGTAGCTTCTGCTTGGCCATTTCCTTGGGGAAAGTACAGGGTGGAGAAGCAATGCTGGATTTTGAATTTCTCACACAAGTCACAGACATCCTAATTTTTGAATGGTGTCCCATTAATTGAGATAATGGCTTGTGGGACACCATAGCAGCATATGAGATAGTTCAGAATGAACTTTGAAATATGCTTCCCAGTTATATACGTCATGGATATGGCTTCCACCCACTTAGTAAAGTACTCTATTGCAATTATGATGAATTTGTGGCTGTTAGATGAGGTCAAAGTTATCTTTCCAATGAGATCGAGGCCCCACTGCGAAAAGGGCCAAGATGTGACAATAGGATGAAGCTCTTGAGCTGGTGCATGGATGAGGTCCCCATGCTACTGACATTGTAGACACTTTCTAGCATGATCATGTGCTTCTCTTTCCATTGTGGGCCAATAATACCCCATCCTCAACAATTTCTTAGCTATGGTCATTCCACGCGAGTGTGAACCATAGATACCATTGTGTACCTCAGTTAGAGTGGTTAATGCCTCCTCAACATTTAGGCAACATAGTAGGGTTCCTTATATGCTCCTATGATATAGGGTGTCTCCTAGGATGAAAAATATGGATGCCTTTTTAACAAAGGTTCACTTTAGGTTTGAGGGTAAATCAACAAGTGTGGCTCCTATGCAAAGGTATGTATAGATGTCGTGGTACCAAGGATCATTGGGACCAATGATTTCACACATGAATTCTGATTCTGGTACCTCGAATGCAAGAATGAGAAGCTGCTCAATCAAGAATTCATATTGGGGAACATTGTTGGGGATGTCCAGTAGGGACCCAATTGTCGCCATGGCGTCTGCTACTCTGTTGTTGGTTCTAGGAATCTGCTCAAATGTTATTTCTATAAAATATTCTTTGAGAGTATCCACAAATTTCTTGTATGGAGTGAGCTTGTCATCCTTGGTATGATATTCATTATTGACTTGATTTATAATCAACTAAGAGTCTCCATACACTTTGAGAGCCATGATGTTCCATTGCACTGCTATCCTGAGACCTATAGTCAAAGCCTCATATTTTGTGATGTTGTTGGTGCAAGGAAATGCCAATTTGTATGACCTTGGTATGCAATCCCCTTGTGGGGTAATGAAGAAGACACCAACTCCTAATCCGTGTTGTGTGTATGAGCCATCGAAGTATAGTTTCTAGTGGTCAGCTATGTTGAGGTTAAAAATAGATTCATTTGGAAACTCTGAGACAAGAGGATTCTCAGAATAGATAGGTGCTTCTGCTAGTTGATCCACAATAACCTGACCCTTGATTGCTTTTCTCTCCACATACTCGATGTCATATTCTGATAATATCATTACCCATTTTTCCATTCTTCCCGTGAGCATTGCCTTTGATAGTAAATATTTGAGGGGATCAATTTTTGTGATGAGCTTTATCTTGTGTGCCAACATGTAACGTTTGAATTTTTGTGATGCAAACACTACTAAAAGGAATGCTTTCTTGATGAATGAGTAGTTTAGCTCATGACCAACCATTTTCCTACTGATATAGTAGATAGCCCTCTCCATTCCATTTTCATCATGTTGAGCCAAGAGAGCCCCAAGGGCTGTTATTGTTGTTGACATGTATAGAATCAATGACTTTTGTGGGATGGGTGGCATTAAGACTGGTGGTGTCAGTAGATATTCCTTGATTTTGTTAAATGCCTCTTCACACTTTGTATCCCATTTTTATGCTACTCCCTTGTGGAGTAGGTGAGAGTATGGGTTCTGTTTATTTTCCAGTTGTGCTATGAATCGTCAGATGGATTGAAGTCTTCCTTGGATACCTCTCAGTTGTTTTAATGTCTTTGGCACTTCCATTTTGAGGATTGCTTTCACTTTTGCTAGATCCACCTCGATACCCCTCATTGATACTATATATCCTAGTAGTTTACCTGATTGTACACTGAAGACACACTTCTTGGGATTTAGTTTGACTTTGTATTCCTCCAGTCCATCAAAAATAACACTTAGGGTTACTATGTGATCTTTTCTCTTTCTTGACTTAGCTAGAATGTCATCAACATAGTCTTCAACTATTTTATGGATCATGTCGTGGAATATCAATGTCATGGCCCTTTGGTATGTCACTCCTGCATTCTTTAGGACGAATGGCATCATGTTCCAGCAGTAAGTCCCCCATGGACAAGTGAAAGTTGTCTTATGTTGATCCTCTTTTGCTATCATGATTTGATTGTATCCTAAAAATCTGTCCATTAGTGATAGCATCTCATGTCCTGTTGTCATATCTACTATCATGTCGATGTTGGGAAGTGGGAAGTCATCTTTCAGACATGCTTTGTTCAAATCTCTGAAGTCTATACAGATTGTAATGGCTCCATCATGCTTTGAAATAGGTACCAAGTTTGATACCCATTCTAGATAATCTATTGGTCGTATGAATCTTGCATCTAGTAGCTTTTTTAGCTCCATTTTGACCAATAAGGCGATCTGAGGGTGCATTTTTTGAAGCTTTTGTTTAACAGGTTTTTCTTCTGGATACACTGCTAATTGGTGAACCAAAGTCTCTAGATCAAGCCCTAGCATGTCAGCATAACTCCATGCAAAGTTTATTTTCCTTTCCCTTAGGAGTTCTTGCTCTTTTGATAATAGTGATTCCGCATAGAATGTCATATGCTGGGTCTCCTCTATTCCTAGGTTGACAGGATTGCATTTTGCGGCTAAGATTGCTGACTTTTCCTGATGAATAGCTCTTAAAGGAAGATTGAATCCTTCATCCTCGGTTGCCTCAAAGAGGTTTTCACTGTTGGATACGTCCTTTCTTTTTACTTTTTTCTTGTCAGAGAGTGCCACAATGTGGTTTTCACTCAAGGAATTAGATATGATTCTTAGTTTCTCACTTTTGTGACTGAAGGATTCAATCATTTCCACATAATAGGCATGTGTATCCAACTCCATTATAAACCCTGCTTTGTTATCTTCATTTGGAATTTTGTCCCACAATCCCATGAATTTTGAGAGTGCCTCATCATTTTCGAATGTATCAAGAATTGGTGGTCCTCTTTGGTCAAAGTCAATGAGTTGGGGATATACTAAGTGGATCTCATGATTTTGTTGGTTTGATTCGAAAGAGAGGGTGCTAATCATGTAAAGGGTGGTATCCTCAAATAACCTAGGTAGATTGGTCATGGTATCCTCGTCATCGCTACTAATATAGACCTTAGTTATAAAGTTATGTATGTCTCTAGCTATGGATATTGGTGAGTGTACTTCTATTGCTATTGGCTGAGGAGAAATATTAACTGTTCTAACTGGAGGACTTCAGCCATGTATGGTTATACTCGGAGGGGTACACCCAAGGCCAAGATTTTTTATAGGTCATGTCTCTGGCATGATAGGTATTATGAGCCCATTGTCGTTTTGTACCAGTCTTTGATTTCTGTTGTAGCCCATTGTGAGCATCATTTGCAGACCCTTGATTCTATTATACATTGGTAAATCTAGTACTGGTGAGCTTGAACAGCCTGTTGTGCTTGTTGCACTTATTGTGAGGCTTGAGCCACTTGAGTGGGTTGTGCTTCTTGAGCAACTTGTTGTGTAGCTTGCATGTTTTGTTCCTATTGCGCTTGAAATTTTTGAAGTGCCTTTTGATAGGCCAATTGAGCTACTTGAAACATGATGCTATATTGGTTGGCCAAATTTGGTCTTGGTGGTCATGGCACTGGTGGATTTGGAATGACATTTGTTGTTGTGATGAGAGGTTTCGTCATATTGATGGTGGGGATTTGTGTGGTGGACGGTGTGATTGATATGCTTGGTCCTTGAGAGATCATGTTTATGGATGGTGCAGTGATTGCTTGGGTTACTTGGATGGTTGCCATATATTGTTGTGATATTGATGGAAAGGTCAAAGGATTTTCTATGATGTTTTGATTTATGATTGGGGGGTTTCTTTGACTTTGATTGAGTGGTGGTAAAGAAGGTAACCCTAAACCGAGAGGTGGTGTGGATGTTATTGGAAAAGGCGGAAGTGGTGGAAAAATGGGTGGTGTGTTCCCTTGGGGAAATGATGATGATGAGGGGTCAAAGATTCCCCCTAGTCCAAATATCCCACCTTCTCCTTGTGAAGTCATAAGGAAAGAGGTTTGTGTGTTGAGAGGATATGTCGGTGTTGCGTGAAAATATGATGGATCATTGGGGTCATGAAAGATGAGCGGAACATATCCATCTTTCATCTTGATAGAGCATCTGTGATGGATCTTCCTCAATAACCTCCTGGCCAAGGTCTCCCCAGCTTGTGAATTTGGGATAGTCTTCAAGAGACGTTTGTTATGTGGAAGCTTGATTTTCTTGTGGATGTCCCTGTGATCTAGGAGATTGTGGTAACTCTCCTACCATAAAAGCATTGTTAGGGAGCTTGTAGCTTCCACAACCATCATACTGGATGATGAACTTGATGTTAGAGATGGTGGGAATGGTGGGAGTGGTGGGTGTCTCTATCGCAGAAGTGGATGCGAGGGTGGCCGGATCGATGTATTGTGTGGATGGGCCCTCATCATTTTTTGGTACTTGGGGGATTTTGTAGTACTTTGCTTCAATATTTTTGCAATATGAGAAAGGTTTGAGATCTCCATGGATGGTTACTTCTTGTTTGTTATGTGTAAATTTCACACATTGGTGGAAAGTTGATGCTACTGCTTTCATCGCATGAATCCATGGACATCCTAGGAGGATGTTATATGGAAAGTCGAGGTCCAAGGCCTGACAAGTGGTTTCCATGAGATTCAACCCTACTTGGATAGGGAGTTTGATTGTGCCCTGAGAAACTCTTTCTTGGTCATCATATGCTCTTATTGTGATACCCTTCCCTTTTTCGATAGAATCTTCTGATATTTTCAACTGCTTGATGAGGCTTAGGGAACATATGTTCAATCTCGCACCTCCATCCACCAAGACCCTTTTGATTTTTCTCTTATGTACAATGGATTCTAAGTGAAGTGCACAGTTGTGAGATGGTTGGGCAGGGAAATATTGGTCAGAGAATGTAAGAATATTAGGTGTAATGATATTTCCGACCATAGCTTGGAATTGCTTCGCATCAAGATCTGTGGGGACAGTGGATGAGGCCAACGCTTCTTCAAGAATTTTCCTATGGGTAGATGAGATTTTTAACAACTCCATGATGGAGATTTGCATTGGAGTTCTCTTGAGTTGATCTAGGACATTGTAGCCATTATAGACAGGTCTGGCTGTGGGGACCTTGTTTGGCTAGGATGATCTTGTGATGGTCACTTTGCCACCTCTAGTGGTGACTCCACAATCTTCGGCATGGGCGCCCTTGATGGTGATGACCATGCAGTCTTCATTTAGGGAACAACTGTTTCATACACATGATTTACATTTCCCTTCACTTTATCATTTTTATTCCCTTTGTTGCCATGATTCAGCATCAGATTCATATATATCTTAAGATCTTGATTTCCCGTAGGTTGTTCCATGTTTATGATTTTTTTATCGATGAGATCTTGGATGATGTTTTTGAGTCTCATGCAATTGTTTGTGGTATGGCCTTTGATTTTATGAAATTCACAAAGTTGATTCTTGTTATACCAAGGAGGTTTGACATTAGGTTCTTGGTAATTCTCAAATGTAGGAGGCTTGATGAGTTTTTCGTCGATCAACTTTTTCATTATGTCCTCAAGTGGTTCCCCAAAAATGGTGTGTTTTCATTTGGGATAAATTTTGCGTTGGGGTGGTCCCCTTTGGTCATTGAGATAATTGATGGTTGGATTGTTGTTGGGTTGGTGTGTTGTGTGATGAGTATTTTGGTGTTGTGTTTGGATTTGTGGTGTGAGTGTGTTTTGGCGAGGGACACTAATGACCACCTTGACATTGACGATACCATCATTAGTAACGTTTTTGTTTCTTGCCCACGTGCGAGGTTTATCGTTGTAATTGGATGATGGTTGGTTATTTTATTGTTTGTGGTATGATGTTGATTCCGCAGGTTGAGTCATAAGGGCTCTTTTGATGCTAAGCGCCTTGGGAATCAACTAATCATATGTGGTGATGCCCTGAACCTTGAGATGAAATGCCAAGAAACCTTCAAGGTTAGCTATGATGGTGCAAAATTGTTGTTCTTTAGGCATGGTCCACTTGCTCCTATTGGCCTTGGATCGCCATCGTTGAAGGAATGAGGCAAATGACTCACCCTTTCCTTGTTTTAGAGCTGAGAATTCTTCTAGACTAACATCCATTACAATGTTGCATGTTTAGTTCTTAATGAATGTGTCTATAATTTCTTGAAATGTTCTAATTCCTGAGGGTAAGCGAGAGAACCATTCCATAGCGTGACCTGCCAAGATCCTAGGAAATAGCCGCATTAGATAAGTATCATCATATGCGACCTCCATGTAATAAACCTGGAATTCCCTAATGTGACCTTCAGGGTTTCCCATCCCTCGATATTTTTTGAATTTGGGGATTTCAAATCCCTTGGGGAATGGTTTCATTACTAAGCTCCTATCAAATGGATAGGGACACAAGTTGCTTGGTGTTTTGGTTGTTCGCCCTGATTGAAGGTTGAGCACTTGTTGCGAGAGCAACTTGAGTTGTGTCATCACATCATTTTGTGAATCAGGGGATGGGATGAAAGCGTTTTGGGGTGTTTCAATCATGGTTTGGATGGGTGGGTTGGTCAGTGTGTTGTTTGAAGTGTTGTTCGATGGTATCTGTATGTTCTGCCGAGCTAGGTAAGCTTCTACCTATTTTTGTATGAACAACGCTTGTTGTTGATCTTGTTGTTGTTGTGCTAAGATTTGTGCTTGTTGTTGTGCTTGTTGTTCCAACAACACTTGTTGTTGTGCTTATTTTTTTTCCAACAACGCTTGTTGTTGGGCTGCCAATTCTGCTACTTCTTGCTGCTCTTGATATTGTTTTATTGCTTGTTGATATGTTAGCAATTGTGCTGCTTGTGCAAGAAGTTGTGCTTGATATTGGGAATTTGCCTAAACTTGAGCTTGTGCTTGCGCTGCTTGTGCTTGAGTGGCTTGGGTGACCTGTTGTTGTTGTAATAAATCTTGGGCTTGTGCGGCTTGTTGCGCTTGTAATGCAGCTTGTGCAGCTTGGGTAGTTTGCGTAGCTTGAGCGGCTTGTTGAGCAGCTAGGTATACAGCTTTTTGTTTCTAAACTTTTTGGTATCCTCTTTGGAAAGCAGCTTGCAATGCTACATTGTATTGGCTTGATGTGGTGGAAGTTGGTGGTGGTGGGGGTGGAGGTGGATTCAGAATGGCGTTTGTGGTGGTGGTGAATGGTGATGTTGTGTTGATTATTTGATTAGTGGATGCTGTTGTTGGTGTGGTGGTTTGAGTGATAAGTGGCACCATTGATGTGATTGGCCCTTGAGATCCCATGCTTTGCGATGTTATGGGGGTGTTTGATGATGTTGCAATTGCTTGTGTGTTTGTCATCTGTTGTTGCGATGTCGACGACAAGTTTTGAGCATTTGACATAATGCTTTGGTTGATATTTGAGATGTTGTTTTGATCGATACTTGGTAAAGGGGGAAGCCCTAAGCCAAGGAGTGGTGCAGATGATGATGGCAATGGTGGAAGTGGTGGAAATGTAAGGGGTGTGAGTTGTTGTGAAAATGTTGTGGTGCCAAAAATACCCCCAGTTCTGAACATATCTCCCTCTTCTTGTGAATTTGTGAGAAGAGGTGTTTGAGGTGTTGCGTGAAAGAATGATGATGATGGATCATGATGGAAGGTGAAAGGAACATTTTTGTGTAATGGGTTTTGGGGTATGTTTTTTTACAAGGTGGTGTTTGCATCCAAGTTTTGATTATTAACAAGGGGATGTGCTTGAAGAGCATTGAGGAATGTGTTTCCCTTATTAACATTGGGTTGGGTTGGAGTGAATGATGTCATGATCTACAAGATATTTTGCGTGATATTTTGGGATGGGGGTGTAGATGAGATGGGGATGGTGGATGAGATTGGAGGAAATGATGTCTCCACTATGGTACTCACATCAAAATCCAAAGGTAGTTTGGCCCCTTGTTTTTCTAGTTCAAGCATGTATAACGAAGGGTTGAGCCTCATCATGATGTTGATGATTCTATGGTTGTCCGGATTTTGGAGCATTTCAGTTATTTCTTCGTGAGACATTCCAAGGGTAAGATCCTCTCCTTGGTTTTCCTCTTGCATATTTTGTGATGATGTCGGAAGTTTAACTATGAGAGTTCTAGACCCAATGGGATTCATTTCAGGATTGGTTTGACTTAAATCACTTGAAGCGAGTGTTTCTTTGTTGGCTTCCATGCTCTTCTTGTATTGAGATCTGGTTTGAACCATAAAACAAGGATCAATTTTTAAGAATGGGAGATGAATCTCTTGATTTCTTTGGATTGATCTTTATTTTATGCCCCAAAGTGAAAATTTTTAGGATATCTTGCAGATCGAAAGATGATATGATGATGATGCAAGGGATGGATGATGTGGATGTTATGATCTTTTGGTAAGTCTTGAAGGAGATACTAGGCTTTTAGGACTTTCAGATATGTTTCAGATTTTGGATTTTGATTTTCCCTTGGGATTTGTCCTTGATTGATTTTGATTTTGATTTTGATTTTGAAAAAATAGACCCTAGGATGTTTCGATGATTATCTAAGGGATAGATTTTATCAAAGGATGATAATTTGAATATGTGTGGGAAGAAGGTTGCATCTATCCACACTTATCCAAATAAGATGATAGTTTCACGAAGCATATGAAGAAGGATTCATCTACATATACTAAGCTAAACAAGATGGTTTTGATAACTTTTGACTAAGCATATGCAAAAGGATACATCTACACATACCTAGCCAAAGGTGATTTTGATAATGCTTTCAAGGATTTAGTCTCAAGGATTTTGATGATTTTGATTTTTCCAAAAAGCCTAGCATTTAAGGATGATTTCAAGATTTTCCAAAAGGTCATTGTGAGATGATGTTTGTTTTGATGTTTTAAGGATGGATGAGAAAGATTTTGATTTTATTTGATCCTAAGATGAACCTAAAAAGGACACTTTGTTTTCCTAGACCTAGGTATTGAAGAACAAGTTTTTCTCTAAACAAGATGTTCAAACTCTCTGAAAAGATTTGGGTTTTGGTAGTAATAGAATGAATACAAATTGGGATTGTTCCTTGAATCCTTCTTGTAAAAGTTGAAAATCAGTCTTTGTCTGACTTCGTATAACATAGAGAGACATTCTTGATGGGCTTTCAGACTAAGGGCTTTCACCTTTGGTTTCTTGATCTTAACTTTGCATGAAATCATTAGAGACACATATGTGGGATCCAATTGTCTTTAATCTTTGCTTAATAAATTCTTTTTTACCACAAACACACTCTTGATTAGCTTTCAAACTGAATTTCCAATGTCTCAACTTCGTCTCATTTCACAAGGTATATTATGTGAAACTTTGATGAATTTAAGGCAAGGGTTACCTTTTGTTTAACTTTAGTGGGAAAATTGAGATGTACATTTGAGTGCTTAGAAACCTCTAAGGACGTAATCCCAAGGGAAAGCAATAACACGAGAATTTGGTCAATGGTATTTTCCTCCTAAAGGGTTTGAAATTTTGAGGATCATGTTGAGTGTTTGTTTTCAAATGTTTTCGAACAAGCAAAGCGTTTTGTAACCACAAGCAATATGACGTCCTAGATCAATTGGTAAATTTTTCTTAGTGGGCTTGCCTCATGCCCTTCATAGAAGAGATGATTTTACATGCAACCAATGAAAGAGTATAAAGGTATGTTGAGAATGAAGTCTTAACCTCTATACTTTAACCAAGATCGAACATGGCAAGTAACTTCTTGGAATCTAAGTTCCAATGCACCACTTTGATAAACTCACTCAATGGATCAATTGGTCACTACAAAACAAGGGTTCTATTTCAGACTTTCCGTTCTTGGAGATTGACCCATACGGCAAGAGTCCCTTTCGGATCCATCTTGTTGGAATCAACTGCATGATATTGGCATTTACTCCAATACCCACATTTATATCCTAGTTGGAAATACTCTTGGCTTTAGAGTGTTACCAGTTGAGTTGTTCCCTTGGGTGAGTAATTTTTCCCCAAGGCAGGCCCTCTAGGATAAACAAAAGTGAGTAAAGACAAAATTTGTAACTCGATCAATCTTTGATAGAAACAAAGAAAGAGAATATACATGATAATGCCCCCACTCACACTCACACAAGATATTGTTCAATTTTAAACCCAAATCGAAGTGTGGAGGCAATCTTTTATGCAACTTAATGTCATCAAAAATACTTTTGGTTCTCAAGATCATCATGAAGCACAAGAGAAGTGCATACGCCTTTTTAGATGAGATTAAGTATTTAAAAAAGAGATTATGAAACATGAAAAAAACATGTTCATTTTAAGCCTCAAAGCAATCATGAATTCATTTTAAAGCACCAAACAAAATATGAGTTAGCCTAAAACAAAAAATTAAAGCACACGACAAACTCTCCAAGCATTTTGAAATGTTCATTTTAAGGCCCAAAACTAAAGATGAGTTAGCATGAAACAAAAAATTAAGGTAGGTGATGGAAGCTCAAAGCATTTAAAAACGCTTTTGGGTTTCAAGTTTGATGCTTGAATATTTAACTCATATTTCTCTTTCGTTTTCATCCAACTCCAACACTTGATTCAACCTTCACCTTTGTTATCCTTCATTTTCCTTTGTACCTTCTTTTCTTTCCTCATTTTTGTTTTTATTTCCTTCGTTAGCCTCCTTTGCTTTCCTTGTACCTCCTTGTCCTTCGTTATCCTCATTTTCCTCACTTTCCTTGTACTCTATTCCATATTGGATTGGTGTCAAATGTGCAAGTGACCCTTTCCCAACCCTTGATAAGCTCAAATGCTGCAAATGCAATGGTGATGAAGAGCAAAATTAGTTCTCAAACCAAGAGAGTAACTTTGCATGAAGATGTAGATGAGTTGATGAAGATTAAGGCCCTTCATTTATAGATTTTCTTGATGAGAGATTGGCCAAATGGATGAATGTGGGACTAAAAATAGACCAATGAAAAGAGGCCACTTGTCAACTTGCCATAGGTTGAGGGATGTGCAAGATTTGGGAAATGTGCCCAAGAGAGGGAGTTTCAAATTCAAATTTGTGCAATAAATTTAGAGAGGGGGACATGAAAATGAGAATTTAATGCAATGTTGGATGGGACAAGTCAACTTGTCATCATTTTCAAACTTGAGGGAATATTCTATTTTTATGCCAAGTTGAAAGAAAATATGAATTTTAATAAATCAATAAATTGATTTATTTGTGCAAGTGGGAATATCTAGAGGATGTGATGGGTGGTTAGGTTAGGCTAATTAGGATTAGATTAGCTTAATGATGATTAGGATGCTTTGACCTTTTTGACTAAAATATTTGGGATTTAATTAAATGAATGCTTGATTTATTTGATTAAAGGTTGATGATAAAGTTTATTTAATTTTAAATTAATGACCTTAGGAGATTGAAATTAATGAGCTTACCTGATGAATGGATGAAGGTGAACTTAATTAAATTGATGAGTGGATGAATGTGAAACCTAGTCTACTTGATGAATGGACCTAATTGACTGAATAATTCTAATTTTGCATGTCTACACAAACTGAACCCCACCAAATAGAACTTCAAAGAATAAAAAGTCATTTAAAATAATTTGAGAGTACTATTCTCATCATAAAGAATAAATTATTTCTCGTTGTCACAGGTCTACAAAACATACAAAAACAAACACCAAATGAAATTGATACTACACTATCAATGAACAACAATAGTAACTTCATGACCACATCAAAACAATTTCGACACAGAATAGATGCTCTATCAAAATTACAAACATGCACTATATGTAAGGAATACAACCCTGGAATTCTTACAGTTCATTCATCAAATGATAATTGTATTTATAAAATGATGTTTCAATGAGAAAGGTGTTCATCGATTTTCATCACTTAATAATATGGACCTAGGAGAATAACCTCCTATATTGCAAAAGCTCACTCAAGTAGAAGAGATGCTCATAGCAAGGGTAAACCCAATATTACAAGTAACCCATGCTCGTGGGGGACAATATAAATACAATGGCCACACGATTAGCTTCCCACAAGACATAAAAACTCTTTCCAAAATACTTCCACATAGAATTATAGACCTAGATGTCCTAAGAGTTTGAAGATTGCATACACAAGGAAACTATTACGACTGTTATGTAAGTAGGAGTTGTATTATAGATGCATTGTAATACAAGATCAAATATGACCCATACTATAGCGATGTTGAAATAAATGCATCATACTTATAACAACTCCTTGCAATAAGTACAACCATTTTAGACATGCTTCACACCATAGAATTTGTTGAAGAAATAGTCATACCAAACAATGAATCTAATGCTAATGAACAACATGATCAAGATGCATCAACATACACATTTTCATTTATGGTAAGCCTACCAAGTAGATGTCGTGGGCTAGAAATCATTAAACAAACAATAAAAATTAAACACCCAAAAAATAACAGTATTGATTGGCCTAAAATAAGCTCTTCTCCAATAAATGAATAAAATAATGAAGGCCTCTTTGATATGGAATTTCCCACACTCTTTCCAGATGGAAAAGCACTACAAATGCAAGAATGAATTAGAGAAGTACAAATGCATGAATATGCATTACATCTAATGAGATTCCATGACCAAAGATTTGGAAGGCATCCAAGGTTTTGATATTTTATCTCCAACCTTATGATGCTTCATTGTAGCCAAGGAATTAAAATGGTTTTCCTTAAAAGAAATGTAGAAGAAAACATGCCAACCACTATTGAAAACCTTCATACACACTTGAAAAGTCTTCCCGATGAACAGTTAGTTGAGCAACTTAAGCATTTCAGATCTACCATGAGAGGGACAAGAACATATTGGAACAAGTGTCATGTCGAGCTAACAAATATGATCAACCAAATAGGCTCACCCACTCTATTCTTCACATTAAGTGCACCAGATACAAAATGGCCATATTTACACCAACTGCTCTAAAATGACATAAGATTTACAATGCAATCAAATAAAATTTGCATAGATAAAATAATCAATAACCCCCATACCACATCCCTATATACATCAATTATTCACAATATTTTGTGAGGAGGTCATTGAGAAGCTCCACCATACAAAAGAATAATGGTATAGGTACGAATGGCAACATCGAGGGACCACACATGTTCATGGATTCTTATGGCTTGAAAATGCTCCAAATATGGACAAACTTGATTGGAAAGACAACTTAGAAGTGGAAAGAGAAAGAAAATTCTTTGACACATATGTCACTGCTTGGAACCCTCATACTATATCTCATGGCAACAACACAACACATCGATCTCCACTTGATGATCCATGTTTGTTAAACACAACTGGGATCTTTAGTACAAATCCCTTTGATGATTACGAGGAGTTAATTAATCATGTCCAAAGGCACAAAAAATGCATTGAGGGAACATGCCTATGTAAGAAGAGGAAAAAATTAGAATGTCGATACAAAGCTCCATGGAAATAACAAATTATCTCTACATTATAATGTGATGATGATGGTAAAAAGAATATGAACCAGCAAAAAATGATGTAGATTAAACATACATAACTGAGAAATAATTTCAATATTGAGAGAAAATATAGATTTACAACCTATCATCTCACATACACTTGTTCTCATATACATTTCCAAGTTTGCATCAAAATCAGAGAAAAAATTAGAGAGTTGTGTTAATATGCTTACAAGAATAGCTACAAATAAAAAACTTGAAGACAAAGATTTAACAACATACTGAAAATTCATGACAGAACTTGTGGTTGAAAATGATATTGGAGCACAAGAAACATGTCATATGCTCCAAAAATTTTCCCTTTTCATATGTATCCGATCATTTATGTCATTGAATGTTGGCAAAAAAGTATTCCACTACTTCACAAGTACAACAAATGAAAAAAAACTCCAATCAAGCTACTTACATTTTTATATGCAACGCCCTCCACACCTAGAAGCAATAACATTACTTGAATTTGCAAGATCCTTCTCCTATTATTCAAGTCGCAAAGGATGTAAATGGAGAGAGAGGAAACAAAAAGCAATCATCAATGTTTTCCCAAATTTTTATACTATTCCAAAGCAGGATTCAGAACATTATGAAACATTCTGTTGGAGTGAGTTACTCTTATACAAGAGTTTTCGTGATATAAAAAATGACATAGGCCTTACTAAAGATACAATAGTAACAAATTGGAACTAAATGAATACAAGCAAATATGATGTATGGCATGTAAATCACACAATTGACATGGAAGCTAATAATGAAGAGGAAGAAGATAGTGGTAATGAGGCAAACACAAAAAATACATTACAATTGAATGAATGGGAATTGTTGTCAGAAATGTGACTTAATAATGTCAATCTAGATTAGCTCCAAATACTTGATAGGCTTGATTTTGAAAACAAAACTGAATGGGATCAACATAGCGTACACCTAGATTTACATGCCACTATAATTGACTTCATAAAGTTGAATAAAACTTGCATTCAAAATGAAAACATGGTCGTTACCTTTGATGTCCCAAATTACACATTATCACCAAAACAAAAATTAGCACTCACAATAATTACAAACCACTACAAAGATCAATCCTTAAAAAAAACCTTGCATATGATCATTCAAGGAACAATAGGAACTAGAAAATCATACCTTATTTCATGCATAAGAAATGCACTTCAAAGTAAGCTACCACAACAAAAGAGCCAACTGCTTGCTTTAGCTCCCATAGGAATTGTTGCATTTAATATACATGCATCAACCATACATTCAACACTTAGGATTCCAATAAAAGAAATGAAACCATCGCAAAGAAAGACACTAACAAAATTTCAAGAAGAAATGAAACACATAAGGTACATCCTCATAGATGAAATGAGTTTCATAGGCCCAAAGCTACTATTAAAGATAGACAATAGAATACATGAAGCGTTTCCTCGAACAAAAAACCTCAGCTTCGGTGGTGTATCTATAATTCTAATAGGTGACCTAGCACAACTACCACCTGTCATGGAAAAAATCATCTACGCATCACACTCCAATGCCAAAATTCTATGGGAATAATTTACTACAATTGTTACATTACAAACAATGTTTCATCAACAAGGTGACAATCCAACTCAAACACAATTTCATGAAACATTAAAAAACCTACAAAATGTAGAACCAACACACCAAGATTGGGAGATGTTAATGATCCGCACAAACAAACTACTTACAGTAATTACTGAAAAACAAGAATTTGACAAGTCCATTCACCTTTTTCCAACAAATGACTTAGTGAGACTACACCAAAAAAAATGCTAAAACACCTAAACCTTCTAGTTGTAATAAGTATTTTAACAAACACAAAAAACAAATCAAACATTGATGCTCAAGATAACCAACTTGAAAAAGAACTCCTATTATGCAAAGTCCAACAAATCATGCTAACAACAAACTTATGGACTCAAGCAGGACTTGTAAATGAATCCCTTGGGGAAGTTGTTGATATTGTTTATAATCTAGGCTCAAAACCACCAGATATTCCAATGTACATTGTAGTAAGAATCAATAACTACACTGGGCCACCATGGAACCAAAAGGCTATACCTATAATACCTATATCACTAGGTAATTATAGGAAAATTCAATTAACAATGACATGGACAATTACTATACATAAATCCCAAGGCCTCACCCTACAAAGAGCAACAATTGATATTGGTAAAATAGAATGACAAGGACTAACATTTACAGCTATATCAAGAGTAAAATCATTAAATGGACTTCATATTCAACCAAATTTCTCTTTTGAGTGGTACTCCATAGTGCAAAAAAATCCATACACAATTATCAAAAAAAAAGGAGGCCTGTTTACAATTACCCTCACTCTGAAAAAATAAGGTATACACTTGCCAATCCAATCTCTTTCACATTAACTTTCAAATTACTTTACACTACATAGTTAATGCTATATGTCTTTAGTAAATATTTTCCCCTTCACTAACTCATTCAAACCTTTTTGATATGCAAGAGGACACTAAGAAAAATAAAACATATTCTCTAAACAACATTTCCAGCATATTTGTCCAATACAAGTTGTAATGGAAAAAGATAAGGCGATACATGCAAGGTGCAAGATTGGTTCCTCCTCAACATCAACTACATGTATGTATAACACTTCCTTCTCTACTCAAACTCTATATTACTTATTATTTCATAACCAATTATAAATTTAATTGCTTCATTTATAGAATATCTTCATAAAAATGATGAATCAATCAATCAACCAAACCTCTACTAATGTTAGATGTGTTTGCTGAATAGGGTCAGGGTTTGCTTCAAGAATAAGTATCTTTTTAGAAACACTAATTTGAATTGGTTGTAGAGGTGATAGTATGTGACTTTTTGATGTTCCTTTTGTAGTTATTAACCTTGCAAGAATTTTTATGGGATGTTGACTACAAAATGTTTTCTGCTTTTACAATATGTTTCCAAAATCAGCACACAAAACTTTTCTAAAAAATATTTATTCAACATTTGTGAAAAACAAACATTCTAGCAAGCCAAGAAATTCTCGAACTGGCTTCACTATTGCTCATTGTGTTGTTGATGTAAGTTTAATGTTGCCTTCAACCCTTACCTTTTCATTAAATCATTTTGTGCTTTCTATAATTTCCAGTTATTAAAGTATCTACTTTTAATGTTGGAACAAATTACATATTAGGCAGTTCAATTCCTTTATAAGAACAAGGATTAAATAGCAGCAAAGCATCAACACTTCTACAATGCTTCAAAATTCCCTTTTCTTTTAGTACTTTTTCCTCCACTACCAGAGGAGTCTCCAAAGTATTCATATATTTCTTCCAAATACCGACTTTACAATCATCCAAAATATTATTAATCAATCAATCAACCAGATCTCTGTTGATGTGTTTGTTGAATAGAGTCAGGCTTTGCTACAAGAATAAGTATCTATTCAGAAACACTAATTTGAATTAGTTGTAGAGGTGACATAATGCAACTTTTTTATGTTCCTTTTGTAGTTACTAACCTTGCAAGCATTTTTATGGGATTTTGACTACAAAATGTTTTTTTCTTTTGCAGTATGTTTCCAAAATCAACACAGAAAACTTTTCCACAAAAATATTTACTCAACATTTGTGAAAAACAAGCATTCTAGCAAGCCAAGAAATTCTCAAACTAGCTTCACTATTGCTCGTTATGTTTCTTATGTAAGTTTAATGTTGCCTTCAACCCTTACCATTTGATTAAATCATTATGTGCTTTCTATAATTTCTAGTTATTAAATTACCTACTTTTAATGTTGGAAAAAGTTACATATTAGGCAATTCAAATCCTTTATAAGAACAAGGATTACATAGTAGCAAAGCATCAACACTTCTTCAATGCTTCAAAATTCCCTTTTCTTGCAGGACTTTTGCCTCCACTCCTAAAGGATTCTTCAAAGTCTTCATATTTTTCTTCCATTGGTACATGATTTAAGGTATTTTTGTGCTTCACTTTCTATAGATATATGATATATCTTATGCTCTGTTTGTAGCTTACTATTATGTTTCTTGTTTTTTACAACTTCAAATTTTCAGATATATTTTAACAACCACCTTAGTGGCCATGTTCCAACAAGAGGATTGTTCTCAAGATTTAGTTATGGTAGGTATTTTTCTAATTTTATTAATTTTTTTACTTCTCATAAAGTATGAAAAAACCTATCCATTAGTATCCACCTAACTTGAATTTGGCTTTTTTTTGTTGCATGCTATATTATGGCCTACAATTTTAAAGGAAATCCAAGAATTTGCGATGGTGTACTGCACAATCCATGTTAAAAAATGGAATGAAATGGAGAACATTGCAACTTAAATGATTGTTCATAAAGCAATAAGGCTTACCTTTCCAACTATGAGTTGTGGATTTGATTATATAACATGTGATTTTATTCTTTAGATTCTTCTTAGGTCAACACCTAGAAAATATTGACTTTAAAAACATCCAAAAAATTATTACACTACAAGAAACCATGTAGATTGCCTAGATGATGATGAATCCAATTTATATTTTGATTTACCTGCCTGATGTCATGTGCACATGGAACAAATGAAGTCTAATTTACTCCCTATTAAATTAAAAAGATTATTAAATTTATGTCTTTTAGGTTTTGAATTTAATGTGCTAAGGATGCACAAATGTCATATGTAAGATAGTTTGTAAGACATCTGTGGAGATGAAATAGACAAATAATTTATCTCTAAAATAAATTTTCATATAAATTATTATCATGATTCATCAATTCAAATCAAAATAGATAGGAAACCAATTGTATTCTATAAAGGATAATAAACATTTACCATAAAATTATTTGAATGGTCATTTGAAACACAAATCTATGTCATGCCCTAATGGTAAAATCTAAAACACTTAAAAATTATAGACCTCATCTCAAACATAAACTATACAAAATATAATCGGCGTAACCATTGTACCTCCTTTGGTGCAACTGTTAGTATTAATTTAGAATTGAATTTTATGTAAAGAAAGTAAATCTTATAAATAAGATGCATTTAGTTTGAGATTGAATAATAAGAGTTTTTATTACAATTTTAAAATCTGGATTGTATTCAAAGTAATCTTTTTTATTTGTTTTTGTGTAAGATTTGTCTCTATGTAATTGAATGCATCTATATGATGGCTGCAGATCTAATCTTAATTTTTTTTAGCATCTATTATCTAGCTTGTTAAATACATTATTGTCCTCTTTAGAACCAGATCACTAGAGTAAGCATCAAACAAATCATTGTCATCCCAACAAAAAACATCATTTTTTTCTTAATAGATTCATGCTTCTAATTATTTTCTTAAACATTTCTATGACAAAATTATCTTCTTTATATTCCTTCATGCTAGGTACAAACTCATGGTTAGTAGTGTAATTTTGGAAGCTCCTTTTTACCTCTTTCTTATTTCTTAAATTTTATTTCAGTGGAATAATATGTATTTGATGTACCAAAATTTCTTGTTTCAAGTTTTAAGTAGTCTTTTGTAATTACAATTTAGATAATGCAATAATTATATTTTTGAGCTGCTCATTTACTATTTTTTTGTATCATATTTTTCCATTTGGCACATGGTTTTCAAACTATTGCATTTCCATCTCTATAAAAGTAAATGGTAGAATTTCAATTGACATTAAGAGAGATAAATAATTATTTACTTAAACAATGATATTTTTAAATTATTGCAAAAATGTACACCTGATCTTTTCTAATATACCAAGTACAAACTTTTAAATTATCTTATATAATTGCAATGGAACATAAAATTTTCCTTATGTTTAATCTAGACACTTCTAATTAGATTTATACATATAATAATAAATCAATTTAGATTAAGTAAATGAGATGTACAGTTGCAAAAATTTAGAATTAAAAGTTATCTTAGGAAAATAGATGACATTGATAAGATATAATTAGTTTTACAATTTATGATAAAGTTTATATACATGTGTAATGACCAATAGCTAGTGTTGTGGAAATGTATGAGTTATGAAAAGAGTTAGCTCATGATGTAGGAGCATCCTTGGTTCTTTGCAATCCTACATCAACCAAAAAAAAAATCATTTTAGTTTTGTTCTTGTTCAGTTCAAGTTGGTAGATTCAACGTTTCATCATATTTTCTCATCGGATCCTGCAGATCTATGTTTCATCGTGGACATGTTCATTTTACCTTATTCCAAGATTTTAGAATGATTGGATCTTTTTTCGGAAAGTTATATCACTTCTAGATTAAGTGACGGTTTCTAGAACAGAGCACCGAAGCAGTTTCGAGCCTAACGACTAGTTTTGTCTCTTGTGGATCCTTGCGGTGTGTTCTGAATTTCGTGGAGTGTCCCCAACCTTAATTTTGGTCCACACTTCATCCTATGTACCTTCCGAGGATAAATTCAAATTTAAGGCCAACCTATTTCACGCACACATTACGTTTCCTTCATCGAAGATTGTAATGATCTTTGGCCAACATGGGGGATTCTAGATCCGTGGATGTGATATAAATCATTGTAATAGATCATTAGGATGGTAGAAATAGATGAATATGGGATTTGATAAGTAATATTTTAGCTCGTATTAAGGAGCATATTGGAATATTGTATTTAAAGCATGTTATATCAGGCCTGTAAACCCAACCTGTGAACCCGGATGTTGTCGGCTGATTTTAAATAAATTTTTTGGTAATATGAATGTTTGAATCTATGTTTGCATCCATATTCTAAGTGGTTTCTATTGTGTAACTCTTGCTGCATGCCCCAAACTATTCTCTTTGAGGAACCTCCTATTGTGACTGCACCAAATAAATGTTTGAATATGCATTTTCCTCCATATAATTCTGAGTGGCTTCTATTGTGTAACTCTTGTTGCATGGCCTAGACTATTCTCTTTGAGGACCCTCCTACTGTGACTACACCAAATTGGTATTAGAAAGAGATTCATTCTATGAGAGATCCTCAGAGTTTGCAAAGTCCTATTGAATATTTGGTGTGGGGTGGCAAACTGAGGATATAACCTACAGTTCCATAGGACTTGTGTAAAGATGGTGGGAAGAAGAAATAGTAGAGGAAATGGAGCACATAGAAATGTAGACCTGGCTATAATGGAGATGTTGAGTGGAATTGTTGCTAGATTAGAACAAGTCAAAATGGCCCAGAGGAGAGGTTGACCAGTTGATGATGTGAGTGATGAAGAGGTAGAAGAACAAGAAGAAGGGGAAAGAGAAAATCAACCTGGCTTGGATCGGGGAGAAGAGAGGTTCATAAGATTCCTAACCAAAGTAAATACTAAACCACATTTCAATCCACCAGATTATAGTGGTAAGTTGGATTTAGATGAATTGATTGATTGGATAAAAAAGATGGAGAAGTATTTTGATTTTGAAGGTCCCACCAAAGACAAGAAGGTGAAATTTTCTTGTACAAAGTTGAAAGGACATGCATCCCTTTGGTGGGAACATTTGCAGAAAGATAAGAAAAGGAGAGGGAAGGAGAAGATAAAATCATGGGATCGGATGGTGAATAAGTTAAAGATGAAGTTTATGCCCATACACTATCAGATTAGTTTGTTCTAGAAGTTGTAGAATTTGAAGCAGAAGGAGTCAAGTGTGACAAAGTATATTGAGGAGTTCCACAAGTTGAATATCAGATCCGGACATTCAGAGGATGAGATCAAGCAAGTAGCCAGATATGTGAATGGCTTGAAGCTATCTATATAGGATGAGATCAGTTTGAGCAAGTTGTCGAGTGTGGAAGAGGCATATCAATGTGCCCTAAAAGTAGAAGAGTTCAGCTAAATAAAAGACATGAGCATAGACAAAGAGGAGGAGGAAAAAGATTTCAGAGAGGAAGAAATTTTACCGGAGGAGGAAGAGGATCTTTTGCAGATTAGAATAGAGATAAGGAAGTTAGTAAGAATGATAATTTGTACCATAGAGATGATGGAAACTCTTACCGGAGAGCAGGATATGGTGGTTATCAGAATAAGGGTTATAGAAAAGATGATAGAGGACAAGAGAAAAGAGTATTCATGGGAACTTGTTTTAAGTGTGGTGGAGAAGGAAATAAAGCATTTGAATGTAAGTAGGGAGAGATAAGAAAAAGGACAAAGAATAGTAGAAGAACAACCTTTGCTAAGGAGTATCATGACGGATCATCTAATAAACTGGAAGAGGGAGAAGTGTTGGTGAATAGAAGAGTACTGTGTCAAAGTGAGATGGAGCAGGAACTAGTACAGAGAAATAATTTGTTCTGGACTAGATGCAAGGTAGTTGGTAAATGTTGCAGAGTGATTGTTGGAAGTGGAAGCTCCAAGAACGTGGTTTCTGAAGAAATGGTGACCAAATTGAAGCTGGAAAGATTGAAACACCCGAAGCGGGCTATCAGATAGCATGGATTAAAGATGAGCATAAGATACTGGTAATTGAACAATGTTTAGTGAAATTAAAGATAGGAAATTATCATGATGAAGTTTTGTGTGATATCATTCCTATGGATTTATTCCATGTTTTATTGGGAAGGCCTTGGTAGTATGATAGACAGGCTATTCATGATGGAAAGAAGAATGCATATACCATTGTTGCTAATGGGATGAAGTAGAATTTGTTGCTATTGGAGGATGTTCCTAAAGTTGAGGTTTGTACAAATGCTAGAATTTGTTTGGTTGATGGAAGGAGATTTTTGGATGGACTAAGACATGAGAACATGTGCTATGCCTTGATTTCTAAGAAGGCTAAAGACTTGAAGCATGTAGAAGAACAACCGAAGGAGATAAAAGAGTTGGTAACAAAATATGAAGGTATCATTTCAGATAATATACCTAATGGATTGCCACATGTGAGGAGTATTAGTAATTTCATGGATCTGATTCTTGGATCGAGTTTTCCTAATAAAGTAGCACATCGAATGACATCGACAAAGAATGAAGAGTTGAATAGACAAGTGCAAGAGTTGTTGAGGAAGTGTTTGATTAGAGAAAGCTTAAGTCCTTGTGTAGTACTTGTTGTGCTAGCACCTAAGAAGGATGGAGAATGGAGGATGTGTACAGACTCTAGAGCCATAAAAAAAATCATAGTAAAGTATAGATTTCCTTTGCCCTAGATGGATGACATTATGGATTGTTTGAGTGGAGCTAAATACTTTACAAAGATATATTTGAAGAGTGGATATCATCAAATCAGAATCAGAGAAGGGGATGAGTGGAAGACAACATTCAAGACAAATGAAGGATTGTATGAGTGGTTGGTGATGCCCTTTAGACTAAAAAATGCACTGAGTACTTTCATGAGGCTAATGAATGAGGTATTGAATAAAGTCTTGGGTAAGTCTATGATTGTCTATTTGGATGACATCTTGATTTTTAGTAAGACTAGAGAAGAACATTTGTTGCATATAAGACAAGTTTTGTAGAGGTTGAGAGAAGATCAGTTGTTGATAAACATTAAGAAGTGTAGTTTAATGAAGGAAGAATTGGTATATCTAGGATTTGTGATATCTGCGAATGGATTGGAGATGGATCCTGAGAAGGTAAGAGCAATTGTTGAATGGACTACACCAAAAAGTATTGGAGAGGTACGATCATTTCATGGATTGGCTAGTTTCTATCAGAATTTCATTAGGAATTTTAGTTCTATTTGTTGTCTTATGCCAGAAACAATGAGAGGGGATAAGAAAGATTTTAGGTGGACATCTAGAGCAGACCAAAGTTTTAAGTTGTTGAAATAGAAGGTGACTAGGCAGTGTGTGTCGACTTTACCAGACTTTAATAAGGTATTTTAGACCTATAGATTGTGATGCAAATGGAAATGCAATTGGAGCAATATTAAGTCAAGAAGGAAGACCAATAGCTTATTTTAGTGAGGAATTGAATGATGCTAGGAGAAGGTATTTAGTGTATGACCAAGATTTTTATGCCATAGTTCAAGCCTTGAAGAAGTGGAGACATTACTTGTTTCCTAAGGAGTTTGTGTTGTATATAGATCATCGGGCATTGCAGTATTTGAATAGTCAAGGTAATTTGAATCAAAGACACATGAGATGGGTGGAATCCTTGCAGAGTTATACTTTTGTTTTGAAACATAGGAGTGGAAAGTCAAATAGAGTTGCTGATGCTTTGAGTAGGAGAAGGAATTTACTGGCAGAGATGAGAGTGGAGGTATTAGGCTTTGATGAATTGAAGAACTTGTATGAAGAAGACCCATATTTCATAGAACCTTAGAGAGCTTGTAAAGAACCAGTGTTGGAGGATAGGAGTTAGTGGTTGGATTATTTCATTTAGGAGGATATGTTGTTCAGAGGGAATCAATTTTTTATACCCTGGAGTTCAATGAGGGATAGCTTGGTGAAAGAAAAACATAGTGGAGGATTGGCAGGACACTTTGGAATTGATAAGACAGTAGCATTGGTAAGCAAGAATTACTTTTGGCCAAAGATTCATAAGTATGTTAGGAAATTTGTGCAAAGTTGCAGAGTTTTTCAAGCTGGAAAAGGGAGTATTAAAAATGTTGGATTGTATAATCCCTTGACAGTTTCAAAGAGACCTTGGGAGGATATCAACATGGATTTCATACTTGGCTTGCCGAAGACACAAATAGGTAATGATTCTATATTTGTGGTGGTGGATAGATTTTCCAAAATGGCACATTTCATACATTGTAAGAAGACAACATATGTAGTACATGTAGAAGACTTGATTTTCAAGGAAGTGGCCAGATTGCATTGATTACCTATGAGTATTGTTTCAGACAGAGATATAAAGTTTATTGGTTACTTTTGGAGGACACTTTCGAAGAATTTAAAGAAAGATTTAAATTTTGATTCTACTTTTCACCCATATACTAATGGATAGATAGAGGTAGTAAATAGGAGTTTGGGGAATTTTCTGAGATGTTTGGTTGGGAAAAAGACCAGACGTTGGGATTTAGTCCTTGTGCAAGTAGAGTTTGTTTACAATAATTCAATGAACATGAGTACTAGAAAGCCACCTTTTGAGATTGTTACTGGAGTTCATCCTAGAGGTATATCAGAGTTGTGAGACATCAATGAGGAAGACAAAAGGAGTGCAAAAGTAGAGGAATTTTTAGAACATATGAAGAAAGTGCATATTCAAGTAAAGCAATGATTGGAAGATATGAAGCAGAAGTATAAGGAGCAAGTAGATGGAAAGAGGAGACATAAGGAGTTCAAAGTTGAAGATGAAGTGATGATGTATTTGAGGAAGGGAAGATTTCCACTTGGCACATACAATAAGCTCAAGATGAGGAAGTTTGGACCTTGTAAGATTATGAAGAAATTTGATTCAGGAAATACATATGAAGTAGAGTTACCAGATGGTGTGGGTATATCACCTATATTCAACATTGTAGAACTACATCAGTACCATGAAGCATAATTTAGTGAAGACAGTAAAGAAAAATTGGAGAAATAGTTTCCTAAACAAAATCAGATGAGATAGAAGAAATTTTGGATCTCAGAGATGGGAGGAAAACGCGTGGAAGACAGTACAAAGAATATATTGTGAAGTGGAAGGGTAGACCAATGGAAGATTCTTCTTGGATTTCTCAGGCTAAGGTAGACCATATTGGTTTTCCTTTAGCCCCAATAAAGTGAGGGACTCACTTTTCAAATAACCCTAGATGTTTGATGCAAGAGAATCCTTGGTTCTTTGCAATCCTACATCAACCAAAAAAAAAAAAAAATCATTTAAGTTTTGTTCTTGTTTGAAGTTCAAGTTTCCAGATTCAGCGTTTCATCATATTTTGTCATCGGACCCTATGGATCAATGTTTCATCGTGGAAATGTTCATTTTCCCTTCTTCCAAGATTTCAGAATGATTTTATCTTTTTCCAGCAAGTTATCACTTCTGGATTAAGTGACAGTTTCTAGAACAAAGCACCAAAGTAGTTTCAAGCCTAACGATTAGTTTTGTCTCTTGTGGATCCTTCCCGTAACTTGCATATACTCGTGGTGTGTTCCGAATTGTTCCATGGAGTTTCCTCGACCTTAATTTTTTTCCACACTTCATCCTATGTGTAGACACCGAAATCTGGTTTAAGCCTGCGACTTCAATATTCTTCATAATTCGTATTTCTTCATGGTCATGATTAAATAATGTCAATTATTTAATTAATCCACTTTAACTTTAATTCTTCTATTAATTAAATAATCTTAATTATTTAATTAATTCACTCATTTCTTTATTCTATTTGATTAATTAAATAAACGTTTTTTATTTAATTATGTTACTAATTAACCTTATCCTTCTTGTCGAATCAAGTAAATTCTTATTTAATTTACTCTTTATCATACTTCAACTATAATTAAATAAATTCTTTATTTATTTAATTATTCATTTAAATCCCTTCATCACTTAATTAAATTGTATACCTTGATATCTATCCTACTCTAAATGTGTAAAATAACTAAGAAATGGAAATGACAAAATACCAAGGACACCTCAAGATTAGCCAAAAGAGTGATACATCGAAAAGGAATGTAAATAAAATGAAACACAAGCAATTTTACCTCCCTTGTTGTTGATACTTCTTTGATTGGCCCTTGCTTGGATTGGTTGTGTGCTCCTTAGATGATTACTTGAATGCCTAAATGCAAGGTTGAAGGTGCAAATGATTAACAAAGATGGCTAGATGATGGCAAAGGATTGAGGATTCAAATGGACAGCATGTAGTTGCTCAAATCTAAAGTGTTGAAAATGCCCTTGAAGAGGGGGTATTTATAGAAGAATTTGAATTCTCTAGAGAATTCAACGGTCAAGATTGCTCTAACAAGGCCAAGATGAAGGGCTATGGTGGGTTGAGAACCCACAAGCCCTCACATCTTGACATGTGGAGGGTGAAGTGGATAAAGGGGGGATGAGATGGAGATGAGGTGTCAAGAAGGTACATGAGGTGGAAAAGGGCATGCACCTTGGGGAATGAGGAGATTTCCACAAAAAGGAGTTTCTTGTTCCTAAGTGGGAGTGAAAGAGACATTTGAGGAATTTTGGAATTCCTCAAAAATCTTCATGGGAAAATGAAAGGTGGTTGGGGGGATAAATGTGAATTAAAAATTCACATTCCTAGGATGATCTAGAGGGTAAAAGGTGGGCTCCAAAAAGGTGGGACTTGGTCACATGTGGAGATTGTGACAAGTCCAAGGTTCTAGAATACTTGGAAGAATGGAATGTGAATTAAAAATTCACATAGGGAGGAGAGAGACATGGGATAAATAAATGAGAATTAAAAATTCTTATGGGAAGGAGAGTCAATATCTAAAAAGGAAAAATGGAAGAATTGACCAAAAAGTGGTGCTAGAAATAGCTAATGACCTTGGTTAAGGTTGTGCAAACATTGGATTAGGCTAATTAATAGAGGATTAGAGGCAAGTGGCAAATGTAGGAGGATGTGACATTAATCTCTGATTAAGAGAATGCACATCATAATCATAAATTAATTAAGTTAATTCAGATTAGGGCAAGGTTATGGAGGATGTGACAAGGAGAGAGAAAGTGAGGTATTTTAAATTGATTTTAAATCAAAAAGGTGAAAAATGACTAAATTAAATAAATTAGCGTATTTATTTAATTTAGAGAGGAATAAGGTGAAAGATAAAGTATTAATTATTACATTAAATACTTTACCGATGTGAGGCGAAAGGTGTAATATTAATTTAATAAATTAATATTAATATGATAGACGGAAAGGCAACAAATTTAATCATGTGGAAGTGATTAAATTTAGATGTCTACATAAATAAATCTTATTTATTTAATTATTCTTCAAATATCAAATCTTGAATTAAATGAATTATTTAATTCATGAATTCTATTTTATCGCATTCCTCTATATTTAGATAATTGTGTGAGTTATCTAAGTATTCACTTTTACTCGACTCAAAGATCTATTTTAATCGCTCAGTTAACTCTTGATTTAATGTTTGAGTGGCGTTCTCGAGTAATCTCTTCATCAAATCATTCAATCATTCAATGCTAACTCAATTGTGTGTACATGTGGATTAATTAAATATTCCTATTTAATTAATTAAACCTTGTGCATGCATTCGAACAAGAGTTGCTTTAACCAATCTTTATCTTTGTCATGCAAAGATAAGTCTTCTATTTTTGAATACCAAACTGGAAGATTAAATCATTTATTTAATCTTTAATTCTATTTCTAATTTGTATCACTCATGTCATTATTGATAGTTATCAGAATGCATGTCTAATCTGTCGATCTCAACCATCTGTTGATCTTTCAATCCTGGCCTGTCATTTGAATAATCAAAATTTTCTATAAATTGATCTGTCATTCTTCATTCCAATCTCTCTCGAAAACTCGTGAAATCTTTTAACTTTTGAGAGCACTTATCTTGAATCTTCAATGTTTTGCTAAATCACTATCATAGGCTATACTTGCATGAACTCTTGAAAATTTGAGGGCAATTATACTACTACAAGCAAAATGGAGAAGGGAAATTGAGATGAATCATGGAAATATGTACGAATTTTGTGAGATTGTTTCAGTTTATTACATTTTGACTTCCTTTGTTCTTTGTTGCTTAGCATTAGATTGTATTTAGATTCATATTACATGCTTTCTTTAATCTTTTATTTCTGCACTTTCTTGGCATTACCCACAAGGTAACGGCCAAGCAGAGGCATCTAACAAAACCATCATTAGGATCCTCAAGAAGACTGTCAATGATGCTAGTCGTGACTGGCATTTACAACTTAACCCGACCTTATGGGCTTATCACACAACTATCCGTACTCCCACTGGTGCCACTCCCTATTCACTAGTCTTTGGTTCTGAAGCTATTCTTCCTATTGAGGTCAAGATTCCTTCCCTAATGGTATCCTTGAAAGGCCATATTGATGATGAAGAGTACAGAGTATCGAGACTCCATGAGCTAGAATTCCTGGATGAGCGAAGACAGAAGGCATTAGACCATCTCCAAGCATATCAGAATCGCCTTTGTCACAGCCATAACAAGAAGGTATTGAACAAAAAATTTGAGATTGGTGACCTATTTTTAATGGAGAATCCAAAGAATCAAGCAGAAAAAGACAAACCAGGAAAGTTTGAACCAAACTGGTTAGGACCTTATATTGTTACAGAAGTTTTTGGATTAGGAGCATACCAACTCTCTACTCCTGAAGGGGAACCATTGTCCTTACCAATCAATAGTCTGCATCTGAAGAAGTTCTACGCATAGCTTCTGAGAGCCTTGTCTTATTTAGCAAAAAATAAAAAAAATCATAAAATCAAAAAATCGTTACCAAGGTGAAAACCTGGCAAACAGGCATCTTGGTAACACCAAAAAAATTAGATAATCCAAAAAATAGTAAAGACAAATAATTCGTCCAATAGTGAAAACCACTTCAGTGGCGCTTTGGATAGGTACCATGGTGAAAACCTGGCAAACAAGCACCATGTGTAGTTGAATCTACTCCTTTGTCTACTATTATTCTAATCTGGCACATCCCTGTACATAGTCCACTACCCTGTACATAGTCCTTATCCTTGTACATAGTCGTCCTATCCTTGTACATAGTCCTCCTTCCTGTACATAGTCCTTATCCCTATATATACTACCTATCCCTGTACATATCCCTTATATTTCATATCCATCACTTGTATATACCATTCATAATAAGTGGTAGTCTTTCCCATAACTTGGAACGATTGACATCGAGTGCATTTCATATCCCCCATTTTACCCTATTCATCATCAATTGGTCTTCTACTCGACTGGGGGCAAACACTTGATGTGCGTCATATTGATTCTTCCATTAGTTGTGTTGAAGATGTAAAACCATAGAAAAATACAAAAACATCACAAAATGACCTGAGAAAACACAAAAACATCATAAAATTTCAAAAGGACAAAAAAATGAAAACATTTCAAAAATCCAAAAATAGAGTCAGAGTTAGTCGCACTTGTCAGTCTTTGTCGTTTGTCAAACTACGTTTCCTCTGTGACTAGATGTAAGCAAGGCAATCTGTCGATGTGCCCCTGAGGCATTACGTTAGTCCATTTAGGTTTGTCTGTATAAGATCATCCTTCAATCCATATGTTTATATGACAAGGTCATTATTCGTGTTGAACTATGAGGTCTCTGCGTGTACAACGTAGGCAAGGCCATCAATCGATGTGCCCCTAAGTCCACACTAGATCAGTCCATTAGGATTCCTCACATTCACTTTCACACATGTCTTCTATTTGTAGTCAGTCTTGTTAGTTAAAGTCAAGTCGAACTATGAGGTCTCTGTGTGTATAACGTAGGCAAGGCCATTAATCGATGGGCCCCCGAGGCCGCACTAGGTCAGTCCTTTAGGGTTTGTCGTCACACACAGTCAATTGTCAACATGTCATATCAAGTCATGAATCAATCTAGTGAACAAGTCAGCAATGTCTCTAAGTCAAATCAAACAACTTGTCAAATGAGAGTAGAGTCTCATCAGCCAGATAGAGTGCATAGACAGTCAGGATATTCCGTCGGCACTGATCTTGTTTCGGCGGTATAGCAGAGAGGTACCATGGGGAGGCCGCATATCACTTGCGACAGCCAGGGCATCATGGATGGCCGCAGGACATGAGGTTTATCCAGGGAGGACAGGAGGAGAGCAGGTACCAGTGGTGACTGCGCGATATCACAAGTGGTTTCAGAACAGGTTATGGGAGAGGATTATGCTTGCACGGCCTAGGTTGAGGGTAGCAGGTGCTGGACCAGCAGAGGAGCAGATACCACAGAGGAGAGGAGAGGCGGTGGTGGTAGACGAGGGGGGACAGGAGGAGCTGGAGAGGAGAGAGAGAGAGGAGGCAGGTAGAGCCAGGAGGAGGAGGAGGAGACATCAGAGACGAGGGCAGGGAGAGGGTCGGCAGCCACAGAGAGCGCAGGGGGAGCAGAGGGTGGCCAAAGAGGGTTGGCAGCGGGAGAGGGGGCAGCCTCAGAGAGCACAGGGGGAGCAGAGAGTGGAGGAGGTTATGGATGTTCATTATATGGAGGAGGTGGAGGTGGTAGGGGCGAGGGGTGCTGCAGAGGGGGTGGGGAGGCAGTTTGTGGTAGGTCGGCATGGGCAGCCACGGCGGTTGCGGGTTCGGCCGATAGTAGAGGGTCATGGGGGGCATCAAGAGGCAGAGAGCAGAGAGGAGGGGGAGGTCAGAGCAGCATCAGGGGAGGAGAGGAGGTCACCACGACATTGGTTTGTGGTTGAGAGATAGGAGAGGCGGGACAATTTCGCGTTCACCGAATTACGGAGGACCATGAGGAGGGACAGGAGCAGGGGGAGAGGAGCATCCAGCAGTGAGGAGGAGGAGTTAGAGCGGGTGGATGGGGAGGGGATGTGGAGGATGATGGGGATGATGAGAGGGATGATGATGGGGAGGATGATGGGGATGATGATAGGGATGATGATGGGGATGGTGGGATAGAGCTGGTAGTTGGGGAGGAGGATATGATGGATGTTGACAGAGATGCGAGGGCAAAGGACGGTGTGGCAGCAGATGCATTAGTATTAGTTCCTTATGTGCCAGAGGACCCCATTGTACAGGGGAGAGGGGCAGAGGTGAGAGTACGGATGGCAGAGCGGAGAGTGAGGGCTCTGGAGGCTGACCTAGCCAGAGTAGAGCAGGAGGCATTAATAGATTATGATGCCATTACTTTCCAACTAGCAGGAGCAGTGAGGGAGAGGGACAGGGCACAGGCAGAGGTGCAGAGGATACAGAGCGAGCTGACTAGTGTGACATGGGACTACGAGAGGTTACAGGAAGAGGTCATGGTTTTACAGGCCAAGGGGGATCCAGAGGAGAGGATGGGGTAGGTAGCTGATTAGGGAGCAGGGTGCACTAGTCAGCAGTCTGGAGATCTCGAGCGAGACTGGGACGAGCTTCAGGACAGGGTACATTGTCTTGAGCAGGCACTTGGAGATATGGGGATGATGCAGGAGAGGGAGGCTGTGGCAGTAGAGTAGGCATGGATTATGCGAGATGAGAGAGATGCAGCTCAGGCTCAGGTACAGGTTATAGAGGCAGAGAGGGATGCGGCACCGGTACGCATTCAGAGTGAGAGGGCGGCAGTAGAGGCAGAGATACAGGCATTGCAGAGAGGGAGAGATGAGATGGTGGCAGAGGTAGCGACTCTCCGAAGGGAGAGGGATTCAATAGAGTTACGGGCACAGGCTCTCCAGCAGGATAGAGATGCAGTAGAGGCTCGGGCACAGGGGGCTGAGAGAGAGAGAGATGCAGCAGAGATGCAGATACAGACCCTTCAGGCAGAGAGGGATGCTGCGATGGCTCGCATTCAGACAGATCAGGGTCAGGGTGGGATGACCAGAGCAGATGTGCAGATTATGGAGAGAGAGAGGGATAGATTACACGCAGAGCTGGCACAGAGTCGGTTAGCTTAGGAGGCATGGGAGCGTGAGAGGCGGGTGATAATGCGCTGATCGAGATCGGTATCGGCATGAGCGGAATGCCGCGAGACTGATAGCTGGGCAGAGTGATGAGTTTATGTAGCAGGCTAGTTATTGGAGAGGGGTGTATGAGCAGGTTGTTCCAGATCCAGCGCAGCGCACTGCACGCTACATCAGCCAGGTTCCACAGCCACCAGGGCCATCTCAGTCTCTAGGGACATGCACTAGGGGATTCAGTGATTACCGGCGGACGCCGTCTCCATACGACGGTTATCAGGGGACACCCACCCGTGAGTACCAGGGGACTCCAGCACACAGAGGGCCAACACCCGATTTTCCACAGAGGTCAGATGTGGGCAGCTCTCAGTAGAGCAGTCAGATGCAGGACATTGGTTATTTTTGACAGTGACAGGATGGATGGGTTATGTATGTCGCCAGAGGGTAGAGGTGTTCCACATCTCTGGATTGTATATTGTATTAGACGATGTATGATGGACCTATGACATATATTATAGTATTTTTTATGGGACAGTTCTTATTGACACCATGTAGTATGTTTCCTTTTATGATGGGTGATTATATGTATGCGTATATGGTATTTTATGTTTATGTGGATGGATGTATTGGTTTATTTATGCTCATGTGTTGATTTAATTATGCTTGTGTTCATGATATGAGATGTTCACATGGATGGTATGAATAATTGTAAGTTAGTTCATTGCGATGTTTATGGATGATTGGATATATGTACTTTGATGTTTTGTGAAATGATATGCACATGGTGATATGTTATGTGTACTCATGGTATTTATGGCATTTTTTATATACATGAATACCTAGTTGACTTATTTGTCATGTATGTATATGTGTATGATGGATTTTGTATGAACGTTTTATATATGCAGGATGTGATGTATTATGTGTCTAACACTTTGTGATGCAGGGGGCGAAGGACCTAACATGTGATGATGCAGGTGGCGAAGTATGTATGCAGGTGGTGATGGACCTAACATGTAATGCAAGCGACAATGGGGATATGGTATAGTATTTTTGTACTTTTAGAGGAAATAACATACGGTCATGAGTGCCAATAAGAACTGATGTGATGACGGGAGGTGGGTATGTAGTGACCTGTCAAAAATTATCAGTATCTTGAGAAGAAGGGCAAAGAATGGGGGAAAGTATTTGCACAACCAAAACCATAGGGTGGGTGTTAATGCAATGATTATGAAAAATGCAATCCTAATTCAATTTATCATCTTTGGAGCACTGGTTTTTGCTATAGCATAAGACATAATACACCAAGGTATAAAGGACCAAGGTAAATTAGCATCTAATGCACGAGAGAAACACGCCAGATAAGAAGGTTATCCCAATACCCCAAAGTCACAAAGACCTTGTTCGGGTCCAATATTGAGATAACCACAAGCACGAAAGGATGCCCCAACATAACACAAGACCACTAGGATCCTGGTGGGTACTATGTGGGACAACCGAGAAGACACAATCAAGATATGCCCCTATGTGGACTAATCAAAACACACCATAATATGATGGATTATGGCGGTCTTGACAAGTGATTATAGGGAGCTCAAATGATAAACAAAAACCAAAAGCATCAAAAGATCGCAATCAATTTCAAATGTCCATTGCCATAGGATCAAGGGGATGGATGGGAGTGATGAGGCCGGTTAGGAAAGATGTATCCTGTTAAGACCTATGATGGATGCTAAGCGAAAAGATCGATATGATGCAGGATATTCAGAATTGATTGGATTTGATGATACAAGTGGATCTCATTTGTTAAGGACCAGTGAGATAAGGGCATAGCTTGATGACATGACACAAGGGAGACAAGACACAACCTAAAGACCTAGGGGCTCGGGGGCCGATCAAAGATTAGCCTTGCCTACGTGAAAGCGCAGAGCCCTCGTAGTTCATGGAAAAAGACCATGGATAAAGCGGAAAGAAGACAATGGTGATAGATGATGGACACAAGATGTGACAGACCAATGCCCCGGGGGAGGATCAAATGATCAACCTTGCCTACGTGAAAGCGCAAGGGCAAGGTAGTTCAAGAAAAAGACCATGAAGGACGAGACCTAGATGGAGATCGACACAATGGATGATCCTATGTGACGGGACAGACCAACCGAAAGACACAAGTTCAAAGTGGGATATAAGGAAGCTCAGGATGAGGGATAGGTAAGGTGAGTCATCCAATGCTCAGCAAATACCAAGCGGCCTAGGCTGATGTGGGTGGGGATGAAAGTGTGGATGAAAGCACAAAATAATTAGGATGCCAAGTAGATAATGATCAAGCCCTCTATGGATGATGCCTGTTACCAGGTTTTCACCATCCATAATTATCCAAGGCGCCACCAAGAGGTGGTTTTCACCATAGGACGGATTTATTTCTCTTTACTATTTTTGGATTTTTTTGTCAATTTTTTTTTTTTTGGTCACTTTTTTGATTTTTTTGATTTTTTGTGATAGGGTAGACTAAGCGGACTTTAAGCATAGAACCTTTTTAGATGGAGAATATTGACAGGTTCGTCAAGGGGATCTCCATCTAGAGCAGCCAACCTATAGGCTCCAGATCCATATTTGGCAGTTATGATATACGACCCTAGCCAATTTTCCTCAAATTTTCCTTTCTTGTCACGGTCTTGCTGAGTGCGGTGATTTTCCTTGAGCACAAGTTCACCAACCTGGAATTGCCTGGGGCAGACCTTTTTACTGTAATGTCGTTTGAGATGATTCTGGTATACTTGTAGGTGATCATAGGCCCATATTCTGCGTTCATCCAGTAACTCTAGTTGTGCAAGCCGAGTGACGCGAGCATCTTCTTCGCTGATGAGGTTCTTCAAAGAAATTCTCAATGAGGGGAGCTCAACTTCGATTAGAAAGACGGCTTCAGCTCCATATACTAAAGAGTATGGGGTGGCGCCTGTTGGGGTACGGATAGATGTGCGGTATACCCAGAGGGCGGGATGTATGTGAAGGTGCCAATCTCATCCAGTGTTATTAACCACCTTTTTGAGAATGCGGATAAGGGTTTTGTTGGTCGCTTCTGCCTGACCATTACCCTGGGGGTAATAAGGCGTAGAACAACGATGCTGAATATGGAAGGTATCACATAGATGTTTCATGGCTTGATTTTTAAACGGCTTTCCGTTATCAGAAATGATGGTGGATGGGATACCATATCTACAGAGAATATGGTAGAGGATGAATTTAGAAACCTGAGTACCGGCGATTTGTGAGAGTGGCATTGCTTCCACCCATTTGGTGAAATACTCAGTTGCGGTGATGATGAATGTATGGCCGTCGGATGATGGTGGGTGAATCTTGCCAATCAAGTCAAAACCCCATTGAGAAAATGGCCAAGGTGCTAGGAGAGGCTAAAGATCTTGTGCTGGTGCGTGGATCAAATCAGCATGTTGTTGACAGGGCAGACATTTTTTTACAAATTCGCAAGCATCATGTTCCAATGTAGGCCAGTAATAGCCAGCCTATAGGATTCTTTTAGCCAGAGCCATACCATTTGAGTGGGACCCACAAATACCACCATGTACTTCCGTTAGTACTGTCTAGGCCTCAGTCTCATTTAGACATCTCAAGAGGATTCCATCATACCCACGACGATAAAGCGTATCACCAACAATGATGTATCGGGACGAACGATGGATGAAGGATTTACGTTGGTTGCATGTAAGTTCTGGGGGTATGGTATTATTACGGAGGTAGGTGTATATGTCTTGGTACCATGGGGAGGTGGGACCTACGATATCGCACACCATGTCAGTGTCAGGGACATCGTATGCAGGGATTAATAGTTGTTCGACCAGAAACTCACACTCTGTCCAATCCTTGGGCATGTCAATCAGAGAACCGATAGTGGCCATGGCATCTGCTGCTTTATTCTGCACCCGAGGGATTTGGTCAAACTGTATGGAGCTGAAATATTTCTTGAAATCGTCTACCATGTGTTTGTAGGGAAGCAGTTTGTCATCCTTTGTGAGGAACTCATCATTAACTTGTCTGATAACCAACAAGGAATCCCCAAAGACTTTCAGATGTGTAATGTGCCACTGTTTTGCAATTCTAAGGCTAGTGAGGAGGGCTTCATATTCTGCCATATTATTGGTGCAGGGAAATGCTATCCTAAATGATTTTGGGATGTAGTCACCTTGAGGGGTGACTAATAGAATTCTTGCCCCAGATCCACTATGAGTGTATGAGCCATCAAAGTATAACGTCCAAGTTGGTGCTTCTGTTACTGTGTAGATTCCTTCATCCGAGAATTTAGTGTCTATTGGGTAGGCATCTACTAGTGGTGCTTCAGCCAATTGATCAGCAATAACCTGTCCTTTAATAGCTTTGCGCTCTACATACTCGATGTCAAATTCGCTTAGTAGCATGACCCATTTGGCCATGCGGCCGGTCAAAGTGGTTCTAGATAACAGATATTTCAAAGGATCAATTTTAGCAATTAATTTGACTGGGTGGCTGAGCATGTAATGGCGAAGTTTCTGTGTACTGAAGACTAGTGCAAGGCATGCTTTTTCCATGGGAGAGTAATTTAACTCATAGCTGACTAGTGTTCTGCTGATGTAGTAGACTGCCCTTTCTTTGAGTGACTCATCGTGCTGCGCCAATAATTCCCCCAGTGCGACTGAGGTAGCAGAGATATAAAGCAGGAGGGGTTTTCCTGGAATGGGCGGCATCAAAATTGGTGGATGAGCTAAGTATTCCTTGATTTTATCAAACCCTATCTGACACTATGGGGTCCATCGGAAGGTGGAATTTTTCTTCAAAAGATGGGTAAATGGCTGAAATTTATCTGCGAGCTGAGCTATGAACCGACAGATGGATTGCATTTTTCCTTGGAGACTCCTTAACTGCTTTAGATTGCGTGGAGGTGGCATGTCCAGAATAGCCTTTACCTTGGAAGGATCCACTTCAATACCTCTGTGAGAGACTATGAAACCTAACAATTTCTCGGACGTGACCCTGAAGACACACTTTTTTGGGTTCAGCCGCAACTTATAATGCTCTAGTCGTTCAAATATCTTCTTCAGGATGGCGGGATGTTCTGCTCATGTTTTGGACTTTCCTAATAGGTCATCAACATAGTCTTCCATGATGATATGGATGAGTTCATGGAAGATAACCGTCATGGCTCTCTGATACGTTGCCCCCGCGTTTTTGAGACTGAAGGGCATAACATTGTAGCAGAAGGTGCCCCAAGGAGTTGTGAAGGCAGTTTTATGCTGGTCTTCTCGTGCGATTCAGATCCAGTTATAACCGGAGAAGCTGTCCATGAGGGACAACATCTCATGTCCTGCTGTTAGGTCGACCAACATGTCAATATTAGGAAGAGGGAAATCGTCTTTTGGGCAGGCTTTGTTGAGATCCCTAAAATCCGTGCAGACCCGAATGTCTCCGTTGGGCTTGGCAACTGGAACTATATTGGAGATCCATTCGGAGTAGTCAATGGTCTGATAAAACCTGCGTCCAGTAACTTCTCCAATTCCTTCTTTACTAGCAATGCGACTTGCGGGTGCATCTTTCAAGTTTTTGCTTAACAGGCTTGGCGTCTGGGCGGATGTCTAAGTGATGGACTACTAAAGCAGGGTCTAAGCCTGGCATGTTTGAGTATGACCAGGCAAAGTTGATGATTCCTTCTCAGAGTAGCTGCACAAAGATCGGATACTCTTGTTCAGAGAGTGACTTGGCTACATATGTGATCTTCGGACTTTCAGCAGTTCCCAAATTAACTTCTTGTGTCTCTTCAATCAGGATAGATGAGCTGGCAGATAGCTGAGTTCCCATAAGGGGAAGATGAACATCTCCATCTTCCGGCGCCTCTTCGAGGTTTTCGCCATCAGATGCGTCCTTTATTTTTACTTTTTCCAGGTCAGGAAGTGCCTCAGGGAGGTTTTCACTAGATGACCTCTTTTTATTTTTCTTCTTTTTATTTTTGCGACTGGAGTGTTCATCCTCCCCCAATCCCATAAGGTTGACGTATGTGTCCGTAGACATACTGACAGGTGTGGTGTTGTGTAGGTCCCAATCGATGAGTTCAGGGTGACGAAGGGATAGGCTGATGGTGCAAACGGATAAGCATTCGAACATGGACGATAAGTCAGTGTTGTCAACGTCATCGTATGCTTGTATGATGGATTCCTCCTCGGGTATGTCTTCCAATGAGCCATCGTCCATGGTGATACTATTGGAAGTATTGGACGATGTTGCAGGGCTTTTCTATTTTCTCTCATACCCAATGCCTACTCTTTTTGGTGACTATGGTGTATCAATGGGTTGCAAGCGTCCTTGTTCCTCTTTACCCAGGCCTCTACCTTGATAGTTATGTTTTTCCACAAACTTTGCTGGCCAAGGGTATTTTTCTTGAAAATATTTCTTTAGAGGAGTTTCTGGCTCGGGTTCTTCTCGGTAGACCCATTGGCTGATGTCTTCCTCTGGTGCATCGACCTTGACACTCGGAGATCTGAAGGTGGTAGTAGGAATGTTTTTTCTGCTGAAGGTGATGATCTTGTCTTCCTTTTGTATAGCATGTGAAGGTTGACCGTACTCATGTGGTGAGGGTGGCATAGTGACTACATTGAGAGCCGTATGCATCTCATACTCACCGCATCCTTTGTCAATGATCTGGACTCTAGTGACCGAAGGATTAGTGGCAGAGGATGGAGTGGTGATTACGGTGGATGATGGATTGGAGGATGACAACTGGGATGCCCCCATTTCGACCCCAAGACAATAGTGTAAATGGGGAAAAGATGCTTCCAAAGCTTGACAATACTCAAATGGTTGGGGGTCGGCATAGATGGTGACCTCCTGTCCGTTGATTGGGAATTTGAGGCATTGATGGTATGTGGATGGGATGGCTTGCATAGCATGGAGCCATGGGTGGCCAAGGAGGAGATTATACGGTAAGTCCAGATCCAGGACATGGCAGGTAGTATATTGGAGCACAGGTCCCACTTGGATAGGGAGACTGATGATTCCTTCTGAATTTCTCTCTGCATTGTCATAAGCTTTGATTGTAATTATTTGGTTGCTTAGGTCCGCTTGAGTATACCCTACCTGTTTTATGAATTTCAGAGTACATAAATTGAGGGCAGAGCCATTATCTACCAAGACCCTTTTTATTTTATGACGGGCAACTATGACTTCGATATGTAGGGGGCGGTTGTGATGGACGTCAATGTTGGGCATATCATTTTGGCTGAAATGGAGGTGGTGAGACAAAGCCAAGTGTCCCACTAAAGCTTGGAATTGTGTGGGGTCGATGTCATTTGGGATATGGATTTCCTGCAAGGCTTTATTGAGGATCTCTTGATGTATCGGGGAAGACCTAAGCAAATCCAGAATAGATATATGAGCGGGGGTCTTCCTTAGGTGATCAAGGATGTTATATTGAGAGTTTACAGGAGTGGGTTGGATGGGTGCAGAGGCTGCAGGGACGGTGATGCGGGCTCGTCGCGTAGTCACAGCACATTGAGGGTCTTTGGCTTTAACATGTATCATGGACACTCGGGGTTCCACCTGCTCAATATAATGAATAACACCTTCATAATTGAAGGGCACATTCTGATAATTCACATTATTTGTACCGTTGTTTTGGGGATTGCTATTGGAGGTGCTAGGACCTTGACTATGGTTTGGGAAGGCGTTCTGATAGATTTGCAGTTGGGCATTGGACGACGAAGGTTGACTGGGGTCCACCTTGATATCTCCTCGATCAATGAGATCTTGGACATAATTTTTTAAACCTTGGCACTTATTCAAGGAGTGTCCCTTGATTTTATGAAAGTCACAATACTCATTTTCTTTAAACCATGTCGGCTTGGGTTTGGACTCATCGAATGGTTTGGTGACAGGATATGTGATGGGGTAATTGATTTGTAACAATTTGTTAAAAACAACACTCAAGGGTTCACCCAATTGGGCGTATTCACATTTGGTATTCCCTTGATTTCTTTGGTTTGACTGTTGAGGGGGACGAGGTGCCCCCTGGGGTACTGATATGGCGTTGGGTACAGACTGTTGTTGCCCTTGGGATGCATTAGCCACTTGGACATGTTTGGTGTCAATCACTCCATCGTTGACCGCATTCTTGTTTTTGTTCCAGAATCGTGGTTTATCTCCAAATGACCTCTCTTTATCATGACTGTGTATTTTAATGTGTCCGTTGGCAATAAGGGCACATTCAAGGATAGGTCCCTTTTCCACTATCTCAATGAAAGTGCTGACACAATGTAGCCTAAAATTGTGGGCCATGTCGGGATGAGAATTTTCCACAAAAAGAGTGACCATGTCTTTTTCTTTCAAAGGATTTTTCATTCGACTAGCTAATGCACGCCACCGTTGGAGGTAGCTGGTAAAGGTTTCTCCATCCCGTTGTTTCTCTTTCAAGAGATCTAAGGTGTCAGTATCCATCCACAAATTGAAGGAGAAGTAGGATACAAACTGTTCTGATAAGTCTGCAAAAGTTTTTATAGACCCCTTTTCGAGGGTCATGAACCAATCTAGGGTATGGCTTGCTAGACTTCTTGGGAATAGGCGTAAGAGATAGTTATCACTGTACATGACTTCTTGACACTGTGCGTAAAACTCTTGCAAGTGGGCCTTAGGGTCTTTGTCTCCCTTGTATTTGTCAAATTTTGGAATCTTGAAATGTTTAGGGAATGGGATCAATGAGATGGATGGATCAAACGGATATGGGCATATATCTTCAAATTTGAATGATTGCTTTGCGCCCCCTCCTTGAAGGTCCTTAAGGGCAGCTTTGATTTCCAACAAATCCGAGCTAGCTGGTGGTGGGTTGGGGGATGTTGATGATAGAAGGATGAGGGATCTTGTTGAAAGGGTGTTAAATTATTGAGATACGGGTTTGGATGATTGGCCAATGACATGGCTTGCTGGTAAGATGGGGGATTTTGCTGATATGAGGGTTGTTGTTGTGGGGCGTGATACGAATTTTCTTGGTAAACATGTGAGGTAGGTTGTTGAGGAACTTGGATAGGACGTTGCATGTTAGTTTGTTGGTATTGAGGGTATTGTTGTGATGGTTGGGAGGTCGTGTAAAGTAGTTGTTGGGGAAGTTGTTGTTGGTTGTGATAGTAGTAATGTTGTGGAGGTTGTTGTTGTGGCATCGAGTGTTGTATGGACTGAGGGGGATATTATGTTGTGGTTGAACCTTTGGATGCAAAAGGGATGCAAGAAAAGGAGATATGGTTTGGGTAGGTGGTTGAGATGGATTGCCTTGTGATTGGTGGGGTGGTTGTTGTGAAGAGGCCAAAGCATTGTGTATAAGTTGTTGTGGAGGTAGCACAGAGGTGGTTTGTAAAGGTGGTTGTTGGATACTGCTTGGAATGTTCAGCTGGGGCATGCCTTGTGAAGGTAATTGAGGCAGAATGGTAAGTGGGGGAACCTATTGAGGTGGTATATTGGTGGTCCCAGGAGGCGGGAGGGGTGTGGAAAAGGAGGTGCCCCCAATGTTGACTGGGGATTGGCTGGAAGGAGGAGGTGTTGTTAATGTTAATGGAGGAGGTTGTGGAATGCTTTGTGGCATACCATAAGCAAAAGGATTATTGGGATCAGGCACTTGAGGTATGCCTATAGCTGAGGTCGAAGCGTGTGGGGGATAATTAACCTGATAAAGGACAACATTGCCAAACTCAAGTTGATGCCAACCCTCAACTGGAGGAACATTGGAGAAGTATGAACCTTCGGGTGCATTTTGGGATTCTTGGAGTACGTGAGATGGGGAACCCTTGTATTTGGACAAGTCAACATTGGAGGGAGGTTTAACACCCTTCTCAATCAAGTGGGCCAAGATTTCTTCCCCATGTTTCTCAAGCAAACGGTCAGTCATTTGCACATTGGCAGGATTACTAAAATGTTCCTCAAGTGTGAGTTTAGGTTGATTAACCATGCTCTCTTCTCCATGCGGCGAGTTATTCTGATTCTCAGTGTTGGAGTGTGATGAAGTACCGTTGTGAGGATCATGAGCGATGTTGGTACCCTTGTTAGGATCTGATGAGGTGTTCTTGGGATCTTGAGGATTGTTGGATAGAGCATTTTGAGCTTGATGGTCGGCCATTTTCTTTGCTTGTGAATGGGTCTGAACGGGCATGCAAATGTGGGATGAGCGGATTAATGACCTTGTCAAATGATTTGATTATGATTGGGTAAGGTGTGATTTAGATGGGGTTTGGGTTCTGGATCAGATTTTGTTGGGATATGTTGGATTGGATTGGATTACGATTGGATCAGATTCGATTAGATTAGGATTTGGATTTGGATTTTGGATTGGATTGGATTGGATTGGATTGGATTGGATTGGATTTGATTTGATTGGGTTGGTTTTGATTAGATTGGATTTGGATTGGATTGGATTGGATTTGATTAGATTTGATATGAAAGATGTGGGAGAGGGATCTTAAGCTTGATCACGTGGGATTACCCTTAGTGACCCTAGAGCTTCGATTGATTAATAGGATGATTACGGCACCGAATCCACCTTAAGCTAGGAATGGATTGATTGGGCCATGGATGATAACTTACAACATCGAATTCACCTCAAGATGGAAGTGAATTGATTGGGGTTGAAGTTAAAGACTAATAATCAACTTCAAGGGCTATAGTCAATTTAGGTAACCACTTTGTAATACAAGGTTAGGACGGTTTGGCTATGGGTAGTGTTTGAGGATGTGAATGGTAAAGTTGCAATGTGAGGGTATGGGCTTGTGAATGGAAAATTAAAGTGAAGAAGGTGGATGAAAGATGACTCGTGGAGAATGAATGGGGATTTATAATGGTTAACGAAAATTTGGAGTGATAGAATGAAGGTTTAAGTGGATAAAATGGAGGTTTTGGGAGGTTTAGAATGACAAAATAGAGACTTAGAATGATGGGGTAATGGTTGGGAATGATTAAACAGTGATTTAGAGGCTAAATGAATCCAAATGGGGTACTTGCAAGGCGTTGGCAGCAAAATTAGGGGCGTAGACAACGTTCTGCAGTGAATCAGGGGCGCTTCCACCTTTCTGCGGCAGAATCAGAGGTGCTTCTGCCTTTTTGCAGCAGAAACAGGGGCGCTTCCACCTTTCTGCAGCAGAATCAGGGGCGCTTCCACCTTTCTGTAGCAGAAACAGGGGCCCTTCCGCCTTTCTACAGCAGAAACAGGGGCGCTTCCGCCTTTCTATAGTGGGACAGAGCTTGGTTTTGAGGGTAAAGGCTATGGCAAGGACTCAAAATGACAAAGTAAGGCTGAAATATCAAAGATTTCATAGATTTTTCATAGAAAACACTGCAAGCAAGCACAATCCTATGATTAATATTAAGGGTATGGCAAGGTAAAGTCTTAATCTAGGATGCACAAGGCTTCTAGGGAGTCCTCGATATACTCTCGGTACGTGAGGCACAACCGTGAACACCAGTCCGTCACAAGCGTGAGTCGGGAACCCCAGCGAGATACTGAAAGGCTCGGACCAACTCTTCACGTCTATCTAGGTATCACCCTAGCTTCGACGCTCCGCCAATTACGACGCAACTGGATTGGGGTACAACTTTCGTTCTCCCCCCTTTATATACCCCGCCGGTACACGTGGTTGGAATCGTCCCTTGGGGTGATGAAATCCCCAAGCAGGTCCCACTAGGAAGAAGACACTAACCGTCTCCAACTACTCCCCAGGCTCACACGAAGTGCAAGGGGAAAGTGAAAAAAGTTAATGCCCCCTTGGGTAACACAAAAACAAGCAATCACAGCAAGCAGCAAAGTTCAATCCCCCTAATTAGACTATGTTCGAAAATAGCAAAGATAATTATTATTTTTTTTTTTTCAAAAATTTGATCAAGTAAATGGCCCTGCAAGCAAATGTTAGCTATCTTCTTCTTCGTCCTTGGTCAAATTTCACCACAAAATGCTGCAAAACGTTAGCAAAAAACACCACTATCCTTGCCAAAATGATGTTAGAGGGTTACTATTTGAAAACAGCAAAAAACGGGAGCAAAAACGAAGCAAAAATGACTGTTTTACCTTCCAAACTGTGCTGTTTTGGGGCGCTTCCGCCCTTCTGCAGCAAAAATCGGGGTGCTTCCGCCTTTCTGTGGTAAGGCAGAGGGCGTTGCCGCCTTTCTGTAGTAAGGCAAAGGGCGCTGCGCAAAAGGTGAGGCACTGCGTACAAGGCGGGGCGCTGCGTACAAGGTGGGGCGCTGCGTAAGAAGTGGGGCGCTATGTACAAGGTGGGGCGCTGCGTACAAGGCGGGGTGCTGCGTAAGAAGCGGGGCGCTGTGTACAAGGCGGGGCGCTGCGTACAAGGTGGGGCACTGCCGCCTTTCTGCAACAAACTTGTTAGATTTCCAAGAAAACAAGAAAGTTGTGCCCCTCCCACTGCAAGAAACGTGTTAGAAAATCTTTTTAAATTTATCCTTAATCATAGCTAACTCATTAGAGGAAAGTAAAACTTTGAGATGTGGGGCGCTTCCGCCTTTCTGGAACAGACCAGAGGGCGCTTCCACCTTTCTGCAGCAAGGTAGAGGGCGCTTCCGCCTTTCTGCGACAAGGCAGAGGGCGCTTCCACCTTTCTGCAGCAGAAACAGGGGTGCTTCCGCCTTTCTACGGCGGAAACAGGGGCGCTTCCGCCTTTCTGCGACCTTTTCCTGCACAATTCTTAGCTAAAACAAGGGTTAAATATAAGAACCCATTTGTGGGTCCCACCGGGCGTGCCAGAAATGTATACCTTGATATCTATCCTACTCTAAATGTGTAAAATAACTAAGAAATGGAAATGACAAAATACCAATGATACCTCAAGATTAGCCAAAAGAGTGATACAATGAAAAGGAATGTAAATAAAATGAAACACAAGCAATTTTACCTCCCTTGTTGTTGATACTTCTTTGATTGGCCCTTGCTTGGATTGGTTGTGTGCTCCTTAGATGATTACTTGAATGCCTAAATGCAAGGTTGAAGGTGCAAATGATTAACAAAGATGGCTAGATGATGGCAAAGGATTGAGGATTCAAATGGACAGCATGTAGTTGCTCAAATCTAAAGTGTTGAAAATGCCCTTGAAGAGGGGGTATTTATAGAAGAATTTGAATTCTCTAGAGAATTCAACGGTCAAGATTGCTCTAACAAGGCCAAGATGAAGGGCTATGGTGGGTTGAGAACCCACAAGCCCTCACATCTTGACATGTGGAGGGTGAAGTGGATAAAGGGGGGATGAGATGGAGATGAGGTGTCAAGAAGGTACATGAGGTGGAAAAGGGCATGCACCTTGGGGAATGAGGAGATTTCCACAAAAAGGAGTTTCTTGTTCCTAAGTGGGAGTGAAAGAGACATTTGAGGAATTTTGGAATTCCTCAAAAATCTTCATGGGAAAATGAAAGGTGGTTGGGGGGATAAATGTGAATTAAAAATTCACATTCCTAGGATGATCTAGAGGGTAAAAGGTGGGCTCCAAAAAGGTGGGACTTGGTCACATGTGGAGATTGTGACAAGTCCAAGGTTCTAGAAGCCTTGGAAGAATGGAATGTGAATTAAAAATTCACATAGGGAGGAGAGAGACATGGGATAAATAAATGAGAATTAAAAATTCTTATGGGAAGGAGAGTCAATATCTAAAAAGGAAAAATGGAAGAATTGACCAAAAAGTGGTGCTAGAAATAGCTAATGACCTTGGTTAAGGTTGTGCAAACATTGGATTAGGCTAATTAATAGAGGATTAGAGGCAAGTGGCAAATGTAGGAGGATGTGACATTAATCTCTGATTAAGAGAATGCACATCATAATCATGAATTAATTAAGTTAATTCAGATTAGGGCAAGGTTATGGAGGATGTGACAAGGAGAGAGAAAGTGAGGTATTTTAAATTGATTTTAAATCAAAAAGGTGAAAAATGACTAAATTAAATAAATTAGCGTATTTATTTAATTTAGAGAGGAATAAGGTGAAAGATAAAGTATTAATTATTACATTAAATACTTTACCGATGTGAGGCGAAAGGTGTAATATTAATTTAATAAATTAATATTAATATGATAGACGGAAAGGCAACAAATTTAATCATGTGGAAGTGATTAAATTTAGATGTCTACATAAATAAATCTTATTTATTTAATTATTCTTCAAATATCAAATCTTGAATTAAATGAATTATTTAATTCATGAATTCTATTTTATCACATTCCTCTATATTTAGATAATTGTGTGAGTTATCTAAGTATTCACTTTTACTCGACTCAAAGATCTATTGTAATCGCTCAGTTAACTCTTGATTTAATGTTTGAGTGGCGTTCTCGAGTAATCTCTTAGTCAAATCATTCAATCATTCAATGCTAACTCAATTGTGTGTACATGTGGATTAATTAAACATTCTTATTTAATTAATTAAACCTTGTGCATGCATTCGAACAAGAGTTGCTTTAACCAATCTTTATCTTTGTCATGCAAAGATAAGTCTTCTATTTTTGAATACCAAACTGGAAGATTAAATCATTTATTTAATCTTTAATTCTATTTCTAATTTGTATCACTCATGTCATTATTGATAGTTATCAGAATGCATGTTTAATCTGTCGATCTCAACCATCTGTTGATCTTTCAATCCTGGCCTGTCGTTTGAATAATCAAAATTTTCTATAAATTGATCTGTCATTCTTCATTCCAATCTCTCTCGAAAACTCATGAAATCTTTTAACTTTTGAGAGCACTTATCTTGAATCTTCAATGTTTTGCTAAATCACTATCATAGGCTATACTTGCATGAACTCTTGAAAATTTGAGGGCAATTATACTACTACAAACAAAATGGAGAAGGGAAATTGAGATGACTCATGGAAATATGTACGAATTTTGTGAGATTGTTTCAGTTTATTACATTTTGACTTCCTTTGTTCTTTGTTGCTTAGCATTAGATTGTATTTAGATTCATATTACATGCTTGCTTTAATCTTTTATTTCTGCACTTTCTTGGCATTACCCACAAGGTAACGGCCAAGCAGAGGCATCTAACAAAACCATCATTAGGATCCTCAAGAAGACTGTCAATGATGCTGGTCGTGACTGGTGTTTACAACTTAACCCGACCTTATGGGCTTATCACACAACTATCCGTACTCCCACTGGTGCCACTCCCTATTCACTAGTCTTTGGTTTTGAAGCTATTCTTCCTATTGAGGTCAAGATTCCTTCCCTAATGGTATCCTTGAAAGGCCATATTGATGATGAAGAGTACAGAGTATCGAGACTCCATGAGCTAGAATTCCTGGATGAGCGAAGACAGAAGGCATTAGACCATCTCCAAGCATATCAGAATCGCCTTTGTCACAGCCATAACAAGAAGGTATTGAACAAAAACTTTGAGATTGGTGACCTATTTTTAATGGAGAATCCAAAGAATCAAGCAGAAAAAGACAAACCAGGAAAGTTTGAACCAAACTGGTTAGGACCTTATATTGTTACAGAAGTTTTTGAATTAGGAGCATACCAACTCTCTACTCCTGAAGAGGAACCATTGTCCTTACCAATCAATAGTCTACATCTGAAGAAGTTCTATGCATAGCTTCTGAGAGCCTTGTCTTATTTAGCAAAAAATAAAAAAAATCATAAAATCATAAAATCGTTACCAAGGTGAAAACCTGGCAAACATGTGTCTTGGTAACACCAAAAAAATTAGATAATCCAAAAAATAGTAAAGACAAATAATTCGTCCAATAGTGAAAACCACTTCGGTGGCGCTTTGGATAGGTACCATGGTGAAAACCTGGCAAACAAACACCATGTGTAGTTGACTCTACTCCTTTGTCTACTATTATTCTAATCTGGCACATCGCTGTACATAGTCCACTACCCTGTACATAGTCCTTATCCTTGTACATAGTCCTCCTATCCTTGTACATAGTCCTCCTTCCTGTACATAGTCCTTATCCCTATATATACTACCTATCCCTATACATATCCCTTATATTTCATATCCATCACTTGTATATACCATTCATAATAAGTGGTAGTCTTTCCCATAACTTGGAACGATTGACATCGAGTGCATTTCATATCCCCCATTTTACCCTATTCATCATCAATTGGTCTTCTACTCGACTAGGGGCAAACACTTGATGTGCGTCATATTGATTCTTCCATTAGTTGTGTTGAAGATGTAAAACCATAGAAAAATACAAAAACATCACAAAATGACCTGAGAAAACACAAAAACATCATAAACTTTCAAAAGGACAAAAAAATGAAAACATTTCAAAAATCCAAAAACAGAGTCAGAGTTAGTCGCACTTGTCAGTCTTTGTCGTTTGTCAAACTACGTTTCCTCTGTAACTAGATGTAAGCAAGGCAATCTGTCGATGTGCCCCTGAGGCATTAGGTTAGTCCGTTTAGGTTTTTCTGTATAAGATCATCCTTCAATCCATTTGTCTATATGACAAGGTCATTAGTCGTGTTGAACTATGAGGTCTCTGCGTGTACAACGTAGGCAAGGCCATCAATCGATGTGCCCCTAAGTCCACACTAGATCAGTCCATTAGGATTCCTCACATTCACTTTCACACATGTCTTCTATTTGTAGTCAGTCTTGTTAGTTAAAGTCAAGTCGAACTATGAGGTCTCTGCATGTATAACATAGGCAAGGCCATCAATCGATGGGCCCCCGAGGCCGCACTAGGTCAGTCCTTTAGGGTTTGTCGTCACTCACAGTCAATTGTCAACATGTCATATCAAGTCATGAATCAATCTAGTGAACAAGTCAGCAATGTCTCTAAGTCAAATCAAACAACTTGTCAAACGAAACAATCAAAATGGATCAATTGATATTTGCTACAAGATGTGTCCTTCCTGGAAACATACATCATCAAAACAATCAACCTCTGTCTTATTCAAGATGAGTCCTTCCTAAATATTGATATTAGCAAAACAATCTATGTCTTATACAGGATGAGTCCTTCCTGCATAATCAACATTGTCAAACAATCAAACATAGCCTTACATAGGTTATCATATCAACAACATCTGACTCAACGTCTTATACGATACATGTCCTTCTGAAACCAGGCTTTGTCATGCCTTATACAGATAGTCATAACATCAAAACTAGACTCACAGTCTTATCTGGTATGTGTATCTCCTGACATCAAGCTCTATCAATCAATCCTTCTATCAATCAAAACAAATCAAACAAATAGATCAAGTTTTGGCAAATACTTTACTGGCTTTTTGACTTTCTGAGTTATATATCTTATCTTTTCATTTGACTTTATGATGGGAATTATGTTACTAGCTTTCTCAAGGATGTCCCATGAAGGATTTAGAGAAGCAACGATGTATTAGAATTCTATTTTCTTTGACTGCTGTCTGTCAACTATCTTTTAAATTTGATTTTGAGTCATGTTACTAGTTTCCTCAAGGATGTCCCATGAAGGATTTAGAGGAGCGATGACATCTCATGACCTATCTTTTTTTTTGTTTGTTGTCTGTGGTTTATCTTGACAAAAAGACTGGGAAAAATTGAGCCCTTAGTATGAGTTAACGACACTCCTTGTCTGCAACTGTCTATTGTTAGCAAGTGGATGACCTTGCACACCTTGATTTGTGTCATATCATGGTGTTTATCTCCATTTGTATTAGTCTTGCCCAATGATGATAAAGCACAATGCCTTTTGTGATACAGTGAAACATCGAAGATTGCTAATACTAACATCATGGTATTTTATTATTCATCTTTATCTTTGCACTAACATTTCTTCTTTTCTACATCTTCACCACCATTATCTATTTTCCTCTATACTTTTTTTCTTTCTTTAATCTTCTAGTTCTCTCATCGACTTCGAGAGCACACTCATGTTCTTTGAACCCGCTTGTCCTCCCGAGGGGGCATACCTTCACCTGTTTTACACTGGGGCATTACTGGGGCATATTTCTTATTGATTTTCTTTGACACAAAGCCAAAATGACATTGTATCAAAGAGGGGAAAATTTAAACACCGAAATCTAGTTTAAGCCTGCGACTTCAATATTCTTCATAAATCGTATTTCTTCATGGTCATGATTAAATAATGTCAATTATTTAATTAATCCACTTTAACTTTAATTCTTCTATTAATTAAATAATCTTAATTATTTAATTAATTCACACTTTTCTTTATTCTATCTGATTAATTAAATAAACGCTTTTTATTTAATTATGTTACTAATTAACCTTATCCTTCTTGTCAAATTAAGTAAATTCTTATTTAATTTACTCTTTATCATACTTCAACTATAATTAAATAAATTCTTTATTTATTTAATTATTCATTTAAATCCCTTCATCACTTAATTAATTAAATCTTATTTATTTAATTATTCTTCAAATATCAAATCTTGAATTAAATGAATTATTTACTTCATGAATTCTATTTTAACGCATTCCTCTATATTTAGATAATTGTGTGAATTATCTAAGTATTCACTTTTACTTGACTCAAAGATCTATTTTAATCGCTCAGTTAACTCTTGATTTAATGTTTGAGTGGTGTTCTTGAGTAATCTCTTCGTCAAATCATTCAATTATTCAATGCTAACTCAATTGTGTGTACATGCAGATTAATTAAATATTCCTATTTAATTAATTAAACCTTGTGCGTGCATTCGAACAAGAGTTGCTTTAACCAATCTTTATCTTTGTCATGCAAAGATAAGTCTTTTGTTTTCGAATACCAAATTGGAAGATTAAATCATATATTTAATCTTTAATTCTATTTCTAATTTGTATCACTCATGTCATTACTGACAATTATCAGAATGCATGTCTAATCTGTCAATCTCAACCATCTGTTGATCTTTCAATCCTGGCCTATCGTTCGAATAATCAATTTTCTATAAATTGATCTATCATTCTTCATTCCAATCTCTCTCGAAAACTCGTGAAATCTTATGACTTTTGAGAGCACCTATCTTGAATCTTCGATGGTTTGCTAAATCACTATCATAGGCTATACTTGCACGAACTCTTGAAAATATGAGGACAATTATACTACTACAAGCAAAATGGAGAAGGGCAATCGAGATGAATCATGGAAATATGTACGAATTTGGTGAGATTGTTTCAGTTTATTATGTTTTGACTTCCTATGTTCTTTGTTGCTTAGCATTAGATTGCAATTAGATTCATATTGCATGGTTGCTTTAATCTTTTCTTTCTGCACTTTCTTGGCATTACACTATGCACTTGTCGAGGAGAAATTTAAATTTAAGGCCGACCTATTTCATGCACATGATACATTTCCTTCATCGGAGATTGTAATGATCTTTGGCTGACACAAGGGATTCTAGATCTCTAGATGTGATATAAATCATTGTAACAGATCATTAGGATGGTAGAAGTAGATGAATATGGGATTTGATAAGTAATATTTTAGATCTTATTAAGGAGCATATAGGAATATTGTATTTTGAGCATGTTCTATCAGGCCTGTGAGCCCAACCTGTGAACTGAGATGTTGCTAGCTGATTGTAACTAAATTTTTTGTTAATATGAATGTTTATATATGCGTTTTCCTTCATAGTCTGAGTGGATTCTATTGTTTAAGTCTTGTTGCACAACCCAAACTATTCTCTTTAAGAACCCTCCTACCGTGACTGCACCAACTCAATTAGTTAACTCTCTAGTCTTTAGAGATCTTTAAGTTGAACACACCATCACCACATGTCTAGGTAGATTCATGTGGTGGTCTTTTGAATTACATGATGTTTCAACATGGGTTGTCATTGGTCTAAAATGTGCATGCTATCTTGTGGTGGGAGAGTAGAGAACTCATGTAGATCTAGTTAAAGTGGACCAATATTATATCTCCATGTGGTTATTGTTGCTAAGTGTAAACGACCAAGTACTTATATTATATGTGCATGTAGGTGTGCTAGTGATTGATTATTTTCTGAGGATAGGAAAGATAGTTTGGGGAAAATTTATTCATAGTATATTATTTAGTTCTATGTGTCGAACATGGTAGGCTCATATGATGATGTTAGAACATTGTAAAATTGGTTGTGCACTAAAGGGTTGAAAATGTTTTATTGGAGATGAATTATGTTTCCAATTACCCATGACTTATGTATATTATTTATTTTGGATTGGTTGCTAGAAATAAGTATTTCTAGAATGAGTTTTCTTTGTTGGAAGAAGAAATAGTTGACTATCTTCACCTCCCTATAGCCTATAAAGACCCACATCATTAAATTTCAAGAGGCTTATCAAAAGGACAGTGGTAAGAATGTAATAATTTCCTATTGTTTGAATACCAATAAGTGAAACATCCAAGTGGATTTCCATGGTCAGTGAAAAATTTAAAAACTCCATGGGGAACATATTTATGGGAACCTTGGGGCCAAGTGAGATTATATCCCAAGTGTATGCACAAGGTTTTCTCATAGTGTTAGTATTTTAGTTGCATAAATATTTTAATGTGACAAGGTGTCATAGTGGTCTAGCTAGATCATATAAGGATAAATAAGAAGGTGACATGTAGCTTCAAGATAGTGGGCCTCACTTGCATATATGTTGAGACTCAAATATATATTAAGGTGTGCATAAGAAATATTAAGTTGGTGGTACATACTTAGAGATCATATTGTGTCCTCTATTTTTATGGAATAGAGATCTAATGCATATTCAAATTGATTATTACAATAACTAGTTGACCAAATAATTGATATGATGAATGAGATCTAAACAGAAAATAGGTGATACTATCACACAACTTTGTGAAATAATTGTGTATCATGCTATGCAATAGATTTGAAAAAAAATTCATCTAAAGTATGATTTGAGGGAAATTGTTAATTGTTATGAATATTTGATTTCCTCATAAGATTTTTTTTTTATCAATCTTTGCATAGGGTGGGCTAATTATATTTTATGAGATCAACTAATGTATAACTTAATTTGTAAGGGTTGAGGGATATTTGTTATTGCGTTTGTAGAAGGAATTATATTGCAAAGACCTCTCTATACTTGGATGTTTCTATCTTTAGATACAATTTCTTAGGGGATTTTGTAATAGATCTTTGAGATTGCAAATTTACTAATTTATTGCATTATTGATCACTTGGTTGTAGCAATAATAATTAAAAAAAGAAAGCCTTTGAGAATAAGCACTCACAATTCATATGGGATGTTTCTAAGTAAGCTGGGATCTTTAAAGAGGAATGGATAAATGTGTATGTCTCTTGTTTATTTGATTTATACAAATGTATTTCTAGGTCTTTATATTAGATCCACTTAAATATCTCTCCTTTTTAATTTTATAAATTGTGTTAAATCTCATATGAGCTAATATCTAATACATCCTAAGAGGACTATGTTTGTTGGAGTTCCACCTATATGTATAATATAATTTTAGAATTCTTATCAAACCCTTTGTGACAACAATTGTTACTGTGAACGGGTGAAAATATATTTTAGAAAATGAGCAGCAAACAAAAGAGCACAAGAAAACAAAGATTAACACCATACACCTCAAGATTGGGAAAATGATTTGCTTTAAAAAAAATGGAAATTTCACCTTGTCGAGCTATTCTTTGGTTGGCCCTTGATTCATGATGTTGTATGCTCCTTTGATGGAAAATAGATGAGGATACAAGATGGTTGGAGTCGTATGATAATGGATGCAAATGCTAAGATGTGAGAATATGGCTAAGTGTGGCTTCAAATGACAAAACCGCAAGAGTTTTTCTATGGCATGCAAAAGGTCCCTAAATGAGAGAAAAGGGGGTATTTATAGATAATTTTGAATTCTCTAGAGAAATGGACAATTGAGATTAAACCAACAAGGCCAAGATGTAGGGCTATGGTGAGTTGAGGACTCACAAGCCCTCACATCTTGACATGTGGCATGTGAAGTGGCTAAGGATGTGATGATGTGTAAATGAGGTGGAAGGAGGGTACATGATGTGGAAAAAGGACAAACACTTTGCAAGTACCTTGGGGTATGAGAAGATTCCCTAGAGGAATAAAAAAGTGAATTTAAAATTCACATGATTGGGGAATCTTGCGGATAAGACAAGGTTCCAAAGGGAGAGGTAGAAAGTACCTAGGATAAGACAAGGTGCCTAAAGAGGTAAGCACTTGTCACATGTGACTTGATGTGACAAGTCAAAAATTCCATGGGGAAGAGTTCAAATGTGACTTGATGTGACAAGTCAAAGATCACACGGGGAAGAGAAAAAGGATTTTAATATTCCTTGGAAGGATAAAAGGAATTAAAAATTTCTTTAGAGGTTGATTAGGATAGTTAATGAAGGATTGGAGGAGGGTTAGGTGGCTGAGAGAGATTAGAGGCCAACTTGCAAAAGTTGGAGGATGTGACACATCCTAATCAAGGATTAGGCATGCACACATCCCTAATGATGGAAATAGGAGGTTGATGAAGATTAAGGGATGTGACATGTGAGGAATTAAATAAATGTCATATTTATTTAATTCATTTGATAAAAAGGGGAAGGTATTTAATTATTTAACTAGATACCTTAGGGATTAGAAGAAATTTAGAGGTATTAATTAAATAATAGTGATATTACTTTATTAATGCAAATAAGGGGATGCTTAGATGAAAAGGGATAAATTTGGATAAATTAAGTGTCCAAATTTAGGTGTCTACATTTTTCCCCTATTTGAGATGGTGTTATGAAGTAGCATCATTTCAAAGAATATTAAAACATAGAACCCAAAAGAAGATGGTTACATTGGAAAAGATGCCCCAGTCATTAAAGGATCGACTGTGAAGGAAGATGATGGGGGTGAAGATGAAGGTTAGGAATGAACGTGCCCCCTCAAGAGGACATGCAGGTTCAAGAGAACATAGGTGTGCTCTCAAAATGGATGAGAAGATGAGAAGGGGAGATGAGGAAGATGATGCAAAGTGATGGGTAAGAAGGATGAAAAGGCATTAGGAGATTGGGAAGCAATGGATGCAAGGACAAAGGTGAGGTTGCCCCAGTCAAGCTACAAGCCAAAGTGGGTTGATGATGGATGGAGTGTTGTTTGATGAGGGAATGATATATCCCAAAACAACACAAAAGGATAGGGAAGGATACATCCCGATGATGATGATGATTAAAAAGATGATGATAAGAGAGCGGATGGATAGGGGAGGGAGAGTGATGAATGATGAATGCATGGGTGGGGAAGATGAAATGAAATCCTAATGCAATTTTCCATCTTCAGAGCACTAATTTTTTCTATAGCATAAGACACAAGATGCCATGGTATGTAGAACCAAGGCAGATTCATGTCTAATACATAAGAAAAACACAACAAACAAGAAGGCTATCCTAATGCCCCAAAGTCATGAAGACCTTGGTCGGGCCAGGTATTGGGATAACCACAAGCACAAAAGGATACCCGAACGTAACAAAAGACCACAGGAGTCTTGGTGGGTACTACATGGGACAACCGAGAAGACAACAACAAAGCAAAAAGATCAAGATGCACCCCTATGTTGACTAGTCAAAGCACACCATGATATGATGGATCAAGGAAACCATGACAAGTGATGATAGGGAGCTCAAATGATAAACAAAAGCCAAAAGCATCAAAAGATTGCAATCAATTTCAAATGTCCTTTTCCATAGGATCAAGAGGATGGATGGGGTTGATGAGGTCTGTTAGGAAGGATACATCCTGTTGAGACCGATGATGGATATGAAACTAAAAGATTGACATGACGTAGGATACTCAAAACAAATTGGATATGCTAATACAAGTGGATCTCGTTTGTTAAGAACCAGCTAGATAAGGTCATAGCTTGAAAACACAACACAAGGAAGACAAGACATGAAACATATGACACCCTAAAGACCTAGGGGCTCGGGGGCCGATCAAAGATTATCCTTGCCTACGTGAAAGCACAAGGGCCCTCGTATTTTGATAAAAGACTGACGATTGACTGTGGATAAAATTGGGAAGAGGATCATAGAGACCTCGATGATGGATGATAAAGGAGCCCTGGGGGTGGATCAGATGATCAACCTTGCCTACGTGAAAGCACAGGGGCAATGTAGTTTGACAAAAGACCAACGATAAAAAATGGATAAAGGATGATGAGATAACCCTGATAAGGGGATAAAATGATGGGACTGATATGATAAGATAAGACTAACTTGGTGGATTGGATAGGATGATGCCGATGACATGAAGGTCAGGGATGGGATAGTTATCCAAATCATAAAAAGATGAATTGGGAGGATGATACAAGATGGATAGATGAATGATGAGAAAGGATAAGAGACTAAAAAGATGTGCAAAAGAAGTGGAAGTGATGATGATGAGGTAGATGGCATTGGGTTGCATGGGGAGTAGCCTATAGCTAGAGACCACTGATAAGGGATTATAAGATGTGATGAGGAGAAGGAGATGAGGTTGGGGAGATGAAAGGGATTGGTTGGATTGATGGATAGGAAAATAAGGATTTGGATGAGGAAAAGGTGACTAGATGGATAGATGAAAAGGAATGCTATGATGGAAGGATAGGAAGATAAGAATGGGGAGATGTATATAATGATAAGGAGATGAGGATAGGGAAATGGAAGGGATTTCTCGGATGGAATGAATGATGTCTCCAAGGACTATATCACAAAGGAAGATAGATGCCCCCACTCTAGATATGTCATGTGCAAGGAGGCATGAAGGATGCAATAGACAAGGATAGGAAAATAAAGGAGTGAGATGGATGAAGATAGGATGCATGGATAAGGAAGGGAGATTGAGGGTAGCATGATGGGTGGATAAGGAAGGTAGATGAGTGCGAATGAGGATTATGATAGTGTGTGAATGAGGGGAATGTATGCTAAGAGGTTTCCAAAGCATGTTTATATGTTTTCCCCTATCATTATCAAGATCACAAGGAGGATCGAAGGATTGGGATAAATGAGGTATGCCAAGAAGGATGTGTAAGATAGGTAGGATGGAGGGGATGAATGAAAAGGACGTATAGGAAGAAGATGGGTGCATAGATGGAAGCATAGTAGGAAGCATAGCAAATGGAGGGAATGCATATCAGGAAGTTGCCCCCAAGTGCAGATGGGGATTTATGCATGATGCCTTTTTGCCAGGTTTTCATTATGGTACTTATCCAAGGCACTTGTTTGCCAAGTTTTAACCATTGGATGGATTATTTCTCTTTACTATTTTTTTTTTAAATTTTTGGATAATAGGGGGATGAAAATGGATAAGGATAGGGATGTGGATAAGGGAATTTAGAAGATATGTGATAAGGATATGGATGAAGGAATCAAGCATCAAGTTCTATATGAGGTATTAAGAGCCCATGCTTGAACCGACTGTTGGATGTTGGTACAACCTTATTAGGAGAAATGGATTATGCAAGAGGACAAATTAGAGGGGTTTGAGAGGGGAGATATGTGGGATAATGGGTGGGATGTTGGAAAGTGTATGGATAGAATGATGGGGTGGATATGTGATGGGGAGATGTGTTTAGGACCAACATTGGCACATGTGGTGGAGAATGTGGGGATAATGGAGGAGATGAAATAGTTAATTTCAGGACATAGGGACCCAAAACAAATTTAGGAGAGGGTGGATGAAAATGATTAGCTTTTGGATTAGAAATGTTGGATGTTGTTAAAGATTTTTCATTTGAAGGAATTGCATCTTTTTTCTTTGGAATCCACATGGTTTTGATCTTTACTTTAGTGGGCCTTTGTGGCCTACAGATTTGTTTTGGATTTAGATTTTTCTTCTCTTCACCATGTCTTTTAGAGGGGACATGGGGAGCTTTAGATTCATGTGGATTTTTGGACTTATGTATTTTTACTTTAGCATCCAAAGTGATTTTAGTAGCAATGGGATGGGTGTGAGGATATGGATGATGTAGAGTGATGGAGGTAAAATTATGAGGACTACATGTAGATGGAGAATGTGTAGGTATGTGCCTTTGTTGATCCTAATTAGGAGACATGTGAGAGGGATGTTTATGATGGATGACATGGATAGGTGCTGGATGGATGAAAGGAGGAGATGGAGGAGGTGATTTTGGGATATACAGACCCAAAACAGATGGAGTGAGTGGAGGGACATAAGGATCCAAGATGGATGGAGTAGATGAAGGATGGGAGATGGTGGATGGAGGGAAGTAAGGACCCAAAATGGATGGAATAGATGAAGGAGGAATATGGACGGTTGTTTTGAGGCGATATGATGGAGGGATGGAAGCATATGATTTGGTGGAGCGATGGGAAGAGCCTATATTTCTTTTGGAAGAGGCTCATTGAGGACGTCTATAGGTTGTACCAACATATTTAGATTGTGAGTCTTGGGAAATAGGTCTAAGACCTTGCATACAAATTTGTTCTTTGACCTGGATGGGCTCTAAAATACCTTGCTCATGAAGGCCTAAACCTTTTCCTTGATAGTTCATTTTTTTGAGCATGCGATCCATGATAGGATTTGTGTTATTTTGAAAACATGATACGAGTCCATTATTAGGTGTAGGATGATGGGTGGTATATACACTATGTTTTTCTTCTGCAAGGAGGCCACCATGGAAGAATGTGAGAGTACTAAGGTGATATGCAAGTAGTGTGGGGATAGAAATTTTAGGCGATGATAAGGGATCATGAGAGGGAGATGATGGGATAGAAACATTTGGATGGATGGTATCAGGAGAGGGATTAGGGGATATGATAGGATCTGGATTTGTGGTAGTGGGCTCATGCAATGGAGATGGAGATGGAGTGGTGCAATCTTGAATGATAAGGGGATCATGGGATGGAATGGATGGGGGACTATTATCTTGAGGTGGACTAGATGGGATGGTAGGATCTTGATCTAGAGAAGGGGATATGTTGGCATGCTTTGGATCAGGTTCTTGGCATGACTCATCATGTGCGGGAGGCATGATAATGGAGTCTTGGTGGGACTCTTCAAGTGGGAAAGATGGAGGGATAGAAGATTCAAAAACTTCATGGGAATGGATTTTAGTGGTGTTGGAACTGTAAAAATCTAATTATTTTTACATGTTTTTCATCCCCCTGAGTTTCCAAAATAATTATCATATGTACAGGGCTTTCCATCATGGCATTTTACTTGCATTTTCACCCATATTTTGCAATATGGTCCCATAGTTTCCATCGGGTCATGCATTTTTCACATTGTGGTCCATATCGACATAAGTCTATCTAGGTCTCCCTAACCTGTGATGCTTTTGTGTTAACATATGTTTGTTGTAGATGATCGGCAGGACTTGTTCATTGTTATAGCGATCAAAATTCACCTACTGGAAGCTATCGACAAGACATTCACGTTGTTTCGGTGACAGAAAAGGTTCCTATTGACATAAATTATACTGTTGGAATGAGGTCTTACCAAATGCCTTATGTCTCGCCGACCGGTATATGGAGATGCATCGGTGAGAGTTTTTCCTTCGATGGAGCATCTAAGTGAACTCACCTAGTCTTTCCGACTAGTGGTGGATGCATATACATATTGACAGGAGATTTTCTTCGGGGTATGTCTTGGCGAGTGACCGTTGGTCTTGCCAAGATTACACATGAGGCTCATCGGTGAGAGAATTTTTCTTTGGAGTAAGTCATAGTGACTTCACATTGTCTCACCGATCGATGGCGAAAGGATGCACGTATTGGTAAGATTTAAAGCTTTCGGCATGTGGTCTTGGCGAGTTTGAATTGTTACACTAACTAACAAGCACATTAAGGATTCACTTTGACCAAACTTGTTGTTTTTGGCATGAGGTTATAACGAGGCCTTGTTGTCTCATCGACTGGCGGTGGAAGAATTGATTTATTGGCATAAGTTAAAGGCTTTGGTGAAATGTCATAACGATTCCATGGTGTCTCACCGACTTGTGCAAAAGGTTTTTTTGGCAGGAGTTTGGTCTTCAACATGTTGTTTCACTGAGTGCTTTATGTCTCGCTGACCGGCATGTGTGGAGATTTTTCGGTAAGAGTTGGAGGTATTGATGAAGGGTCTCGGCGAGGTGTATATGTCTCACCAACGAAGCATAAAGGGTTTCTCTCTAATGGCTTATAGTGAGAGGTTTGTTGTGTCTCACCGACCGACAACATAATGGGGTGCGATATCGGTATGAGTTAAGGTTCTCGATAAGAGGTCTCAGTGAGTGACCTTTAGTCTCATTGATGGAAAACAATGAAGGACCTTGTCAGCAAGAGTGTGTGCTTGTCTTAGTGACTCAGAATGGATGATGACTTTCGGTGTGACATAGTGTGCTCTATGAGAGGTCTTCCCGAGAGCGATATGTTACAGCGACAAGTTTGATCATGGGGGCTCTCAGAAAAATAAAGGCTTGTCTACATGACATCTCCCTGATATCATAGAGCTACAACGAAACACAAAGGGAACATGTGGATACTTCTTGACTTTAGCATTGTGAACAAAGTGTTATGGAGATATATGTAGAACGAAGGAATACCTCTCGGGGAAACATAAAGTGATCTAGAGGACATCTTCACGACTCTAATATGTCACAGTTAAAGTGGGTAACACCAAGCGGAGTGATTAATGATTGAATTTCCTTTGACATAGCTATACAATATGTCTCGCTAACTATTTCATTGATGAAAAACATAAATTCAAATACTGAGGCTGACATGTAAATTGCTAAATTACCATTGTAGGCTGACATGAAAGGAACCCAAATTTTGTGGAAGGCCGACATGGAATTTCAATATGATTTATTTTCTTGATGTTGGTGTATAAATAGGCATTTTCTAATTGTAAAATGATCATCAGCTATTAGATATTCGATACACAGCAAGTAGATACAGTAGAATAAAATTCTCAGATTAGAGACTATTGATGCATGTTTTCAAAATGGAGGTATTTATGAAAATCAGTTGATGTTGCTGCATTTTTCTGGTGTCAATTGTTTGTTGAATTCAAATAAAAATACTGCTAAGTTGTCTCCAAGATTGATGCTTTTTGGTTGTTTAAATTGACATAACAAGTTTATGTTCAATTTATCAATGCACATTTGTTGTATTTGTGTGATTAATCAATTGGTTCTTTCAAGAAAAGATTAAATCATTTTAATTGATCACAGTAATCAGAGAGATTCATTTGGATTGTTAAAGTAGAGCTTAGTAGTTACAGTATTGCATGTTTATACAAGTTGTAAGCATAATATATGCCAGATAATTTGAGTTTTCTCTAGAGAGTGTTTCTCATCTTGATTTCATTTGACTCCGCCTACCCAATAAGGCACTGGTCTCTAAAGTTTCATCATTAAGATTCATTTGTTCTCTTTATATCTGTTAATTAAGAATTTTAGGATTTAGATCAGAGGATTGCTATTGCTATCAAGTTTGATTACATTTGTTCACTTCTATTTTCCCCTGTGGACAAATCACTGCAAGAAAGATAATCATAAATACATAAAGATTGCTTCATTCAGTAAGGTACACCCACCTAGGTTGAGTTCTCTTGACCTTGTCTATTACCCTAAAGTGTATCAAGAGATTGGCAACCTCTTGAGGCATTCTTCCTACATTTTTGAGAGCTAACAAATTGGCGACTCTACTGGGCATACATTCAGAATCAAGGTCTTAATCATAGAGTCAGGAACTTTATACAGACTCCGCTGGGAATAAGAAACATCAAGTTTTTCTCATTTTTGACAAAAGTGAGTGGCGACTCTGACAGAAATTTTGTAGCTGTTTAAACATGAATGAAAGAAGATCTCAATATAGGGGAGGTCATACTGGAGCTCTTGCTGGCAACAGTAAGTGGACACACAAGAATGACAAGGTTGATAAGGGAAAAATGATAAGTGGGGACATGTCCCTAATAGGTAAAGACAAGGCGTTAGGAGCACATTGTGAAACATATGATTTATATGATACATGGAAAAATGATTCGAGTGTAGAGGCTTGTACTCCAAAAGATCAAAGAAATCCTTTCTTTTTTCTCGATCCTCAAAAACAGGCTGAGTTTAGAGCTGAACTAGAGGCTGAACGAATCAGTATTCAACATGAATATGATCAGAAGATGGAAGGTAACCAAAATGACTCTATTGATCATGAGCTTCCTAAGGAAGTAAAAGCATAGTTTGAATCAAAGAGGAGGGAGATAGAGGAGCTAAGGGTTGCATTGTTGAAATCCCAAATTACTTCTCAGACAACTGATTGCCCCCCAAAGTATGTACCACCTCATAAGTAGGGTAATCATAATGCAGGGCCTTCTGATCCACTTGTGTCTCCTCATCATCAGAGAGGAAATCACTATAATCAGCCAAATCATCCACCTCATATCCCCACACAACATACAAATATGCAGCCACCTCATGGTTAGCCTTTTGTCCCACAACATAATGCACAATATAACAATCTTATGAACCAATATCAATACCTTCCTTTTCCTCCTCCTCACTAGTATACAACAATGATCAGATAGTTTGATTTGACAGGGATTCATCTATACCCTTACCCTATGGATGGCAGCTGGAGAGGTCTGGTACCTAAGTTTACAGGGAGTAATGCAATTACTACTAAAAAACATTTAAAGAATTTCAATGTGTTCATCCAAGACATAGGTGTGCCATATGAAGATTTACATATGAGGTTATTTATGATGTCACTTCTTGAAGATGCTAGGGATTGATTCAACAACTTGCCAACACTCTCAATTAATTCTCTCCAAATATTCTAGGATAGATTCCTAGAGCAATATGGGAATCTAAATGCACCAGATGTAGGTCTTCATGAATTGATGTGAATTCAAAAAAATCAGAATGATCAATTTATGATTTCAACCGAAGATTCAACAAGTTACAGACTAAGGTACCTCCTAGATCAAGGTTTCTGGATTTTGTAGCATTGAGTGTTTATTTAATGCATTTGATCCTAAAACAGGGTATGAACTAAGAAATAGGGTCCCAAGAGATCTGGCTGAAGCTCAGAAGATAGCACTGACAATTGAAAACAACAAGAAGGTTGTAGGTGTAATCAATAAAAGAGATAACCCTAGGCCTCCTCAACAAAGCAAGAATTATCAGTATAGACAGGAGAATACATACATAAATGAGAGGTTGAGGTTGCATGACATGCCTTATAATACAGACTGGAAGGATGGAAAACCTATAACAGCTAGGCCAAGAAACAAAGAGACTCCTGATCCATTAAGCAAGAAGGAAACCTATATGGTGAGTAGCAATTACTTTTGTGAAGCTTGTGATAAGCCACATTCCCCAAACTATTGTGTTGTAGCTCAAAGGATGCAAGAGGAGGGAATGTTGATGGAAAATAATGGAGAAGATCACAAAGTGTATTTGACTTCAAACACTTTTCACCATGTGGAAGAGAGGTACTCATCTTCAGAGGATGAAGATTATGAGTATAATGTTTCAAATCAGAGATACAATGTCCATAAGGCTGAACAATAGGTTCTTTCTAATTTTGAAGAAGATTATACAGAGCCACATCCAGTTGAGGTGCCTACTCAATGCAGTATGAGGAGACTTACCAAAGATGAAATAGAGAGATTAACTATTGTTGCAGTTGAGGAAGCAAGGAGTAAATATTGGTTGAGAAATAGAATAGTAAATGAGAAGGATGGCGATCCTAGGGGAATCTTTATGAGAGATCATAAGGAAACATAAGGAACTATTAAGAAATCAGAAAATAAACAGCATGATAAAAGTGAACAGAAGCCTGTCCAAAAGGAGGAAGTGAAGGAATTACACAAAGAGATACAAAAGCCTGATCAGCCTAGTAAAAGAGAGAAGGAAGAAAACAAAGGAGAAACATTGGAGCAAAAGAATATTTTCAAAGTGGAGGTCTCTTCTTTTGACTTCACTCAGGCATTATCTTAGGTAAAAATGTCTATCCCACTACTTGAAATGATGAAAATAAAAGAATATAGGGACACTGTTGTTCAATTGATAACAAGTGGAAATGAAAAACATATGAATTCTGAAAACAAAGTTGCTATTAAAGTAGTCTATAGGAAAGAGAAATTAAATATCTTAGAGGTCTGCTTGAGTGATGTGTTAGCAACTCCCCCACAAGTTGATCCTTTTTTCACTACATTACTCATAAACAACAAACTACTGAGAAATTGCATGATAGACTCTAGTGCTGCTATAAATATCATGCCAGTAGGAGTTATGAAGCAACTTGGCATGTGGGTTGATACACGTGAAGGGAAGTGCTATGCAATGGATAACAAACCTGTACCTATGGTAGGCATTATGAGAGGTGTTGAAGTCAAATTGGCTACTTATCCACAGGTGGCTTATAATATAGATATAATAGTAATTGATACTCCTCCTCAGTTTGGTATGCTTCTGTCAAGACAATGGACAACAACAGTTGGAGGAAATGTTCAATTTGATCTATCTTATGCTACTATTCCAGTGAATGGTCAAGAAGTCAAATTGTATAGAGAGCCTAGAATGAACCAGCTTGTTGACTGTGTACCACAAGATTAGATCAATTATTTTTGTGATGTCGATCTTGGAAGTTTTAAGATTGAATTAGCCTAGCTAGAATTAACCAATAGTGATCCAATTGAAAAGCATGTGGCACAAAGCTGTAATGAAGTGTGGAAGATGTATTTTGATGGAGCATGCAGCCAAGAAGGTAATGGCACTAGCATTGTTTTTGTTTCACCTGAAGGTATTACATTTAAATATTCATTTCTATTAACATTTGAATGTACAAATAATGTGGCAGAGTATGAAGCCTTGTTGATAGGTTTGAACATAGCTGTGAAACACAAGATTAAGTTGCTGACTGTTTTTGGTGATTCTGAGTTGGTTGTTTCACAAATCAAGTCAAAATATGCAGCAAAACATAAATGATTGAAACAATATAGGAATGTTGCATGGGACACAATTGAATTATTTGATGCCTTTCCAATTAAGTGGATTGACAGATCAAAGAACATAATGGCTGATTTTTTAGCAAATGTGGCACTGAAATGAGATGATATGATCACATTGGTTGGGGTGTCACAAATTGAGTTCAAGACAAGACCTATTGTTCATGATAACATTTATAGTCAAAAAGTTTTCAATGATGATACTGACCTTTTGAAATTCCTCAATTGTATAGATCAATATGAAGCCCAAGAAATTGACTTCAATGCTTTTGTTGAGGAAACGGATGGGAAGAAAACAGTGTTTGGAAAGGAGATCTTGCAGTTCAAAACAAATAAGCTTCCTAAGGGCTTAGTGGCATTGGAGCGGCTATATGATGGAAATGATCGGTCTCTCATGAAGCAGACACCAGTCAAAAGAGAAGATATTGAAGAAGTTAATTTGGGGACTGAGATAGCACCAAGAAAGGTGTACATAGGAAAGAAGATAAGCCCTACAATTAGAAGAATGTTGATAGAGCTGCTGAGAAAGTATAAGCATGTGTTTTCTTGGTCTTATGAAGATCTAAAAGCATACAGGGAATATTTTTTTTAGCATGAAATACCATTGAAGCCAGATGCTAAGCCATTTAGACAAAAGCATACACCCATAAATCCAACACGGGAGCCTAAAATGCAAGAAGAGTTGACAAAGCTCAGAGATGGGGGAATCATCAAACCAATTAGGCACTCAACGTGGGTCTCAAATTTGGTCCCTGTGAGGAAGAAAAATGGAGACATCAGATTATGTGTGGACTTTAGAAATTTGAATATAGTATCTCTCAAGGACAATTATCCTCTACCCAATATGGAGGCTATATTGCATAAGCTAATAGGGTGTGAACTGCTATACATGATGGATGGGTTTTCAGGATACAACCAGGTCAAGGTCAAAGAGTCTGAGCAATATAAGACAACATTCACAAATCCTTGGGGAACGTATGTATATATAAGAATTCCTTTTGGTCTCACTAATACAGGAGTGAACTTCCAAAGGGCTATGGATGTGGCATTTGAAGATTTGATCAATGCTATCATGGTGGTGTACCAGGATGACCTGACTGCTTATTCAAAGAAGGCTGAAGATCATGTACAACATCTGGAGAAGGTATTTATTAAAGCGCTGAAATATGGTATTAGTTAAATCCAAAGAAGTGTCATTTTGCAGCCATAGAAGGTAAGCTCTTAGGACATTGTTTCAAAAGAAGGAATTAGGATAGATCCTGAGAGGGTTGAGGCTATTGATAGAATTCCTATTCCAAAAACTGTTAAGGCTATACAATCATTCTTTGGACATATTAATTTTGTTAGGAGATTTGTTTCTAACTTTGCTGAGATCATTAAGCCCATATCAAAAATGTTGAAGAAAGGACAGAAAATGGAATGGACTGCAGAAGCCTTGGAAGCTTTCATATCTATCAAAAGGGCCATCAAGGAGGCTCCTGTCCTTAAGTCTCTAGATTTTTCAAAGCCTTTTCAGATATTTTCATTTGCTTCAATGCATACTATTGCTGCTGTTATGTTACAAAAGAATGAGGATGGCCATGAACAACCTGTGTCTTTCTTCAGTAAGTCATTACAAGGGTCTGAATTAAAATATGACATAATGGAAAAATATGCATTTGCATTGGTAAAAGCTACAAAAGTATTCAGACCATATCTCATAGGAGCAAAGGTGATTGCTTATGTCCCCCATGTAGTTGTCAAAGATATTCTAACACAATCTGAAGTGACAGGAAAAAGATGCAAATGGATTAACAAGATCCAAGAATTTGACATGGAGATATAGATTACCAAATTAGTAAGAGGTCAAGGCTTGGCTAGGTTGATGGAAAAATCAAATATTGAAGCAAATAAAGTTTGCAATGTAGATGAAGGGATTGCAATTGCAAACATTGAGCACACTCCTTGGTATACTGATATAATGCATTACCTTAAGTACATGAAGTGTCCAGAGGGATTGAGTGATAGCCAAAAAAGAACTTTGAATTTGCATGCATCTAAATATGCTTTCATGGATGGAGATCTATTTTGGAAGAATAGGGATGGTATACTATTGTTGTGTTTGGACGAGTCTCAGGCCGAGCATGTTTTGAGTGAAATGCATGAAGGAGTTTGTGGAGGACATTATTCAACAAAAACAACTGCTCATAAAATTCTCAGGGTAGGTTACTACTGGCCTAAGGTTTTTAATGATTCTTTCACACATGTAAGAAAGTGTGAAGCCTACCAGAAGTTCTCTGGAAACCTGAAATATCAAGGGGCCTTACCACTTCAACCCTTGCAGGCTGATGCCCCTTTTCATCAATGGGGAATTGATTTCATTGGAGAGATACATGAAAAATCAAGTGGGGGATACAAGTGGATATTGGTTGCCACTAATTATTTTACTAAATGGGTGGAGGCAATCCCAACTAAATAGGCTTCAAGAAAAGTGGTGAAAAATTTCTTGATGGACAACATTATCACCAGATTTGGTGCACCACTGAGGTTAATCACAGATAATGGGATGTGTTTCAGGTCAGATGAGTTCAAAATTTTCTGTGACACATATGGCATTACCATTTCTTATGCAGCTCATCACCATCCACAATCTAATGGTCAAGCAGAGTCTAACAATACTTAAGAGTCTTTTGAAGATTATAAGGAGGATGTTAGGATAGAAAAAGAAAGCTTGGGATTCAAAATTAAAACTGGCTGTGTGGGCTGATAGGATTACTGTTAAGAAAGCAATTGGAAAATCCCCATTTGAGCTAGTGTATGGAATGCAAGCCAGGATGCCTTTGCAAAATTTGTTGCTAGTCTACAAGTTTGTCATTCAGGAAGATTTGGATGTTCCTGAACCCATGGAAGAAAGAATGGAGCAACTAGCTGAACTTGATGAAATAAGGAGAGTTTCCCAAAACCAAAACATGAAGTTACAAACATAGATGAAGTATCTGTTTGACAAGAAGGCAAAGGATAGGAAGTTTGAAGAAAATGACTTGGTGTTGATGTGGAACGCAAGATGTCAGGAGAAGGGAAAGCATGGTAAATTTGAAGCTTTGTGGTTGGGACCTTTTGTTGTTATTGGGAAGAGAGGTGAAGATTCATACTATCTACTGAATATGGCTGGTGAAGATCAGGAGTTACCTATTCATGGGAAACTCCTAAAGCATTTTTTCTCTTGAGTAACACAGAGGATTGAGGGTTGCTAGTGCATGGAAAACTCTTGTTTATCCTCTTTAAAATTATTTTCCATGCACAGTAGTTTAGGATTCTGGTTCATCTCCATTTTTTATTCACTTTCCTTTCATTCCATCATGCTGCATTTCCATTCTGCTCACTGGTTCATCATTTTGTGTCCGGTTTGCTCACCCAAAGTTTTGGATCCTTGCAATGATCTTACTATCATTCATCCCCAGATGGAGCCACTATTGGAACTGTAAAAATCTGATGATTTTTACATGTTTTTCATCCCCCTGAGTTTCCAAAATAATTATCATCATATGCAAAGGGCTTTCCATCATGACATTTTACTTGCATTTTCACCCATATTTTTCCATATGGTCCCATAGTTTCCATCGGGTCATGCATTTTTCACATTGTGGTCCATATCGGCATAAGTCTATCTAGGTCTCCCCAACCTGTGATGCTTTTGTGTTAACATATGTTTGCTGCAGATGATCGACATGAACTGTTCATTGTTATAGCGATCGACTTTCACCTAATGGCGGCTATCGGAAAGACATTCACGTTGTTTCAGCGACAGAAAAGGTTCATATCGGCATAAGTTATACCATCGGAATGAGGTCTTACCGAGTGCCTTATGTCTCGCCGACCGGTATATGGACATGCATTGGTGAGAGTTTTTCCTTCGATGAAGCATCTTGGCGAACTCACCTAGTCTTGCCGACCGGTGGCAGATGCATATACATATCGGTAGGAGATTTTCTTCAGGGTAATGTCTTAGCGAGTGACCTTCGGTCTCGCCGATATTACACATGAGGCTCATCGGTGAGAGACTTTTTCTTCAGAGTAAGTCATAGCGACTTCACATTGTCTCACCGATTGATGGCGGAAGGATGCACATATCGGTAAGAGTTAAAGCTTTCGGCATGTGGTCTTGGCGAGTTTGAATTGCTACACCGATCGATACGCACATTAAGATTCACTTCATCCAAACTTGTTGTTTTCGGCATGAGGTTATAATGAGGCCTTGTTTCATCGATCGGCGGTGGAAGAATTGATTTACCAGCATAAGTTAAAGGCTTCGGTGAAATGTCATAACGATTCTGTGGTGTCTCACCAACTTGTGCAAAAGGTTTTTTCAGTAGGAGTTTGGTCTTCAGCATATTGTTTCACCGAGCGCTTTATGTCTCGCCGACTGGCATACATGTGTGGAGATTTTTTGGTAAGAGTTGGAGCTATCGATGAAGGGTCTCGGCGAGGTGTATATGTCTCATCGACAGAGCATAAAGGGTTTCTCTCAAATGGCTTTCGGTGAGAGGTTTGTTGTGTCTCGCCGACTGACAACATAATGGGATGCGATATCGGTATGTGTTAAGGTTCTTGATAAGAGGTCTTGGCGAGTGACCTTTGGTCTCGCCGATGGAAAAAAATGAAGGACCTTGTCAGCGAGAGTGTTCCTTTGTCTTAGCGACTTAGAATGGATGATGACGTTCAGTGTGACATAGTGTGCTCTATGAGAGGTCTTCCTGAGAGCGATATGTTATAGTGACAAGTTTGATCACGGGGGCTCTTGGCAAAACAAAGGCTTGTCTACATGACGTCTCCCCGATATCATAGAGCTACAGCGAAACACAAAGGGAACATGCAGATACTTCTTGACTTCGGCATTGTGAACAGAGTGTTACGGCAATACATGTAGAATGAAGGAATACCTCTTGGGGAAACATAAAGTGATCCACAAGACATCTTCCTGACTCTGATATGTCATGGCAAAAGCGGGTAAGACCAAGCGGAGCGATTAATGATTGAATTGCCTTTGACATAGCTATATGATATGTCTCGCCGACTGTTTCACTGATGAAAAACATAAATTCAAATACTGAGGCCGACATGTAAATTGCTAAATTACTGTTGTAGGCCGACATGAAAGGAACCCGAATTTTGTGGAAGGCCGACATGGAATTTCAATATGATTTATTTTCTTGATGCTAGTGTATAAATAGGCATTTTGTAATTGTAAAATGATCATCAGTTACTAGATATTCGATACACAACAAGTAGATACAATAGAATAAAATTCTCAGATCATAGACTATTGATGCATGTTTTCAAAATGGAGGTATTTATGAAAATCAGTTGATGTTGCTGCATTTTTTTGGTGTCAATTGTCTATTGAATTCAAATAAAAATACTGCTAATTTGTCTCCAAGATTGATGCTTTTTGGTTGTTTAAATTGACATAACAAGTTTATGTTCAATTTATCAATGCACATTTGCTGTATTTATGTGATTAATCAATTGGTTCTTTCAAGCAAAGATTAAATCCTTTTAATTGATCACAGTAATGAGAGAGATTCATTTGGATGTTAAAGTAGAGCTTAGTAGTTACAGTATTGCATGTTTATACAAGTTGTAAATAGAATATGTGCCAGATAATTTGAGTTTTCTCCAGAGAGTGTTGCTCATCTTGATTTCATTTGACTCCGCCTACCCAATAAGGCAGTGGTCTCTACAGTTTCATCATTAAGATTCATTTGTTCTCTTTATATTTGTTAATTAAGCATTTTAGGATTTAGATCAAAGGATTGCTATTGCTATCAAGTTTGATTACATTTGTTCTCTTCTATTTTCCCCTGTGGACAAATCACTGAAAGAAAGATAATCATAAATACATAAAGATTGCTTCATTCAGTAAGGTACACCCACCTAGGTTTAGCAGTACTTGAAGAGTAGAAGGTTGAGTTCTCTTGACCTTGTCTATTACCCTAAAGCATATAAAAAAATTGGCAGCCTCTTGAGGCATTCTGCCTGTGTTTTTGATTGGATTTGGGTGTCGTTGATGGGTTCAATGACTCTCTGAGTAAGAGGTAGGTGTTCAACGAATTCGGTAGATGTGATGGTAGGAGATGGGGGCTCAGTGGATTCAAAGGATGTGATGGTTTCAACGGTTTGAGTGGTGCTAGGGGTGGTATCATCAATGATAGGTTTTGGGTGGAGAAGGGTCTTGTCACTAATGATCATGGATGATGGGTTGGGATGACATGATTCCACAACTTCAAGGGGTGGAGTGGGAGATGTCTTCCTTGTTATAAGTCCTTGGAGAACTTCTGGAGTGAGAAACTTGTATACTCTAGGCTAAGATGGCGTGGTAGGAGTGGATGAAGGATTATGGATTGGTGGACTAGGATTAAATGGGGGAATGGGATTGGATGTAGGACTGGGAATAGATGGGGGATTAAGATTAGATGAAGGGTTAAGATAGGGATATTGGAATGGTGAATTAGGACATGAGGATGTTGGTGGTGGATTGTAGTAAGGGTATTGGGATGGTGGATTAGGATGGGAAGATTGAGATGGTGAATTGAGATAGGGAAATGTGGATGTCAGATTAGGATAAGAAGATGTGGATGTTAGATTAGGATAGGTTGGTGTGGATGTTGGATTAGGATAGGAAGGTGTGAATGTAGGATTAGGGTAGTGGGTATATGCAGATGAAGGATTGAGATAGAAGGATGTGGATGGGGGATTAGGATAGGGGTATTGTGATGGTAGACTAGGATAAGAGGATGCGTGTGTTGGATAAGAGGATGATGTAGATGAAGGATATGTTGGATATGATGGATATCCCTTGTCAAAGGTAGCATGAGGAGCATAATTAGGCAGAGATGAAGACATAACGGGATAACTCAAAGGGGTGAATAGATTTGGGATAGCAGGTGGAGAAAACTTACTAGCAATGATAGTGTCAAGGGGATCTATGTCATATTCTTCTTGATCGACAAGACTTTCGTTATCATTGTCGATGTAAGTAGGGTTTCCCTTGACTACTATTGATGGAGGATATGGATTCATGATGATGAAAGGATAAAGAGGATGGATCAAAGATTTTGGATGGGAACAGACTAAAGCTCAAATCAGGATTTAGGTCAAGCTCAGATCGGGATTGGATTAAAGCTCAAATTAGGATGATTGGATGATGCGATGGGATTGATTCTGACGATCGGATTTGATTATCAAAGGATGATTATGAAACCGAATCTACTTCGAGATGGAAGTAGTTTGATTGGGTCGAAGGTGATTCGATAGGGATGTGATTGGATTGGATTGGATAAGATCAATCGATGATTGATAAGATCGATTGATGGATTGGATATAATGACGAAAGAGACTATAAACCCCATTTAGAGATTACCTTAGGTGACTTAGGATACTGACTGATCGGATTAAAGGATAAATGGATGATTGTGACACCGAATCCACCTTGAGGTTGAAAGTGGATTGATTGGGCCGACAATGATGATTAACTTAGGATGGATGATAATCCTAAGCAGATGATGATGATCAATTTAGACACTTAGGTCAATTCGGATAATAACCTGAAAGAAAATTTAGGGGATTTGGATGGGGAAAACGATGATTTGATTGGAGGAATGGATGATAAAAATGGATGAATGAATACTCAAAATGAGTAAACAATTGATCGGAATGGATAAACGAATACTCAGAATGAGTAAACAACTGCTCACAACAGATAAATGATTCTCAAAACGAGAAGATGAAGGTTTGAAATAGATGAAAGATTACTCAAAACGAGTAAACAATTGATCGAGACTATTGAACTAGGGTTCAAAATGATAGAAGGAGGTTTCAAATGGATGAAAATTTACTCGAAATGAGTAAACGAATGATCATAATGGAAAACCAAGAGTTTGAAATGATGAAAGGAGGTTTGAAATGGATGAACATTTACTTGGAACGAGTAAACGAATGATTAGAATGACATAACAAGAATTTGAAATGATGAAAGGAGGTTTGAAGTGGAGGAATAATTACTCAGAACGAGTAAAGGAATGACTGAGATGACAAAATGAGAGTTCAAAATGATAGAAGAAGGTTTGAAATGGATGAAATTTTACTTGGAACAGGTAAATGAATAATCAGAACGATAGAACAAGAGTTCAAAATGATGAAAGGAGGTTTGAAATTGATGAATGTTTACTTGAAATGAGTAAATGAATGATCAGAATGACAAAACGAGAGTTCAAAATGATGAAAGGTGTGAAATGGATGAACGTTTACTCAGAACAAGTAAATGAATGATTGGGACGATAAAATGAGAGTTTGAAATGATGAAAGGGGATGTGAAATGGATGAATGTTTACTCAGAACGAGTAAACAAATGATCAAAATGGCATAACGAATATTTGAAATGGATGGATGAAAGGTTGAAACGAATGGAAGATTACTCAGAATGAGTAAACAAATGATCAAGAGGGATGAATGACTACTCAAAATGAGTAAATGACTACTAAGAACAGATGAATGACTTTCAAAATGAGAAGAGGAAGCTCAGAATGAATGATAGATTACTCGGAACAAGTAGATGATTGATCAAAACAGGTGAACAAGAGCTCAAAATGATAGAAGAAGGTTCAGAATGGATGGAAATTTACTCGGAACAAGTAAAAAAATGATTGAAAAGGGAGAACGAATGTTCAGAATGGATGAATGAAAGCTTGAAATGAGTAAATGATTGATCAGAATGGATGAACGGATGCTCGGATTGGGAGAACAAATTGGCTACGAAATGAGTGAACGTTTACTCAGAACGAGTGAATGGGATCAAAAAATGATAGAATAAGGTTCAGAATGGATGGAAGTTTACTCAGAACGAGTGAACGGATGATTAGAATGGATGAACGATCACCCGCAATGGGAAAATAGTCAATCAGAATGAAGAAACGACACTCAAAAGACCAAACGAAGGACCAGAAAACCTATCTGAAGGTTAGGTCTGACCCTGGAGGTCAAGTCTACCCTTACTAGGGTAGGTCCACCCCTACTAGGGTAGGTCCGCCCCTCCAAAGAAGAATAATTGAAAATGATGAAAAACGAAGACAAAACAACTAAAAAAGTAAGAAAAAATGACTATTTTAGGTCTAGGAAGCCTATCCAACCCAACTAGGTTAGGTCCACCCCTCCAAAGAAGAATGGGTGAAAATGATAAAAAATGATGCAAAACAAAGACAAAACAGCCGAAAAAGCAAGCAAAAATGGTTGTTTTAGGGTCCGGGAAGCCTATCTAAGGGAAAGTCTGCCCCTCCAAGGTCAGGTCCACCCCTACTAGATTAGGTCCACCCCTCCAAAGAAGAACGGGTGAAAATGATCGAAAACAAAGCAAAACAAAGACAAAACATCTAAAAAAACAAGCAAAAACGGTTGTCTTAGGATCCGGGAAGACTATCCAAGGGTAAGTCCACCCCTCTAAGGTCAAGTCTGCCCCTACTAGGTCAGAGCTACTCAGGTCCAAAGAAGAGCAGGAGAAAATGATAAAAAACGTTGCAAAACGAAGACAAAACAACCAAAAAAGCAAGCAAAAATGATTGTTTTAGGGTCTAGGAAGACTATCCAAGGGAAATTCCACCCCTCCCAAGGTCAATTCTACCCCTAATAGGGTAGGTCCACCCCTGGGAAAGGTCAGGTCCGCCCGAATTGAAAACAGACAAAAATAACTGTTTGAAATAGGTAAACGGGTGCATGAAACAAGGAAATGAACATGTAGATCAAGGGGAAGAATACTTGGGATGAGGAATGGATTCTCAGAGTGAGTGTATGAACATTTAGAATGGGGAAAAGTGTGATCGAAATAGTGAAATGGGAGCTCGAAACGATGAAATGGGTGTCCAAAATGACAAAACAAATGATAAAATTGACTGCTCAAGAGTCAGGTCCGCCCCTAGAGGGAGATTTTGCCCCTCAAAGAGGTCAAGTCCACCCCTAGAGGTGAAGTACACCTGTTTGACCAAAAGTTGGAAAAAATTCACTAAAACAGGTTGAAAAGGGGTTGGTTCAAAGGTCATGTCTACCCCTGGAATAGGTCAGGTCTGCCCCTGGAGGGCAGGTCCACCCTTGGATAGGTCTAAACTTGATTTTTGGAAATAACACTAAGGAAAAGGACCCGAAACACAAAAAACATCAATCAAAGGATAAGACTGACTCAGCTGAACAGAAAATCACTAGTTTCGCACAAAGAAGACAATTCAAGTAGCACAATCCTAAGACTAGCAGAATGGGGTATGACCAACAAAGTCTTATATTCTATGATGAACATGGTTGCTAAGGAGTCCTTGATATACACTCGATATGTGAGGCCCAAATTGTAAACACCAACCCATTACAAACGTGAGTTGGGAACCTTAGCAAGATACTAGAGGCTCAAACCAACTCTTCACATCATCCTGACGCTTCGCTTGTTAAAATTTGATTGGATTGGGATACAACTTTGGCTCTCCCCCTTTTATATACCCCACCGGTATGCGTGGTTGGGATCATCCCTTGGGGTGATGAAATCCCCAAGCAGGTCCCATAATAAAAAGAAAAAGGGAGGCACAAAGACTTGGTAAGCTATGATTTCTCATCACCCAGGATCACCAAATGGTGTAAGGGGATTGGATATGTAAATAGCTTACCAAAGACATGAAACACAAGGTTAATTAACACCCCTAGTTAAGCTATGTGCCTAAGTTATAAAAAAAAAACAAGCAAGAATTGATAAATAAATAGCTTGACAAGGAAAATTTGTTAGTGATTTTTCTCCTTGTTCCGTGCCAAAAGTTGATTAGATGCTTGCATAACACAAGCAGGACACATTAGGGGTCAAAACACACAAAAACCAAAAATATGCTTAAAACTCAATTTTACCTTGAAAAGTTTTCAAGGTCGAGTCGCCCCTCTCCAACTTGCACTTGTAAAAAGTGAAAAAATAGAGAACATGAAAGATATAGACCTCTTGGGTCCCAATCATGCTAGAAATGTGAGCGGATGAAAATATATGTTAGAAAATGAAACAAACAAAAGTGTGCAAGAAAACAAAATAACACCCTACACCTCAAGATTGGGAAAATGATTAGCTTAACAAAACAAAATGGAAAAATTTCACCTTGTCGAGTTGTTCTTTGGTTGGCCCTTGATTCATGACGTTGTATGCTCCTTTGATGGAAAATAGGATGAGGATGCAAGATGGTTGGAGTTGTATGATAATGGATGCAAATGCTAAGATGTGAGAATATGGCTAAGTGTGGCTTCAAATGATAAAACTGTAAGAGTTTGGCTATGGCATGCAAAAGTCCCTAAATGAGAGAAAAGAGGGGGTATTTATAGAGAATTTTGAATTCTCTAGAGAAATGGACAGTTGAGATTAAACCAACAAGGCCAAGATGTAGGGCTATGGTGAGTTGAGGACTCACAAGCCCTCACATCTTGACATGTGGCATGTGAAGTGGCTTGGATGATGATGTGTAAATGAGGTGGAAGGAGGGTACATGATGTGGAAGAAGGACAAGTACTTTGCAAGTACCTTGGGGAGATGAGAAGATTCCTTGGAGGAATAAAAAGTGAATTTAAAATTCACATGATTGGGGAATCTTGTGGATAAGACAAGGTTCCAAAGGGAGAGGTAGAAAGTACCTTGGATAAGACAAGGTGCCTAAAAAGGTAAGCACTTGTCACATGTGACTTGATGTGACAAGTCAAAGATTCCATGGGGAAGAGTTCACATGTGACTTGATGTGACAAGTCAAAGATCACATGGGGAAGAGAAAAAATATTTTTATATTCTTTGGAAGAATAAAAAGGAATTAAAAATTCCTTTAGAGGTTGATTAGGCTAGTTAATGAAGGATTAGAGGAGGGTTAGGTGGCTAAGAGAGATTAGAGGCCAACTTGCAAAAGTTGGAGGATGTGACACATCCTAATCAAGGATTAGGCATGTGCACATCCCTAATGATGGAATGAGGAGGTTGATGAAGATTAAGGGATGTGACATGTGAGGAATTAAATAAATGTCATATTTATTTAATTCATTTGATAAGACATGGAAGGTATTTAAGTATTTAACTAGATACCTTAGGGATTAGAAGAACTTTAGAGGTATTAATTAAATAATAGTGATATTACTAATTAATGCAGAGATAAGGGATGTTTAGATGAAAAGGCATAAATTTGGATAAATTAAGTGTCCAAATTTAGGTGTCTATAGTTACAATCATTTAGAAGTTTATACTTTTTCTTTGAATTCTAAATTATAAATTAAGCATGAAAGGTTAAAATGATTTATACTTAATAATGTAAGTAACTTCTATTTTATCTTTAATTACATATACAATATACTATTTTTTATGTTTATTGAAGATTTCTAAAAAATAAAGATATTAGCATACAACATACAGTATCACTTGGTAAAGTCCAACTATGTTATTTATATTTGTCTTTAAAATGGTCCCATTAAATACCTATATGGTTATTGTGTAAGAGGGGGACCAACCACGTCAAGGCCCAGTTACAAAGACACAGGCGGAGGGTTGCCTAACTTACCTCACTCTAAAGGATGTTTTGGGAATAGGGATTGAGAATAATGAGGACTATAATGTGCCTCAATCACTCTACAGATCCAAACTTTAGTTTGGGCTAGGCGAGTTGGTTTTTGGAGTCAGTACTGTGCCTCAAACAACTCTCTATCTGAGGATGATAGTGCAGTTATAGGACATCAGCACGACACACTGACATCTCTCGGGCGCACTGGTGTCCGTACATCAAAAAAAGTGATAGTACAAACTACTCAAAAACTAACTAATCAGCCTAGCTAGTTGGTTTTGATGGGAAAAATAGAATAATAAGGTAGGACAGATACAAATGAAGATGATAAAGCAGGTAGATAAAGGCTAAAGTAATAAAGATAATCTCACAAAAATGCACGTTCGCTAGCTAGCTCCACAGACTCTTTCACCTACACACAAGAAGGAAGGGGAAAATTGTTGGGGTTGTATGGGTCTTCCTCAGTCGAGACCCCATTTTGGTGTTTCCACCTTAATAGCCTAGATAGAAATAGAAAAGAAATATCGATAAAGAAGTAAATAAAGAAGGAATGCAAATAACAGCTAAAATAGTAAAGAGATACTCAACAAATCCAAACCTCAAGCCCACGCCGCAATGGATTCTTCACACTTGCTTTGCAGAGTTGATGGAGTGTTGAAAATGTTGGAAGTGCTTGAGAATGTGATTTAGAAGGATGGATTGAATGCTTAGAAGTTACAAAAAGAGATGAGTTGAATGAAGAAAGGATGAATTTAAAGTAGAAGAAGGAAGAATATGTCATTTTCAGGGTGAGTTGGTCGAAGAGGGACGATACAAATCAACTTCAATCAAAAGTCTAATGCCTTTGCCAACTTCAGATGCGAGGAATCTACTCGAGAGGGACGTAAAGCCAGCCACATAGATGTTTGCACGTTATGCCCTGAAAAATATTCTCCCATCGACACAAAGGACATATGCTAAGTGGAAGGAAGGAAGCTTGTTGATGTGGAATTTCACCTTCGGATTTGGTTTTCTAAGGTAAGGATGTGTAAAAGGGGAATTTTTGTAAGGGGTGAAAATTCGCTCCTATACATTTTCCCCCACTTTAGCAAGCATGAATACTAATGAGTGCTTCAATTAAGTAGGATTGAAAGTTGGCACAGTTAGAAATGTATACCTAAACCGTCTAGAAAGTAGATGGATATGGCTGAGCTGCTGAGGGGTAGGAAAAGGACTCCATAGCCCACAAAACTATGAAGTTGTAGAATGAAAGCATCTTACAAGCCTACAGACCTACAAGGAGGCAACCCCCAAGATCTCTCACATGAAAGAAGCCCTGATAATTAAGTGCCTCACAAGCCCACAACCTTACAAGGAAGGTATCCTCCAAGATCTCTCACATAAAGGAAACCCAAAAAAAGCACCCTACAGGCCCATAGACCTAGAGGGAAGGTGTCCTCCACAATCTCTCACATGAAGGAAACCCAAAAAAAGTGCTCTACGGGCCCACAAACCTGCAAGGAAGGTGTCCCCCAATTCTCTCACATGAAGGAAACCCAAAAAAATGCCCCATAGGCCCGCAAATCTGCAGGGAAGGTGTCCTCCATGATCTCTCACATGAAGGAAACCTAGAAAAAGTGCCTTATAGACCTGCAGACCTACAAGGGAGCGACCCCCAAGATCTCTCACATGGAAGAAGCTCAGAGGAAGCACCTTATAGGCCCGTAGACTGCAAGTAAGGTTTCCTCCAAGATATTTCACATGGAGGAAACCTAAAAAAGGAGACTTCATAGAGTCAAAAAGCGGCTTTCTAGTGCACCTGCAAAGTGACACATTTACCCAAAAAATAAAACACATCTGAAAACAGCCACACAGGCAAGTAAGTGGATAGTCACATAGACCATCAATAAGTTGGAAAACTCTCAAATGGGTCCTTTAAGAACCCGACGTGAAGAGGGGGGTTCACTCAAGGGATGCGCTATTTGAAAGTGCAAGAAAGATGTTTTTTTCTCAAATTGATTACACACCAAGGAATTCTTTTGAAAGATGTTCACTTCATCAAGGAATTTGAAAGGAAGAAAAATTTCCCCTTGCGAGGGGAATTTCAAAGCTAATTTATCCTCAAAGGAAAGTTCTAAAGTTTTTTCTTTGCAAACCCATGATGAAGGAAACACATTTCGTTAGGGGTCCACATTGAGAATGTGATTCTTTAAAATTTTTTGCAAAGATACTCAAGAAAAGATTCACTAGAATCGAATACATTTTCTGAAAATCAAAGTAATGGTGTTGTCACACATGAAAGGGACAACTCAAGCAAAGAAGAGAGAAAGATAAGAAAAGAGCGAAAAAGAGATGATAAAAAAAAGGGCACAAGGGTGATCTAATATTTCGAGGCTAGAGTTGCTAATAAATATATATAAGTATAATAATAGTATATAAAATGAACTTCCATTAGCCCCCTACTATATCAAACCATGTGAAGAATGCAAAAGAAGAGAAAGTAAAAATAAAAAATTGGGTCAACATGGAAGGGAAGCCTAAATGCCTCCAACACTTTGCATCGTCCCCAATTTATCAAAAATAAAGCACAAACATGGAAGAATAATGATACAAATAGAAGAAGGTTCACGACACAAAAACCATCCCTATATCTAAGCACCAACAAGGGTTACAAGGGTCATCTAGGAACACTTAGCATGATCATGGGGGAACACATCACAACAGACACACACATCTAATCTAAAGATAAAGAAGAGGTCTCCCCCTAACACTCATCGACCAAGAGGTCATTTGCTTCCCACTCTAGATCATAATAAGGGGAAGGAGGAAAAGCTTGTAGTGGTGGAATATTAAGGGGAGGATATTTTGACCCTCCTACAACAAGGGATAAGGAAGAAGGCTTCACAAGGTCTCCTCCACTTGACTCTTTTAGAGCTATGATCAAAGATTTTGTGAAAATCACTGACAAGGCTAGAACTTCATCTAGAGACTTAAACTTGCACTTTGCTGGAGTGTCATGTCATACCTCAACAAAGGGAGATGGATGTGCCTAAATTTCATTGCTAGGCTCATTGAGTCACTCGGGAGTGGTAAAGAACTTAGGGGAAGCCGGGGTTGGATCTATCACTAGGACAGAACAAGCTAGTGCAGGACCACCCTTCAGAGAATGTGGGATCCTCTTACATCCTATGTTGATGGAAGGACCATCCTCTATCTTCTACTTCATCGGGAGATGTGGACTCCCCACAGATGAGGCAAGAGGTGTAGAGGAAGAGGAGGAAAAAACTGCAGCAAACACCACCAAAGTATTCAGCATTTCCACGGGTTTCAGGAAAGGCAGGACGTTCAGAAGGGACATCAACAAGGGTGGCTCAATCGAAGGAGTAATGAACACCTACATATTTTTGGGGTGAGGCACATTTGTACTCACAGTGAAAGCTGAAAGTGAGATTGAACTAGATTGAATGGAAGTAGAGGGGATGAGAGAGAAGGATGCATCAAGAAACCCTGAGACAGGGGTAGTCGACTCCTCTTCCTTCTTTTGCAAAGTAGCCTACTTAGTTGTGAGAGCCTTTCACCAACGCTTGCATTCACATGCAAGGCGGTTTCTACAACTCTTCGAGCTAGAGGCCAAAGGTTGTGAAGGAGCGGAAGAATCCTGCTCAGCCATGGGAGTGTCCACCACAACTATTTCTAGTAGAGGGATAGGCTCCTGAATGGGAGCAAGAGGAGTAGGTTCAGGATTAATGGGGGGAGTCAGCTCTAGTGCCTTGACAGTGGGATTCTTCCTATTTATTTCTTTTGGAGCAGAAGTGGTGGGAGGCCGTGAAGGCTAGGACATAGAAGATTCCCCTCTGGGACCTTTTCCCTTACCATACAAGTAGTACCAAGGTTCAGGTGGCTTAGTAGGGAGGTCTGATATCCTGATCTTAGGCTTAAGCCAAGCTAGTATCATCAGACTCAATAGATAAAATCCAAGAATAATGATCCAAAACTCTTCTTTAGAAAGAGGAGTGGGAGAGCCATCCTAGGAATGGGATGGCTTCTCTTTTCCCTTTGGAGAAGTGGAGGCAGTCGACTGTTGTGCTACCGAGAGGGTCAATTTCATTTGTCCCTTGCACCTGGTCTTATACTTCACATAGTTTTTGTAAAGTAGGCCGATTCTTGGAGGGAGTGGACCGACCGGGGCATGCCAAAAATGATCTAATGAGTAACCCCATGGGACACCAACGACTGGTATCTAGTGTCATGCACTACATGCTCAACACCTTCATGGGAGAACTTCAACAATTTATGAATGATGGAGGTGATTCCATTCATGGAAGCTAGCCAAGGTATTCCCAACTTCATCTTGAATAGATCCAACTCCAGAATAACATCAAAGACTGTGTCTACAACCCTAGGTCCTAATAGGACAAATAGAGTTATCAAGCCATACGGTTTTAGACCATGACCATCATGTGTATGGTTGGTAGATTTTGTTTGTTCATGCTCCTTTCTATGCAATGAATTAAGCCACAATGTCTCTTCTGTAATTATATTCACTTGACTCACAAGGTCAACTAAGACCCTTGTCACATTGTTGCCATTGAGGCAAGCGGGAATGTAGAGGGGAGATGGTTCTCTATTGAAGCACATTGGTAGATTCTGTGAGGTGAATGTTATACCAATAGCACTACTCACATGCTACGTAGATGGGATAGGTTGATGTAGGAAAGAGGCCATTGCATGCACTAAACGAAACTCTCACAAAGCCCCCCAAAGGTTGAAAGATAGGATATAGTGACCCATTTAAGGTTTTGTTGTGCAACAGTTTCAAAACCTTCCAATTACACCTACTAGGGGTCGCAGGTTGGGTTGTAAGGTGAAGGCCTCACAAACTCACACATAAAACACTCCTAGAATACTAGGATAGGAACTTTCAATATCACAAAACATAACCAAAATGGTTCACATTGAGTTCACCAAAAATGTAAGAGAGGGGGACCAACCACATTAAGGCCCTAGGTTACGGAGAGCCGAGAGCAGAGGGTTGCCCTAAATTACCTCACTCTAAAGGGATGTTTTAGGAAAAGGGATCAAGAATGATGAGGACTATGATATGCCTCAGTCCATTCTACAGTTCTGAACTTTAGTTTGGGCTAGGGGAGTTGGTTTTTGGAGTCGGTACTATGCCTTAGACAACTCTCTGTCCAAGAATGATAGCGTAGTTCTGGGACTTCAATGTGGCACGCTGGCATCTCTTGGGCATGTTGACATCCATACTATCAGAAAAAAATGAACACAATACAAACTACTCAAAAACTAACTAATTAGCCTAGCTAGTTGGTTTCAATGGGAAAAAGAGAATAATAAGGTAAGATAGATACAAACAAAGATGATAAAGCAAGTAGATAAAGGCTAAAGTAATAAATGTAATCTCACAAAAATGCACATTCACCAGCTAGCTCCACATGTTGTTTCACTTGCACATAAGAAGGAAGGAGAAAATGGTTGGGGCTATATAGGGGTATGCCTCAATCATACCCATGTTTTGGTGTTTCCACCTCCACGGACAACCAAATAGCAATGAGAGAGAAATATACGATAAACAAGTAAAGAAAGAAGGAATATAAATAACACTACAAAATAGTAAAAAGCTACTCAACCAAATCACAAAGTAGATGAGCGAAACATTGCCACTTCCACCAAGAACTCACTAGCCAATGGAGGAGAAAGAAGGCTTGAACAATCACCACAACCTCAATTATGATGAAGGGAGGTCTCACAAAACCTCAAGCCCACGTTGCAATGGCTTGCTTCACACTTGCTTTGTGGAGTTGACAGAGTGTTGTTGCTACAATAGACTGTTGAAAATGTTGGAAGTGCTTGAGAATGTGAAAGAAGGATGGATTGAATGCTTAGAGGTTGCAAAAAGAGATGAGATGAATGAAGAATGGATGAATTTAAAGGAGAAGGAAGAATATGTCATCTTCGGGGTGAGTTGGTTGAATAGGGACGTTACAAATGGACTCCAATCGAAAGTGTAACACCTCTACCAACTTCAAACATAGGAATTTGTCAGGGACATAAGCGTGTCATGCGGATGTCTACGCCAATTAGGGGAAATTTACATAAAAAATGGGCCTTCTAAAGAACTCTAAAAAAGAAAAAAAATTCTCATATAATACAAATTATTTAAATATAAAAAATATAAATTACTTAACTACATGAGTTAAGTGGGGACACACGTTTCTATTATAATTCCATAAAAAACTGAAGTCCATGATTTTTTAAAAGTGCTAACATATATTTCTATTATAATTTATTAAAAAACTCAAGTTCACTTTCTTCATTATTTGTTTTTTATTTAAAAACTCTTAAACTCAAGTTTGGTAACTTATATTTCTATTATAATTTATTAAAAAAGTCAAGTTCACTTTCTTTTCTTGATAATTTTTTTAAAAAAATTATTTGTTTTTATTTAAAAAGTGGCAAAGTAAAAGTAACTTTAGATATTTTATTTTTTATATATATGATTTTATTAAAAATTTAAGTGCTTATTAAAAATTTAAAATGTCACTCGCTGCTTATTGGAAGAAAAAGAAAGAAGAAGAGAGGGGAAGGAACTGGAAATGCTTGTAGAATGCTTGAGAAAGGCCTAATAATTTCTTGAAAAAACTCTACAAATTCACAAATAAGAAAATCCTTAATGTCTAAAACTAGTTTCGGTGAATACACCCCTAATACTATTGCACCAAAAGAGGCGACTGTTGCACAAAAAATAGTGACTATGTGTAAATTAGAAAAAAAGAAAGTAATCTTTTAAAGGGTCTTTCTTCCAAAAAATTCTAAAAATATATTTAAAAGTTTAAAGTATATTTTTTTAAAAAAATTAAAAATATATTTAAAAGTTTAAAATATATTTAAAAAATAATAATAATAATAAGGGGGCCCACTAAATGTGAGCGCCCCCCTCCTCTCCCCCCTTAAAAGGAGGAGTGCATCATATAAAGTGAGTGCACCCTTATAAAATGCCATCGAAAAAATTTAAAATAATAAAATTTTGATATTAGAATATTTAGATGTTAAACATTTAAATATTAGAATATTTGAAATTATTAAAAATAATTAATGAAATTTAAATAATAAAATTTTGATATTAGAATATTTAGATGCTAAGCATTTAAATATTAGAATATTTATTAAAAATAATTAAAGAATTTTAAAATAATAAAATTTTGATATTAGAATATTTAGATGCTAAACATTTAAATATTAGAATATTTGAAATTATTAAAAATAATTAAAGATTTTTTTTTATTTTTGCAGCATTTCATAAATGAATTTTATAAATTTTTAATGGTTTTTAAAATGTTTTTTTATATTTTTTTCTTAAACAATAAAAATATTTATTTGAAAATATAAAAATTTCTATAATAGAACTTAAGAATATAAATCTAAAAAAGAAAAAGAATATTTTATATTTAGAAAGATGAATGATATAGAATAGGATATGTAGAGTTAAATTAACCATCATGAGTTAATTCATAATGTTGATGCCAAATTTTGGCAAGGTAACAACCCTTTGTGGGAAACTTAGTTTATGGGGGACTTATTGCGCTAAACTGAGTTACCTCTAGATTTTTAAAGAAGTTGGCTTCTTCTGTGAATGGGGGTTTGAAATGGGAAAAGAAAAATTAGATATATAAAAGTAAAATCTAACCTAAGGCGATGTGCCAAAACGTAGATAATAGGAACAATAAATCATAGATCTAAGGGCCCGATCAACAATCTGCAATGTCCCAGAAAGGCAGAAACTGAAGATCAAAGTATAAACAATTCATTCATTAACACAAAATAAATTTTCTCACATATTTATTGACAAGAAGAGTCATAAGACATGATCTAGACCAACATATTTGCATTCAATATATAGAAGTACGACAAATGAATCATTCCAACCATAGCAACACAGTCTAAAGTTAATCAAATACATAAAAAGAGCAGAAAGGCCAAATGATTGGCACAATCTGAGAGTCTTTTTGCAATAATTAAATAAAAATAAAAAAGGTCTTGTGTCTTTTCTAAAATCTATGTATTTTTGCAAAATCTTGGAACCCTTCCTTCAAAACAAAGAGGGGTATATATAGTTGAATGCTCCCACTGCCTTGATGAGCAGTAACAGAAAAGATTTGCGAATCCCTGGTAATGATGAAAATAAAAGATTCCTCCCGGCCATTACAACAGAAAGATCCCAGCCAAAGCATCTAGTCGCACCAAGTTCAGGTGCATCCCCTACAAATGATGGCAGTGGTCCCAGCGTAGTCATGTTATACAAGTGTCACTACCCTGCCAAAGCACTTATGACACCTGGTAGGCTATCACGAACCTTGGCCTACTCCATCCATTGTTTAAGAGAAACACCCGCCAGATAGACACGTGTTGACACTGCGCAACCCGTGTTCATCTTTTTCCTTTGCCATTGAGAACTTGCGCCATAGAGACACGTGTATCCTGCCTTATTCCCGGTACCAATTGTGGGGCATGCACTGTTATACAAAGATGAAACCACATGGCATGCATATGGAGTTTGACTCAAAAATCAAGGGAAGCGACATTCAAATGTGCGCAAAGTGGACATGTGGTAGTGCAACAGGGCCATTTTGAAATGTGAAGGGAAGAGATACTTGGGGAGCGCAGAGCGGACACATGGCGAAGCAATGACATTTCTAAAAAAGGGGCCGAATGACCTCTAATGCAATGTTCGGGTTGAAAAATTAACAAAATAAATCCCACAGGGAGCTCGATGAATATTTATTCACAACTTTTGGCAAGTTCTATCAGGGGTGTTTCACTTTGAGGAATAGAGAACCCAAAATTTCTGGTTCGTGGACTAGAATGCCATCCATTGCTAATGAAATTAGAGCTTGGAAAGGTCCTCCCGTAGAGGCGGCTAGTCATCTTCGGATGGTCTCTCTACTTTGTGTAGATTCTCATTCACTCTGCCTAGGTCAATCGTTTCTTTATGAGGCAGCATGTCAAGCAAACCTGCCCCTGCTTCACAATGGAATAATACCTATGCAAGAGGATGGATGACCCCTTCAATGTCTATTGTAGTAGGAGGATGGCTAAATTTCTGAAAAGCATTTGGGTCTTGCTCCTTCTCTTCAATTATTTTTGCAATTTTTTCAACCATGGCTATCGACCCATCTTCAAAAAATGGAGATGGCAAGCCCATCCCGCTCAGCTAACATAAATTTTCCTTCATGCCATCTATTGTTTGGTTCAAGGTAGCTACAATTGCCCTAGTATGCTGCAAGGTCGAGTGGCAATGGATGAACTTGTTTTCCATTTGAGCAACATGTTGATCTTCAATCCCTGCCCTGGCTAGGTCTTCATCAGAGACTGAATATAAATTTGTGAGTAGACTCTTTTCTTCTAGAACTGTCTCTAAGATGAATCACACTGGGAATACCTCGATTGTTCTAAGGATCTCCTGGCTCAGTCTGGTTGCTTTTGAGATGAATCAGAGCGTTGGCTACAATGTTAGGCAGAAGGTTTTAACCTTTTCCCAATAAGAAATATATATGTCTGGCCAATGGGATGAGGTTGGGCTGCGCTAAGGAGGCTTGGAGAGAGCTCCTTAGAGAGGTGATCACTGCATCCTTTGAGTTCATGGCCTCTGTTAATTCTGCATTTTTCCTCTTCACAGATGTCAGTTGCTCCCCAGAGCTGCTCATTTCTTTACGCCAATTTTCTTTGACTTGGGCGTGGTTCGCCAATTCTTTGTCAAGAGAGGACTTTCTCTCTTAAAGATCTTTTTATAACTAGGCCTTTTGGTCCTCTAATTCAACACCTTTGTCCTACAACTTTTTCTCATACTGAGCTCATTGCTAATCTAGCACCTCATCTTTTTCCTTCATCCCCTGCTCATGTTCAATGCACCATCATTCAAACTCTTCACTCCTTAGCCATATATTCTGTTCTGCCAGAGTTAATTGGCTTTGGTACTCCTGACTCTTAGCACACAACTCGTTTATTTTAGCGGGGTTGATGGATTGAACCTTTGCAATTTCCTCTTAGAGTCTATTCTTCTCTACTTTTTCTATCAACACTTTCTCTGTCAAGCGCGCAACATCTGTTCCTAGGGATTTCTCCCTCTTTTCTAGGAAACTAGCTCTTTCTTTCAAGGATTTCAGCTACTCATCTATCTTCTTCAGCTTGTGGCCAGTTTTAATGAAATTGGAGATGACCACTCATTGTGTTTCCTCCATGAGCTCCAATTTATCCTACAGATGAGCTACCTTCATGTCAAGCCCCATGGAATACAAATCATAATCTTCTAGACACATCTCCCCTTGCTACTTTGCCACAGTCTGGTAGATGGTTGCAAATTTTAGCATTTGTTGAGTCTCATCATAGATAGTATACACCTTCGGTTCCGCCAGCTTGCGATCATCCTTGGATCTTCACTTTTGAATTCTAATGGCATGCATGCCTCCTTTGTAGCATCATTTTCTGCAATAAAATGGGCTGGCGAAGGGACTAGCCCGCCTGCAGAAGGAGCCTCGGGAGGTAGGGCATATGAATAGGTAAGTTAAATAGGTGCAGGAAGTTTCTTCTTTTGAAGAGTGACAGTCTGCAGGGAGAAATGAGGCACATTCCAAAGCTTGATTTACAAACCAACAAAAGGGATTTTCATTTTCCAAGGTTCCATTGGTGAACCAGTGAGAGGACTCATGGGTCACAATGGTGAGGGAGTAGTCATTGTAGATTCCTCTTGTTGTGAGAAAAAGGGAGGGTCCATGAGGATAGTCGCAACATGGGTGCTGATGGCGGGCAAGCTTTTAGAAAGTGAGGCAAAAAGGGATTGAGTGGAAATGACTGGTGTAAGGGTTTGTAGAGGAGTAAAGGTGAATGGATTCGCCCATGCAGACTGGGAGAATCCTCCCACAATTATTGTATCAAAGGTGGGAAAAGAAGGGCCAACACTCATGGTGGGGGGCATTGTGAAGACAGTGGAGGATACTAAAGACTTAGAAGAAAGAAAAGCAGAAGAGAATGTTACCTATTGACTAGTTGATGACAACTCCTAGCTTGTTGCAGGTTCCACATCCTCCTCGGGCTCCTGGATAGCTACCAACACTTAGCTTGTAGCAGATTCCTCTGAACCTTCTCTGACACTATTTTTTGTGCGTTGTCACTTTATGGGAAGGGTCTCTCCAACCTTGGCAGTCTCTAACGGCTACTGATGTGACACTCTTGTTAATTTAGTGGCCCAAGTGAGTGACTGTGAGGCCCTTGAAAAATTGAATCACACATTTAAAGCTACGTAGGAGGGCCGCCCCATGGAGATTTTTTTTTGCTAAGCAGAGGATGTTGCAATCTCTGCTTCTTCTTCTCCTTGTTTGAATTCATCTCTTGGGTTGTTGTTCCCTCTCGCGCTTGAGTCAGAGGTTGGATGTCCATCATCCCATCATTTTTAAAACTCCTCATCTTCTTTCAAGCTCCCATGAAGGGCTTCAAGCTACTTTGTTTCCTGGTGATATATCCAAAAGGATCTCATTTTCTCTATAGTCCATTTCTCTGTATATCGCAGCTCATTGTACATGGTGGTCCCCATCTTGAGATTCCCATCAGCCACCCCCACAATGAAGTAGAAATTATGCCATGATTCCCTATTATCCTCTATGGGAATATGCACCAACTCAACCAAATACTCCTTATCTTCCAGCGGGTTACGCCTCTTTTCCCAGTAGGGTCGAGGAGTGTGAGTAACCCTCATATGTGCATGTGATAGATCATTGAAAGGATTATATTGCAATTTATTGCATATCAAAACCAACCCTAAATGAGCTAGCTTATCCTGCAATAGTGGGTGTGTTAGTCTCTTTGCTAGGGTCATCATTTTGAAACTCATGGGTAACTGGAGCCATCCCTTCCTCTTGGGGGGTAACCCAAAAAAGTTGTAATCGATAATGAATGCCTGTCAGTACATTTCAAGAGCCAACACTCTATTTGTGATGCAGGCTGAGAGTCGGAATGGTTTTTTAGTGAAACCTCGCATCTGGATGATTGTGAAATCCGTGCTGAAGAACTAGTCACATGCAGGATTAAAGACCTACATATATCCTATTTGATCCATGTTGAGCCAGACCATTCCCATGCCATCTTCTCCTCATAAATCTTACAAAACCGGAGTTAGAAAGAAATCTAAAAATGCATAGTATTCAAATGTTGCAGAGACGAGAGGTGTCCAGGTGGATATAGGCTTTCTTCTGCCCTTTTCATCAAAAATAGATAAACCCACATATTTCTTGAAGAAATTAAGTTTTTGATGCAAAAACATATGGGCAAGAAAAGAGAGGAACCTGAAATTTCATTGCTTCGGGTAATTTTTTATTTTCCCTACCATTTCTTCTATGAGGTAGTCTATGAAATCATACCAGAAGAAATCATGTTGCTGGCCAAATTGGAAACCCGACCCTAATTGAAAGGTGTGCACGTCTTGGTCTGTGTCCAAGCCACAAATAAACACTAGCATTGGAAAGGCCCCTCTTAAGTCATTCTCAAACGTAGCGTGCAACATCGAGATACTTGGCAGGTTTTGGTTTGTCATTCCCTTCTTTCCAATTTCCTTAATTAAAAATTGAGGGCCTTTCCTTATTCCCCTCCATGTGTTTTCTCCTTTGTGAGGATTGAATATCTTAATCCTCTCTTTTTTGGTGGATGGGTTAGGAATAGATAGCATATGCTAGATAGCCTGCGAGTTGATATTAACTGTTAAAGTTTGGCCCTCAATGCTTTGGGTGCTCAGGTTGTAATGTTGAATGGATGCATCAACCAACTCTGGGCAATAGTGCACTAATGGGTCCATGTACTGTGGAAGCTCGCTGAGCCATATTTTTTCTATTGTTGATATCTATTTTTTGGATGACTTCATCCTTTCACAGGCCCCCTCTCTCAAAGACTTGGGGTTTTTTGCGAGGTGTGGGTCACGAATATTGTCCCAATCCTCCTAAACTTGACCCTGGTTTCTGTAATTTGTGGGCTTATCTAGTTCCAGCGTGTTCACCCATCTTGGCTTGTCCGGTATACTAGGCGTAGCATAAAAAAATTCTTCACAGATATTAACAACATTTGATGCCCATATGGCTCTGAGCAGTGGTTTTGTTGCCTCCCCCTACATTTCTTGATGTGAACTCTCTGCCATTATATCTTTTGATGGAAGTTTTTGCTAGGCCTAAATTCTCTACAACTTTTTCCTCAACTTTGGATATGCTAAAAACCTATATTTACTCAGCTTAACGTATTTGAAAAGACTCTAGAGCATTTTAAACTTTGCATGTGATACTTAGCTATCTTTTCTCAAGGTGGTAGACAAAAGTGGCTTTTTGCATTTAATTCAGCATGTACCGCCCACACTTTGGTTCATGCAAAAATGAATTACTTGCCATTTTGAAGTGATAAGAATTCATAATTTTTCCTTGGCAACCATGTGATACAGTGCAATTTCCTTGGAACTTGGGTCGACGATTTTCTCTTAGCTTAGCATTTGTATGGGCTGACAATTAATATCTTGAACAGAATGATTAAGCCAAAGCAAGAGATCAAAGCCTGAGAAGATATGAATCTTGTCTTGGGTTTTGGGAAACACCTAAGAAGTGACACCACAACTTCAGAATCATGTAGCTCACCACCGATGAACGCCACCATCTTAAGTTAATTTAATTAGCTCTCATTAACTTTTCACACATTGAACCGTACTTAGCAGGTGCAACTTGGTCAAGAAATTCAAGCAAGCTTAGGCATAGTTCTCAAGTCAGCACTTGATTATCATCACATTTTTGGAAAGCCCATTACCACGCCTTTCCTTTCTTTTTCTATAAATAGGCATCTAAGTGGTAATGAAAACACACTTATCATTTGAGCAAGCTTGAGTAGTGGGTTATTAACTTAGTGTTTGGGTTTGGTAATTGGAAAAGTATCTTCATAGGCTAGGCTTTAGGAAAATTTTAGGAATAGTTACTAGATAGTTGCAATGCATCACCATGAACACCTCAATTAGGCTAGTGCCGCATAAGTCACAAATGACCTTCCTTGGTGAGATTTCCACTAGACGTCTGAAAAGAATGAAAAAGAACAAAAACTCCTTGGCTCAGATAGCCATGAAGTGGGTTTTGGGCCAAAACTGTCTGGAATATGAGGACAAGTATCGGGTTAATACCAACGTCTACTCACACTTTGTCATGTCCATGTTAGATATTGGCATCCCCATGCCATTGTTGTTGAAGTTGGTTAAAGAAATATTTCCAAAGAAGTATCTAAACGGTCTTGGCAAGGTTGTTGCTAACGCTGTGTACGGGGTAGGCCTACCCACAGAAAGTGACCTTAGGCGCTACATTGAAGAAGAAGCAGTCATCCCGTGGCTTCCATTCTTGAGTGGATTTTTCCTTCAATCACATAATGAACACTGTGAAAGGGTTAGCAGTGCATGCTATTTCCTTTTTCACCTTTATAACGTCTATGACATAGAATGGTATATTGATTTCAGGAACCTAGTGTTCCCTCTGTTGTTGGTTGCTGCTCCTATTGATACTGTTGCCACTGTTGGTGGTGCACCTACTGATGAAGACATAGTGTACACTGCAATTGACGTGTCCATTGCTGTCACACAGGCTGTTGGTTTAGAATGCCCCTTTCTTTGCTTTATGTTCTTAAGGATATAATACCCATTTTCTAGTTTTTGTAAATATGCCTAAAAGAGGCTTGCGTATAGCATATATGAAAAAGAAGCAATGTATAGTCGTATATTTTAAAATACGACCTTCAAGCCATTTTTCCATGTAAATGTAAAAGCGTATATATAATGAGATATAGATTTATAAAATATTTGGCTCTATTTCTCTTGATATTCTGTAACATAAGTTTTTTCTCTTTTTGGCATATGTGTTTGATTTCTCCGCATGTGGGTATTATTTTTCTTCATTCACCCTACTATGAATTAATTTTCCCTACTCTCTACAATGATGGACCATTTCTCCACCCTAAAGCATGAATAAATTAAAAAGACTGGCCAACCAAACAAAACAAAAGAAAAATAAAAAACACTATACATATTTACACCAATAAAAGCGTGTAACTTAATAGAACAATTTAAGATGAATCTCATTGACTGGAATTCCTAGTGCCTCCTGTTACATATTTTCCAATTCAAAGGCATTATGCTCTTTGCACTTGATTATTTTAAAGGGGCCTTCCCAAAGGCTATCGAATTTACCATGCTGACCTGGCTTTGCAGCCCTTTCATTGAATTTTAGCACTAAGTCCTTGCACTTTAAGCCTTGGCTGGATGCCTTTTTTTCAAACCATAGCTTAACCATCTGCTGGCGATTAGTCATGGCTATTAGGGATTTCTCCCTTTTTTCTTGTACTTCCAATAATTTAGCCAACTGAATCTCCATGGCACCATTATGCTCTATCTAAATAGATTTTAACAATTGGAGCATTGGGATCCCTACAAATATAAGAAATAGTGCCTCTTTGTTGTACACCAACTCATAAGGCAAAGTCTTAAGGACCTGCTTAGGAGTTATGCGGTTTTCCCAGAGTGCCACTCAGAGGTTTTTATGCCATTCTTTCAGGTGTTCCGAACCAATCCTTTTGAGGAGTCAGACTGGATTTTTATTTGTTGACTTGGCTAGGCCGTTACCCTGTGGGTAATAATTTGATGACTTCTTCAAGAATATACCATTTTTTAGTGTGAAGTGGCATACCTTTGCACATAGAAAAGCCTTGGCATTATTGGAAATGATAGTCTTTGGAGGGTTGAACCTTGTCACTAGTCCTTCGAAGAAATCCACTATCTCTGCCTCTGTGGCATTCTTAAGCAATGCGGCTTCTATCCACCTCGTGAAGTAATTTGTAGCCATTAGGATCCACCTATGTTCGGTGCTGGAAGTGGGATTTATCATCCTAATGAAATCTAGGCCCCATTGTGCGAATGGATCATTTGCTACTATAGGTTTGAGAGGCATTGCATAATTCTTTCTTCTTCTTGAAAAAAATTGGCATTCCTTGCAAGCCTTCACCAAGAAGTGCAAGCCATTTTAAAAGTGTTGGCCAAAAATAACCCGCACAGATGATTTTGAGGGCAATGGTCATGGCAGAGAAGTGTCCAACCACAGCGCTACTATGGAAAGTGTCGAGGATTCTCTTGGCTTACCTTGAGGTAACACACCACAAGAGGATGTCGTTGAAGTTCCTTTTGAAAAGGACCCCTTCAATTAGCGCATATCTACAATTCTATTGTCGATAGTATCTCCTCTTTTGGGGAGAAAGGCTTGGCAGATACTTCCCCGTTTTCACAAATGTCACTATGTCCGTCAGCCAGCAGCTTCCGAATTCTGACTCATTCATCAGAACAAGTTCAGGTTGTTCTTCTTCAACATCTACTTCTTCATCGTGTGCCAGGTACTCACACAATCCTCTTCCTCAGACGGTTTTTCTGGTCTCAAGACCTCAATGTCATACTTGAGGATCTTGGTGATCCAATTAGCTCTGTTTTTCTATGATTTCTCCCTCCATGATGTATTCACACACACTAGAATGCGTGACATAAATTATCACCTTATTGCAGGAGATTAGATGCTGAAATTTTTTAAGTCACTTTACTATTGCAAATTCCTGTCTTTTAACGAAAGTATAATTCGTCTCATATTCCTTTAGGTTCTGAGAGTAGAATGCCACTGTATGTTCTCCCTTTCCTTCATTGTCCTTTTGAGTTAGGACAGTAGCTATACTTGACTTGCTATTGAACACATACATTATGAAGTCCTTAGATAAGTTCTAGCACAAGAGCTGAGGAAATAGCATCCTTAACTTTCTCAAAGGCTTCTCTGCCTTCATTTGTCCACTTAAATACTTGATCCTTTTTTAACATCAGGGTGATTGGCCTGATTAATCTTGTGAAGTTAGAAACAAATTTGCTAATGAAATTTACCTTCCCTAGGAAAGATTGGACTCCTTTCTTGTTAACTAGAAGGGAAAGCTACTTGATGGCTTTCACTCGCTCGGGATCAATTGAAACTCATTCCTTGGATACCACATGTCCTAATAGTTTACCTTGTGACACTCCAAATAATTTTTTTTTAGATTCAAGGAAACCCCAAACTCCTAGCATTTTTGAAAAGGGTATGTGCGGGATCATCATGGAAAAAAGAGGCCCTTAAGTGGCAAAAAAATTAGAAAAATAAGAATTAGGAAACTTGACATTAAAATTTGAATAAGTTATCTATATTATCTCAAAAATATGTAAGAATAGAATCTATAGAAAATTGAATGTAGTTTCTAAACTAGTAGCTTTATTTTTTAAAAAAGAAATCTATTTAGTGAAAATTCAAAATTTCAATGCAGTAGTACTTAAATTTGGGAAAAAATAAGAAGTAGGTATCTGTCTGACCCTAACCACAATAAAATGATAATATTTTTTTATAATATTTTAGACATAAGTAGAGGACTCATGTTCAAATGTGATACATATTTTTTGTAATTTTTTCTAAGTAAATAATTAATTATGAATTTTTTATTGCAACTTTTAAAAATATAAAAATTGTATGTCTAACCACCTTAACTTGGTCAAAACTTCATGAAATTCAATTTTTCCTTTTTTAATCCTATAGTATGTGAAACATAGAATGTGATGCATGTTTTGGATTCCAAAATGTGATACCATTTGAAAGCTATTGATGTTTTTCAATCACCTATCAATTAGGACTTTAGTCATAATTCAAATAGAAAATGAATAATAATTATTTATTAAATTCAAAGTAAAGCATAATTTATATTGGTGGAAAGCTGAGAATCTCCTTTAAAAACCCTTTTCATTTCATCAATTTTGGGAAAAAAAATGTTGCCAGCCACATACCCTACGAATACCCATCATATTGCCACTTTTTGGCCCATCATGATCCTGCACATACCCAAAAACCATTTCTAAGTGATCAAAATGATCATCCTTAGATTTAGAGAACATAGTAAGATTGTCCAAATAGATTAGGATAATATTATTGATTAATTCACTGAAAGTGATATCCATTGCCCACTCTAAGGTAGCTCTTGTGTTGGATAGGACAAAAGGAATTTTGGCATAAGCGAATGTCCCCCACTTTGTAGTGAACGTAGTTTTGTGTTAATCTTCTTCTTTAACCTGGATCTGATTATAACTGGAGAATCCATCTAGCAGGGAAAACATTTTTGATCCTACCACTATTTGTAGGATTGACTCCATAGAAGGTAGCCGATAATGATCCTTCAGGGATGCTCTGTTTAGGTCTCAGAAGTCCACACACAAGCAGATATCTCCATTCTTCTTTTAGACCGGACCAGGTTGGATACCCACGTGTTATGCTTGATTGAAAAGATAATCCACGACTAGATTAGCTTTGTTAGCTCTTACACCATTAGCACTTCAATATTTGGCCGGTTCATTGGCCTTTGCTTTTGTCAAACTGGCTTTGCACCTTCCGCCAGCTCGATCCTATGTTGGATGATGTTGGGATTGTATCCCTTTAGATCATCATAGGACCAGACCACTACTCCTTCATACTTATCATAGAAATTGATGAGCCTTTCTTTATCATGATGTGGGACGTCCTTCCCGATTTTGAGTTTTCTTCCATCTGCCACTTGAAGATATGTGTAGTCGCTTTTGTTTGCAACAAACTTCCTCTTATCATTTCTTCCATCATCACAATTGAAGAGGTTTTCGAGAGTGACCAATCCCCTTGGAAGCTTGTTAGATTTGAGCTGAAGGGTTTGTCCCTTGTAGGCCTCAACCACCTTTGGTTGGAGTTGATCTACGAATTCTCCCGACTACTGGATAAATGAGGCAATGTGTTTATCACTTTCAAACACTTGCCAGCTTTGATCGTTATCAGGAATCGTCGGTTAGATTATCACTCATACATAGTGCTTGTTGTGAATGAGTTCAAAGGTAGGATCAAACTTGGATTTGACTATTGCCATGCAATTCGCGTCACTATTTTGTTCTTGGGGAACGGTCTGGATGTTGAAGGCTTCAAAACCCTCAACTAGGTCCTGGACTCGGTGTTGATAGGATCTCATGCAAACATTTTTTTTTGCGAAAATTCCTTGGACTTGGTTGACCACCAGTTTAGAATATCCAAACACCATTAGTTGCTTGATGCCCATCCGCTCGTTAAGGCTTAAAGCTTGTACTAATCCTTCATATTCAGCTTCATTGTTCGAGTAAGTAAACTGGAAGCGGAAAGACCTCAGTGTCTTTTGATTATTGGGGGATATTAAACATATTCCAGCGCCCACACCATTCTTGCATCTTGCTCTGTCAAAGTGCAATGTCCATAGTTTAGGTGCTTGGCCGCCTTTAGATCCTTTGGAAACCTTTGGGAGTACTTGATCTTCATTGTAGATGACATAGGTACCCAGTCCAGTAGCGTGGTAGTTGTTGAAAGGGTCATTGTCCATATGTTCACTCAACAAAGCATCCTCTTGATTATTCTGGTCTTCGGTCACGTGTTCATCTTCTAGTAACTCAGTACAATACATTTCTTGCTTGGTGATAGAGGTATGCATAGCTTCAAAATTGATCATGGCTTCATCGCCTACATGTTCTAAATCTAAAGCTTCAGATTTTATCTTCATTTTTGTACCATGATGGGTTCTGAGGATTAAATGCAACCAATCCAAGGATAGGTATCCGCCTACCCTTGAAGTAAATTCTCAGGACAGACAGAGGCCGAGAATAGGAGGAACATCTATGGTCATAGTGTCTTGGGGCACAATGATACTAGGGCGAGAAAATAGAGTTAAAGGGAGTGCCTTGATAACACCTATGGTTTCGACTTTGTTCCCATCAAGCTGCATCACTCCCCTTTTTAAGGGTCCATAGCTGAGTCCTAAAGCTTCAGCTATTTATTTAGGCATAACTGTGGTGCTAGAACTAGAATCAATCATGACATTGTGCAATAAATTCTTCCCTACAATGAGAGTTAAGAAGACGGGTTGGGGCTTTGGCTTACCTCTAACTTTAGCAGGAGCTTTCGCAGTGATGTTTGTAAGAACTTTGGCAGGAGATGGTTGATCAAGAGCCTTTTCTTTGGGCAACTGATTCGTCAGTGTTGTGCTGACCTCTTCTTGGAGAGCCTTCTGTAGTAGCGTTTTCTGCTCTGGGATGGCTAGAGCATCCCACAGAGACACATTAGTGGATGATTTCCTCAATTGTTCCACCACATTGAAAGGTGGAAAACTTAGAGGTTTTTGTTCCTTTGCTCTCATTATAATAATTTCTTTATGCGACTGATATTGTGGCGGCGCTATGGAAGTGCTAGGTATCTGGTCGGAAGCACTTTTAAGTTGCAGACTGACTAGTTACAGTTCTAACAACTGATTCACTGGTAAATCTTCTCTTTGAGCGAGTGTTGTAGTCATATTGTACTTGTGTCATTTTAGATGTGAACGTATCATTGGAAAACATTGCTTCTTCTTCTTCCATCCATGAGAAGAGTGCATGGTCAGGAGCGATATCCACTTCTTGCTCTAGTGACATCCCTTGCATTTGCGTGGTGAGCACTACATTGTCCATTTTCGAAGAGGTACACACATAGCTTCTAGGGGGGTTGATGTTGTAGTTTGGTTGCACTTCTCTGCCACCTTTTGTTGTAAGTTGCCACGCAGGAAATTTTGGGGCATACGTGTGTCGTTGCAAGGGAAGCACCAGGGGTTGGTGTCATTCGCTAAATTATTTTGACCTGTGGTCAACTCTCTACTTGAGCTTAAGCTAACACTCTATAGTGGAGTGGGTACCGATACCATTTGACTTGTTTGTGCCTACGAATTTGTATAAGCACCTCCTTGGAACTGATTTTGTTCGTAAGGGTACTTTTTGCCTTGATAATTTTGGTAGGTAGGCTTCGGAGGTGCGGCCTGGTTGCGCTTAAGGGTATTTATGTCATTTTCCATAGTCTATAGCAATTCTTTGAGATCACTCATGTCATCCTTAGAAGAGTCAGATGAAGAGGCAACACCTTGTGGTGTTGTCATATATGCGTACATTGATTAGGGAGGTGTGGGCACACTAGTAGATGCGGCTTCCTGAGCATGCATCGATATTTCAAAAAATATCAGCATGATGGGCTGAGGCAGAAATTTTTCAGCATCTATCAAATTATTCTCCACCCTAATGGTGATGTTGTAAGCACCTAGCAGAGTGGTCCCCCCAAAGACTGGATCATCATGGAAATATCGAGGTTGATAGACTTTAGGTAGAATATGAACGCCAACTTAGGGTTGGATGAATTTGAAGAGAAATAAGTAATAATTTGTTGTTTTCGGGGTCAATTGGTCGAAGAGGGATGTTACAAATTGATTCCAATCGAAAATGTAACACCTCTACCAACTTGAAACGTAGGAATTCATTAGGGACATAAGTGTGTTGCATGGATGTTTGCTCCAATTAGTGGAAATTTACATAAAAAATGGGTCTCCTAAGGAACTCTAAGAAAACAAAAATTATCTCATAGAATACAAATTATTTAAATATAAATTACTTAACTACATGAGTTAAGTGCGGACACACGTTTCTATTATAATTCCTTAAAAAAACTGAAGTCCATGATTTTTTAAAATTGGTAACATATATTTCTATTATAATTTATTATAAAACTCAAGTTCACTTTCTTCATTATTTATTTTTTATTTGAAAACTCTTAAGCCCAAGTTTGGTAACTTATATTTCTATTATAATTTATTAAAAAAGTCAAGTTCACTTTCTTTTCTTGATAATTTTTTTTTTTAAATTATTTGTTTTTCTTTAAAAAGTGGCAAAGTAAAAGTAATTTTAGAATATTTTATATTTAGAAAGATGAATGAGATAGAATAGGATATGTAGAGTTAAATTAACCATCATGAGTTAATTCATAATGTTGATGCCAAATTTTGGCAAGGTAACAACCCTTTGTGGGAAACTTAGTTTAAGGGGGACTTATTACGCTAAACTGAGTTACCTCCATATTTTTAAAGAAGTCAGCTTCTTCTACGAATGCGGGTTTGAAATGGGAAAAGAAAAAACATATATATAAAAGTGGGGCCATTTTGAAATGTGAAGGGAAGAGATCCTTCGGGGAGCACACAACAGACATGTGGCAAAATGATGACATTTCTCAAAAAGGGGTTGAATGACCTCTAATGCAATGTTCTGGCCGATACCTTAACAAAATAAAGCCCGCGCGGAGCTTGATGAATATTTAATCACATAAGATTTTAGAAAGTTTAATTTTATAAAATAAATAATTTTATTTTTATTTTGGATGATGTCACTGTACAGATTGATGTCATCTTTTAGCTGATTTTTGATAACTTAAAAAGCTAATGATGTCATCCTTAGGAGGCCCATTTTTTTATGTAAATTTCCCCTAATTGACCACACGTGCATCTCCAACAAATATTCTCCTACCAACACAAAGGACAGATGTCAAGTGGAAATAAGATAGCTTGCTGATGTGGAATTTCTCCTCCGGATTTGGTTTTCTAAGGTGAGGATGTGTAAAAGGGGAATTTGCGTAAGGGGTGCAAATTCGCTCCTATACAGTTACCCTTCATGATTTTATTGAAACTTTTGATTGTTTGTACATGGTGATGTAGAGGGTTAGAGTAAGCCCAAATCGTATTTATATTCAAAGGTTTAAAGATCCTTCGAGTTTGAAGTTGAGGCTACTTCCCAAAAGAAATCCCTCTTGTCCAAAGATGACGCTTGGGACTATTAGCTCAAAGATTGGCATTGCTAATAAGAGTTTGTACAAGAATTAAAACTTAAAGGAGCTTCCGCGGAGGTGATGAAAGGCTAGTGGTGTATCCTTGCAAGATGTCAAACGTATGTGAATTCTAATCTAGTGGTGTATATAAGAAATATTTAAAATCTACTATGCAAGGGTTACCTAGTTATGGGAGGGATGTTACTCCAATGGTGATTATATGGGGTGCAACATACAAAATTATGCAATGCAATGAAGAAAAGCATATTATGAAAAGAATGTGTTGGGGGCCACAACCAAGCATTTCAACAAATAGTGTTTTTGGTGTAGCTATGTATTTGACCATGGGTGCCAATGATTAGAGGCTCAAGCAGAGGGTAAATTGATCTAGAAATTCAATGCATCGATTTGGTACATTTGAAAATAGTATGGTGTTGGTTTTTTGTTGGTGATTTGGATGGTTATAAATGATTTTATCGAAGATCAGGTCTTGTTGCATGCAAGGTTCTAACAACATATATAATGAAGCCAAAATTGTATTTTGGATGACTTTGGTATAATAGATATATTTAATCCTTTGGTTCTCAACCATGGAAGAGGTTTCAACATGACTTGAGCTCTCATATCAAATAGAAAAATAAATTCTATGAATTTGATATAAAACCTTCCAACAATAACAAAAAAAATAGTATGGTAAGGGGAGTATGAGAATAATGCAATATAACATAATTCATATAGTTAGTCATATATACAAATTTTCTAATAAAAGTAAGATAAACATTTACCATATTTTGATGGGAACTCTGTCAATATGAAACACAACAAAGAACTCCCCAACTTATTCTTCATCAAACTTGTCAAAAGTATATGAGATGCTCCTTTAGATCATTATGCATATCTTTCCAAATAGTAAGTATTTTGATTATAGAGTAGAATTTCTCAAATTTCATGTTTGATATGAAACTGCTACAATTATTTTTAAATATCATTTAATTCAATGATTGAATGTAAAATTTGATCAATAAAAATATAACTATTTACCACCTTCAAAATAAAGATAAAGTGTAAAATTTCTATTAAGGATTGTAAAGTTGAATGTTTAAGATTCGATTAAAAAATTAATATAGTGACATGTTTAGTATTAAAATAAGCTTTTGAAATTGTGACATGCAGAATGCTAGTGTCGCATCATGGCTATGCAAGGATATACCATAGGCAACATAAGTTCAAATATAACACTACAAATAAGTGCATCATAAAAATCCTAAGGATTGCAATATAGATTTCAATGAACATGGAGTCAAGTGAGGAGATATTGAAATGTATGTTGTGGAGCATATCTTGAGCTTGGCATTCCAACGAAGGATGGTGCAAAATGAAAGAGGCTAAAGTTATATGTCAAATGCTATTCTAAAAGATAGATGGTGTGGTATATATAGGGCATTAGTGTGGAGGTTTGGCATGAGATGATATGGCTTTCCTAATTTCATTTGTAGTTAGTATGAATAGGGTATAAGGTAAAGTTTTGAAATCTTGAAATTCTGATGGTGAAGTTGAAAGATTCTAAATAAGTTTGTCAAGGATCAAGTCTTGTTAAGTGTAAAACTCAGACAATTTTTACATAATGAATATCAAACTTTCAAATTGAATAATTAAACAATTCTATAAATTGGATATAAAACAATCTAAAAATGAAATTGAAAATAAAAATATTGATGAAGGGAATGCATTCTGGTCATTGAATCATAAAATTCAATAGCTCCTAAGACTTTTAGATGCATTGTATTGAATATAAGGAATGAAGTCATGCCATTTTCCAAGGGAGAGGTGAGTTGGCAATGAGGCCCACCTAACTTTTTTGTATGCCTTTTTCATGCATGTGCCTTTGAATACTATTGTCTATCTAACCTTTTTTATGCTCATGCCTTTGATACTATTGTCTATCTAGCCCCTAGAAAGCACATTTGACCTACTTATTAATTAATTGAAAATGAAAATACAATAGATTTTATATTTTTAATTAATTAATAATATGGTCAAATGTGCATTTTGAGGGCTACATAGACTTTTCCAAAGGTTTTATTTCATAAAGTAGTTTGCTCCATTCATTTTATCTAATCCAAGAATTGTTAAAAATTTGGAAGGAGAAATAGAAAGGTCCCATAGTTGACAAGTGAAGAAGTTGACACTTATGTTTTCTAATTTTAGTGATTAAAATAATATAAATTATATCAATATATTTATTTAAGAGAATTAAGATATTTTATTTATTTTAAAATCAGTATAGATGTTTTCTTTATATTTGTTTATAAAATATTAATAAATATTAATTTTAAATTATTTTATATATTTACAAAATTATTTATATTTATTTTTTATGTCATTTATTTTATTTATTTAAAAATTATTCTGAACGACTGACTTTTGCCAGATCATCACCACAGTAATCCACTCGGCTTTATTAACCGTACCCTAGCGTTAAATGTTCCAGGCCTCTCGACCAATGCGAAGGTGAGAAAAATATTATTTTTCTTAAATGAAACCCTTACCGTGTTATTGATGCATTGAATGACAGATAAGCAAAGATATTTAAATATGGAGTTCTTAAAAGGTGTAGATTCTGGAGGAATTTGACAGCCACCCCTATCTGTCATATGATTTTTTATTTTTTTTATGGTTTGTTCTCTTTACGTTTTATGAGAAAATTTAATTGTCAAAAAAATTTAAATATCAATTTCAAATCTATTGAGAAATAATTATATAAATTTAAAAATAATTTAATCCTTATTCAATTTATTATCTAAAATTTCAACATTCACCAATCAAAGCTGACCAATCCCCTGTAAAAAAAATGTTATAAAATAAATGTTGTTGGATTTTTTTAATAGTTTAATCCTTAAATTTATCTTATCTAAAAACATAAATTATTTGTAAAAGCCAAATAAAATTTCAACATGCTCACCAATAAAACACAAATGTTGTATTATCTTAAAACATTTGTGCTACATGATTAATTGGAATCTTTTCGAAAAAAATTGGAGCCCCTACAATATAGGAATGCATCTTTCTGGGGAAATTGGGGTGGGGCTAGAAATTGCCCCTACAGCTTAAGAATATTTTAGTAAGTTTTTCCACCAGTTGTCTATCACTTAAAATTTTAAATTCCTAAAAAAACCAAAAAATGAGAGAATTTTTATTTATTTATTAATTTTTATCAAAATACTCTATTTGTTCCTTAAATTTTGGAGCTCAAACTTCTAAATTAAATTGCAAAACTGAATTTATGGGACCACCAGCTTTAAAATATTCCTAAAAACTCTCAGCAGCACCCACTGAAATTTTTTAGGAAGCCCCCCTCCATGGGACCCTACTATTATATTTAGGGTTATATAAAAATATAGCAAGTGGGTCTACTAAATTTTTAGGTTGTACTATATGATCCAAAATGCAAAAAATGGTCAGATAGACCATCAAATGCCAGGCCTGATTTGGAGAGGTCGGAGAGTAGAGCGTAGATTCGTTTTTGAAATATTGGAGTGCATTCCCGAGAGCTTGGAGTGTATGTACTCTGTCGGTACAAATATTAGTGTGAATTTATATTAGAATTGCTTAAACTGGAGCAAATTTTCAGTCAAATTTATTGTACGGCACGGTGTACATGCACTCCAAGTTCTATGGAATAGATTCCAAGCTTTTTGTTATGAATCTGCACCTTATGCGTTTGGAAATTTGCTCTACTTTAATGAGCGTCGAAAAGGCCATATACTGTATATTTATTGTGTTTTTTTAAGCAAAACTATTCTGTAAGTTACTATTATTTAATTTCTGTGTTCTTGTTTTAAATTTTAACAGCAACCGCGGGCGTTCCGTTCTTGCCTACTCCAGGTGCGTATAATTCGTAAAACCCTTGAAATCTTTCTTTTCATGCAGTTGACAGAGGGAAAAAAACAGAGTAATTTTTTATGTTTTTAAGAATTACAGAGGCAAGCCCTGCGCCGTCTCCAGGGGGTTTTCTGGAACCTTCTACGGCAGGATCTTCAGATTCTTCCTCCGCGGCTTACCGCCCTGCAGAAACCCCGTCAGACGATATTGCTCCTACCAGTCATCCTCTCAGTCCAGGGAAAGAAGCTAGCGGAAGTTACCTCGCCAGAACAGATTTTTTCCTGTCAGTAGTCGGAATTTTAGCAGGACTGATTTCTGCCAGCGTTTTCTGAGCTAAAAATTGCACGAAACTCCGATACCGAAGGAATTACCATTTTTCACATTATTTCAGTGATGTTATGGGCGAAAATTTAGTAGATTTTTCAAAAACAGCATTTCATTCTGCGCGAATGTTTTGCTGTTATTTAATGCCTCTTATTTTTCTGCATACGCTGCATGCTATGTTAATTCTTGCCGTTTTATTATGAACACAGTTCTGGACCGATCTAGAGCCTTTTACAGAGATTCTACTTAATAAATTAATGATTTTTTTTATGAACACAGTTCTGGACCGATCTAGTGTCTATTACAGAGATTCTATTTAATACATTAATGAATTTATTCATTAAATTTGTCGACTTACAAAACTTTATTCAACAATTAATTGGATAGAAATTTATATATATGATATAGATATTAAATTACCTTATAACCTTTCTCTGTACCAACTTTGGCCACCTAAATTTGCAGAGGATGAAGACGTGTTTGGCGAGAATTGGTCTACTAACCAACCTATTCGATTGATAAATTTTCTTTTAGTATCGTGTTAAATTTTATTTTCCTCGAGATTTCCCTCTACTACACTCATTTAAATGTATTTGGAAATAGTTTACAGCTTTTAAAATTATAAAAGCATACGACTGACACTATAAACATCGTTGAGAGAGATTCAAGAAAGAACAGAAAGCAAAAAGTAATGGTTCAATCAGGTCTGGAATTTGATAGTCTATTTGATCTTTTTTTGCATTTTGGATCGTATATTACAGCCTAAAAGTATCATTTGACTTGCTATATTTTTATATAACTGTAAAATATATATAATAATGTTTATGATAAAAATATAAATTAGTTTAAAATTGGAATAATTCTTTCTAATTTCACTTTATTTTAATATATATGATTTATTATAAATATATTTATTAATTCAAAATCTGTTGAAAATAGAACAAAATTAAATATAGTTTTTTCTAATTTTTTAAAGATTTTAACATTTTTACTAATAGTTATCATTACTTTTTATTAATATATATGATATAAAATATTTATTATAAAAATTATATTAATTCAAAATCTTTTCAAAATAGAATATAATTGATTTTTAACTTCTTGAATATTTTAACAAGATTTATTTTCTACATAATCTAGAAACTTCTTGTTACAATAAACAGTAAATTTAAGATTTTTAGATTTATTTCTAATTATCAATATTTTCTAATTTTACATTTTTTTTAATATATATAGGATATCCTTATGAATAACCAGATAACACAAATTCTCTTGAAAGAATTTATTTTATAGCATTGTAACTTATTTATTTTCTACATAATTTAGAAACTTCTTGTTACAATTAAGAGTAAATTTAAGATTTTTAGATTTATTTCTAATTTTACATTTTTTTAATATATATAGGATATCCTTATGAATAGCTAGATAACACAAATTTTCACTCTTGAAATCATTTATTTTATAGCATTGTAACTTGTTTTTCCATTTGCAATGATTCCCAACTTTGATTTTTTTCAAGATAATACAACATTTAGTTTTATTGGTGAAATTTTACAAATAATTTATTTTTTTAGAAGATGAATTTAAGGATTAAGCATTATTTTTACAAGGTGATAGTCAACTTATTCTAGTTAAATATTAAATTATATGTTCACTGCAATTTTACAATTTTACAAATTAGAGAATAAAAATATGGAAAAAACAATCAGGTGTAATATAATTATTCTTAATCTAATACTGTTTGCATTTTTAATTATCAATAAAATTTATTATATGCAAATTGAATTTTCTAATTGAGTGCATGCATAGTTTCTAAAATTTGTAACATAATTATTTTATAAAATAATATTTCATAGATTACTAATATATTGATTTTTTTTAGGTACTTTAATAATATGTCTTCAAGAGAGAAGAAACAAGCTACTATTGGAGAAATGTATAAGTGGACTAGAGAGAAGGTTTCTAAAACTTCTAGTAATTCAATGTTATATGAACAATCTCATAATAATTGTCTGAAAGAAACATTTAAAGAAATATTTGGGTCCTCTTTAGATGATGATTCAAATGAAGATGCATATCAAGGTGGTGAAGGAGATAGTATTAATGATGAAGTTGGGGAGGGGTCAAATATCAATCAAGGGAAGCAAAAATTTCTAAAGAGAAAATTTTGAATGGAATGGTTAGAAATTTTTTTTTGGTTAAATTATTTTGAGCATGATAGTAAGATACTTATGAAACATAATTATTGTGAGAAGTATAAGATGCCAAGCCCATGGGGTATAGGGTATGGGTGTAGCAATTTACAATGTGATGCTCTTGTCACTCATGAAAAATTTGTAATACATAAAGATGCTCAAGCAAGATGGATTAATGAAATGGAGAAAAAGATAAAATCTATTCCAAATCATATTTTAGAGATAGACGATGTTAATAAGGAAAGAGTAATCACTACAATGAAAGCAACTTATTTTGTTTGTCAAGAGGACTTATATTTATCTAAGTATGAGAAAATATGTAAATTTCTCAGGGATCTAAAAACTCCTAATATGCCAAAGTCTCAAGAATACTCTACATACACAAATCAGAAGGGTGCAAATGATTTTATTTTTTGTATATCAAAATATCTTGAACAAATTCAAATAGAAGAGATATTGAAAAGCCCTTTTTTCACTAATGGTTGATGAAAGTAATGATAGAAGTTTAGAGCAACACCTTGTTGTTTATGCAAGATATTTAACTTTAGAGGCTCATGGGGAACCTATTTCCATGTTTATGAAGATCATGGACGTGGCAGATGGAAAAGGGAAAACTATATATGATACCATCAATCAGTTGATTAATGATAGAGGGATTTCATTAACAAAACTAATATTTGTTTCAACAGATGGAACTTCTGCAATGGTTGGGTGTGAAAATGGATTTGTTTCTCTTTTGAAACAAAATATTCCAAATCTTATTTCAGTGCATTGCATAGCTCATCATGAATCATTAGCAGCAACAAATGCTTCAAAAAGGATACCTAAGTTACTATTTGTTGATAAAATAACAAATAAATTACATTCATGGGTCCAAAATTTGCCAAAAAGAAATAATGAGTTGAATGATTTACTTAGAGTTATGCAAATTGATGTTCTAAATGTTTTGCAGATCCACACAATCAGATGGTTATCTAGATGAGAAGTCATAATAAGGCTTGTGAAGCTTATGCCAGCTATCTTAACTTTGTGGAAACAAGATAAGAAGTGTTCATCATTGTGTCAACATGTATAAAATGGATTTTTTGAAAAGTCCTTCAAAATTTTCAAGAAAGTGCAATTGACATGTATATAGTCTCATTTTTTTCGTAACTTAAAATAGGAGCTCTATAATAGGGTATTACATCTATAACAACATAATGGAAGGGGATTTTTTTAGGTGTTATAGATGCAATTTTACCAATTAATCTCTCTTCTCTCAATATCTACTTCCTTTTATCTCTCTTATATCTCTCTCATTCTACCTTTTGATCTCTCTATCTCTTTGCATGTCTATATCTCTTTATCTCTCTCTCTCTCTATGTGTGTGTGTGTCTCTCTCTCTCTCTATCTCCCTCTTCCCTTTTGTATATCCCTCTCTTTTTTAGGTCCTCTCTATTTGTTATTTATGTCTCACTCCATTTTTCCTCTATCTCCTTAGCCCCCTCTCTCTTTCACTCTTCCCCCTCTATCTCTCCATGTTTCCATCCATATCTCACCCTCTCTCGATTGCAAATATAACATGAGAATGTTGGTAATGGATTGTGGTTATCTTCCTCATTTAGAGATTTTGTTTTAGTCATGTTTGGATGCCTATAAAATGATGCATAGTTTCTTTCAAGCTATCACTTCTCCATTGAGACTTTTATTAAATAAATAACATAATTTACAAAATGGGGTGGTGTGTAGATATTTTACAGAGAGTAGTTGGAATGGCCGAACATCGACACAATGATGAACACTTCTTATCTTTTTTCAACAAAGTTGAGATAGCTGGCATAAGCTTCACAAGCCTTATTATGACTTCTCCTCTAGATAACCATCTGATTGTGTGGATCTGAAAAAAAAAATTAGAACATCAATTTGTATAACTCTAAGTAAATCATTCAACTCATTATTTCTTTTTGGTGAATTCTTGACCCATGAATGCACTTTATTTTCTATTTTTTAAACAAATAGTATCTCAGGTATCCTTTTTGAAGCATCTGTTGTTGCTAATGATTCATGATGAGCTATGTAATGCACTGAAATAAGATTTGGAATATTTTGTTTCAAAAGAGAAACAAATCCGTTTTCATGCCCAACCATTGCAAAAGCTCCATCTGTTGAGACAGGTATTAGTTTTGTTAATGAAATCCCTCTATCATTTATCAATTGATTGATGGTATCATATATAGTTTTCCCTTTTCCATTTTCCACATCCATGATCTTCATAAACATGGAAATAGGTTCCCCATGAGCCTCTAAAGTTAAATATCTTGCATAAACAACAAGGTGTTGCTCTAAACTTCTATTAGTACTTTCATCAAATATTAGTGAAAAAAAAGGGCTTTTCAACATCTCTTCTATTCGAATTTGTTCAAGATATTTTGATATGCAAAAAGGAAAATCATTTGCACGCTTCCGATTTTTGTATGCGGAGTATTCTTGAGACATTGGCATATTAGGAGTTTTTAGATCCGTGAGAAATTTACATATTTTCTCATACTTAGATAAAGATAAGTTATTTTGACAAACAAAATAAGTTGCTTTCATTGTAGTGATTACTCTTTCCTTATTAACATCTTCTATCTCTAAAATATGATCTAGAATAGATTTTATCTTTTTCTCCATTGCATTAATCCATCTTGCTTGAGCATCTTTATGTATTACACATTTTTCATGAGTGACAAGTGCATCACATTGTAAATTGCTACACCTATCCCCTATACCCCATGGGCCTAGCATCGTATACTTCTCACAATAATTACATTTCATAATTATCTCAACATCATGCTCAAAATAATTTAACCAAACAAATTTTTCTAACCATTCCATTTGAAATTTTCTCTTTAGAACTTTTTGTTTCCCTTGATTGATATTTGACCCCTCCCCAACTTCATTACTAATACTATCCCCTTCACTACCTTGATATGCATCTTCATTTGAATCATCATCTGAAGAGGACCCAAATATTTCTTTAAATGTTTCTTTTAGACGATTATTATGCGTCTTTCATGTAACATTGAATTACTAGAAGTTTTAGAAACCTTCTCTCTAGTCCACTTATGCATTTCTCCAATAGTAGCTTGTTTCTTCTTTCTTGAAGACATATTATTAAAGTACCTAAAAAAATCAATATATTAGTAATCTATGAAATATTATTTTATAAAATAATTATGTTAGAAAATTTACAAATTTTAGAAACTATGCATGCACTCAATTAGTAAATTCAATTTGCATATAATAAATTTTATTGATAATTAAAAATGCATAGAGAATTAGATTAAGAATAATTATATTACACACATGATTGGTTTTTCCATATATTTATTCTCTAATTTGTAAAATTGTAAAATTGCAGTGAACATTTAATTTAATATTTAACTAGAATAAGTTGACCATAAATTAATTTATTAATTTCATATGTGCAAATATCATAAAAACACATTTAAATATTAATTTCAAACCTACCAAGAAATAGTTATATAAAATTAAAATTAATTTAATTTTTGAATTGGTCTATCTAAAAACACATTTAAATATCAATTTCAAATCTAGCAAAAAATAATTATATAAAATTAAAAATAGTTCAATCCCCAAATTGATCTATTTAAAATCATATTTAAATATCAATTTCAAATCTATCCAAAATAATTATATAAAATTAAAAATAGTTTTCCTTATTCAACTCATTATCTAAAATTTCAACATGCTCACCAATAAAACATATCATCTGAAAGAATTATTCCAATTCTAAATTAATTTATATTTTTATCATAAACATTATATATATATATATATATATACCTACATAAATGGTTTAATAATAATTTTAAGTGTCAATTTTACAGTTATATAAAAATATAGCAAGTTAAATAATACAGTCTAATAAATTTTTAGGTTGTAATATACAGTTCAAAATGTAAAAAAAGGGTCAAATAGACCATCAAATTCCAGGCCTCGTGATAATCCTATGATTTTATAATTATAAAATACATTGGAAGAGTGTAGTAGAAGGAAATCTCGTAAATCCAGGAAAATAAAATTTAACACGATACTAAAGAAACTTTATCAATCGAATCGGTTGGTTAGTATACCAAATCTTGCCAAACACGTCTTCATCCTCTGCAAAATTAGTTGGCCAAAGTTGGTACAGAGAAAGGTTATAAATTAATTTAATATCTATATCGTATATATAAATTTCTATCCAATGAATTGTTAAATAGAGTTCTGCAAGTCGACAAATTTAATGAATTTAGCATTCACTAATGTATTAAATAGAATATCTGTAAAACAGACTAGATCGATCCAGAACTGTGTTCATAAAATAATTTATTAATTTATTAAGTAGAATCTCTGTAAAAGGCTCTATATCGGTCCAGAACTGTGTTCATAATAAAACGGCAAGAATTAACATAGCATGTAGCGTATACAGAAAAATAAGAGGCATTAAATAACAGCAAAACATTCGCGCAGAATGAGATGCTGTTTTTGAAAAATCCACTAAATTTTCGCCCGTAACATCACTGAAATAATGTGAAAAATGGTAATTCCTTCGGTATCGGAGTTTCGTGCAAATTTTAGCTCAGAACATGCTGGCAGAAATCAGTCCTGCTAAAATTCCGACTACTGACAGGAAAAAATCTGTTCTGGCGAGGTAACTTCCGCTAGCTTCTTTCCCTGGACTGAGAGGATGACTGGTAGGAGCAATATCGTCTGACGGGGTTTCTGCAGGTCGGTAAGCTGCGGAGGAGGAATCTGAAGATCCTGCCGCAGAAGGTCCCAGAAAACCCCCTGGAGACGGCGCAGGGCTTGCCTCTGTAATTCTCAAAAACATAAAAAATTACTCTCTGGCTTTTTCCCTCTGTCAACTGCATGAAAAGAAAGATTTCAAGGGTTTTACGAATTATACGCACCAGGAGTAGGCAAGAACGGAACGCCCGCAGTTGCTGTTAAAATTAAAAACAACAACTCAGAAATTAAATAATAGAAACTTACAGAATAGTTTTGCAAAAAAAAACACAATAAATATACAATATATGGCCTTTTCGACGCTCATTAAACTAGAGCAAATTTCCAAACGCAGAAGGTGCAGATTCATAACAAAAAGCTTGGAGTCTATTCCATAGAACTTGAAGTGCATGTAAACCGTGCCGTACAATAAATTTGACTGAAAATTTGCTCCAATTTAAGCAATTCTAATGTAAATTCACACTAATTTTTGTACCGACAGAGTACATGCACTCCAAGCTTTCAAGAACGAATCTACGCTTTACTCTCCGACCTTTCCAGACTGAATCTACACCTTATTTTTCCTGTTCAGTTATCTGAGCTATTTAAGAATTCCATATTTAAATATCTTTGCTTATCTGTCATTCAATGAATCAATAACACGGTAAAGGTTTCATTTAAGAAAAATAATATCTTTTTCACCTTCGCATTGGTTGAGAGGCTCTGTTCTGATCCTACAAAAGGTGGGAATATTAAACGCCAGGGTACGGTTAATCAAGCCGAGTGGATTACTGGTGGTGATGATCTGGCAAAAGCACTGCACTCCACCGTTTAGAACTACGCCAACGGCGTCACAGCACTGCTTAGTTGGACTACCAGTGGGACTCCCGTTGCTGCTTCCCGAGATGTAGTTTAAACACGGCGTCAGAGTAAGCGCTGCGTTGAAGCATGACTGCCCTGCCACGTCACTTATTCCAGCTCCAGCTAGGATAACAACCACGGCCATTACTGAAATAAACGAGCCTCCGGCCATGGATTAAAGCTCTGTTCCTGCTCTCCCGTTAAAGTTTTACCAACAAGAAGAAAATACAAGGTGGAGAAATGGAATTGTTAGGGTTTTATAAATAAGAAAGAGTGGAAATCTTCACGGACAAGAAATGCGGAGGTTTAGTCTAATGCTACACGAAAAACCAGACGATATTATGTTCACCAAACCCCGCCTAAAATTTTAAGTTGTTAACCAACAAAACCTCTCTTTGCTGGTAAAGCAGGTCAAATTAAAAACCGGCTTCAGTTTCTAAATTGATCTAACTTTTGATTTGGTGACTGAAAATTTCCATCGAAATTCTCAGTTACCGAACGTTAGAATGAAAAATGATTCAAGACAGCGACTCCATGGAAGGTTGTCGGCAGGTGCAGAAGAGTAATTTCAGGAATTTCTGTAAAACCGAGATACAAGGTCTGTTAGCAGGTGCTGCTTGAAGAAATTAGAAAGCTTTCTGCAGAAGTTACAGTATAAATACAGTTTTTAAAAATTGGGTAAAACAAGTTAGGTACTATTGGAAACAGGTAGTCCCGCTCTCGTTACACCTGCTCATATATTTGAATTAACAAAAATGACTACCGCATGTATTTAATTTCATAAAGTTTTAGTCCTCCGTAGAACGCTTTTATTTTTTATTTTTAGATTGTATATTGATAATTTTAATGTTTATCTTAATATAATTTTTTCTAATATGTAAATTAATCCAGTAGTTGAGCACCCTAGTTACATGCTTCTCAAAATCTTAGGTGAAAATTTCAAAAAAGAAAAATCAGTTTTTTACAGCAGCTTGCTTGGCAACACCCTTTCTTATAACTAAGGTTTTAGGGCCACATCATCAAATATGATGCCACATCAGCATGCTTTTTGTTGAGGTGTCCAAAAAGGTGCAAAAAGAAAAAAGTGAGACCGATACTTGTGCACTAAATCATGTTTTATTGGTGTGTTCATGTGGCATCGCATGATTTGTCGCTTTTCAGATTTAAGGAACACATATTATTCAATTATTGGTAGTTATCATAACACTAACAACTTTAAAGTCACACCTATTGGTTCAATATTGTTAAAAATATTCATCATTAAATGATATAACAACTATTGGAACATGCTCAACTATTGGATCCTTTCCCTGAGTCGCATCATCCAAATTTTCTAGCCAACTCACTAGAAAACATCTAATATTGCAATAGACTATTATAACATTTTTTTTCAAACACACATTTGAATTACAAAATGCATGTAGTTTGTGGAGTAGATGTCTAAGAGGGATTATTTGGCAAATCTTAATCCAAAGTAATTAGTTGAGATTAAAGTTATAAAAACTACAAAAATTAAGTCTTAAGTAAATACTACTTGTAATTAGATGAATATATATTTAAAATATTATTATAATGAAATGAAATAAAATTTAATTAAGCTTATATGTTAATTGAAATATAATATTACACATATAAAGAACATAATTAATTACAAAAGAAAATTTTAAAAAATTTAAGCTTAATATAAGTTAATTTAATCAAATGTAAATGTATAAGCACGTGTAATCTATGGGTAACATATTTATGAAATAAATATTTTTAAAAAAAAAATAGAGAAAAAAGATGCTTAATTCAATGGTTAATTTTTTTTAATATGGATTCTATAATTTAGTTAGGCATTATCTTTAAATGGGACCTCTTTGTTTGTATAACTCCTCAAATTTGCATAAGATTTATACTTTATCTTGGGTTGAGTTTGTGGGTATGATCCTACAAAATGTGTGCTTCTACTTTTTGGTTCACCTAGTCCACTTTGTTTTCTTTTCATTTCCTCTACTCCAAAAACCAATGATATTTAGAGATACCCATTTGATAGGGGGCATGTCCTCCTAGGTCAAAAAATGAAATACATAGGTAAAAGATTAAATACAATTGATTTTAATAGTACAAATGCTCTAATGTTCTCTATGATGTAGAACTAGGTTCTTTTTCATTGTGATATTTATTGATATGTTAATATATTCTCTCAAAATGGGCACAAAACTAGATGGGAAATGACATGGGTGTGAAAGTTTCACCTTTAAATTATATACAATTATTTGAGGTACATGTGAATGCTAATATGATCATTATGTAAGAGCATATAGGCCCACTTGAGAAACACATTACCCAAAAATAAAATAAAATATGGATGAGAAGATTTTGGATTGGTGTTTAATAGCCTTTCATTAAAAATTCATGAGTGTTTGAGTCAAAGAGATCAAAATATTATTCTAATTGAATTTACTAGCAACTATAGTAGCTTTTTTCACTTCATTAGTAACTTATTGAATATTCAATAACTTGTTTCACCTTAGTTTTAGCTTATTATATCTTCACCAACTTGTTTCAATTTAGTGGCAACTAGTTATATCTTCAAGTATACCTTTTTTGACTTTGAAAGAAACTATTCAACTTCAATAGAAAATTATTTCACTTTGATTTAATAATTTTGGTGATATTTCAACAATTTCCCAAAGTTATAAATCCTTCATGTGAGCTTTAGACATGAGGTTGCAATTTTAAATTTACATTAATAAAATTAAGAGTAATATGAATATGTAAGTCTCACTTTGAAAATAACACTTTCCCACTTTGGTGACACTACAACTTCAATAGCACAAAAATGAATTTCGTAACAACAAAATTATAGTTGCTATTTAAGAAACTTATGATAATGTTCATCCTAGAATGACATTTGACAAATGTTGCATTTGTGTATATCAACTTATATTATATTTCCATTTGTACAGTAATGGAAAAAATATCCCTTTTTCCTTAGTTTGGGAATAATTAATAATAAATGAGCTTAATGTTGTCTTAATTAAGTGTTGTAATGTTTTTTACACATTCACATTAAGTTTAGGGCCTTTCTAAACTAAATGGACTTAATTGTGCCTTATTTAGGGTGTTGTAAAGTGTATCTTTACACTTTCACACTAATCTGGGGCTTTATTAATTAATTGAGGTTAATTTTCCTTAATTGGCCCCTTTAATTAAAACCCAAGTCTAATTAAATATAAATTTTGAGAGATAAAAACCGACATTCATAAATGATACTACACAACAATTAATTTTAGAAGGCGCGTGTCCTAGGCTAGTGACCTAGGACCCATTTTCCACATGGTGAATGGGTCGAATGGGTCCTCACTAGGTCCTATGACCCTATTTTCACATAACATTTTTAAACATTTCTCGAAGTGTGTCCTAGTTAAGTGAGTTAGGACCCATTTGCCACATGTCGAATGGGTCCTCACTTAGACCTAGGACCCCTCAAGATCTGATGTCAACTTGTGATATTTGAATTTTGAGAATTAATGATAAGTTATGTATAAATACAAGGCTATATTTCACTTAGTTTCACCTAGAATTTTTATGCAAGAATCCTAATAGAAAACTTATGATCAAGAGTGCATTCAAGAGCAATTTCTAAGGAATTCAAGGGCAGATTATTGAAGATTATTGCAACAATCAAGATCATTTTCATCATGTCAAAGATTTAGTGCATCATGCATTTTGTTGAGCTAATGTGTTGATGTAGCATTCAAGATCAATCAAGCATATTCAAGGCATTATTTCACATCAATTTCATCATCAAGATCTACATTCATGGAGGCCACTTCATACTAGTTTGCAAATTCATCCAAGGTTCAATTAAGGTGTGATGAGTTGTGACATTGTATTTGTTCATTCATCATTCCTTTCATGCATTGTTTCATTTCAAGGTTTAATTACCAAAATGGGTTTTGACCAAGGAAAACCCATATTCCCTAACAAACAACATTTTTTCTCCCTTGATGTGTGATTGCAGGTTTTAGGTTGAAGATCTTTTAGAGAGAAAAATTACAAAAGTTGTCAAAGTTGCTAAGAAAGTTGCTGGTAGAGCTCCTATTTTTTTGGAAAATTTGAGCTTGTTATGTGCCCTATAATAGTCTATTGCATTCGTGCCCAAGGGTAGGGTTTAGGGTTTTAGCTCTTTAACCTTTCTCTCAAATTTCTTAAGTTTTAAACCTTGGTGTTTTATTTTCTCGTTTAACTATTTCACCCAATCACTGATTGCCTAAGTTGCAACTTAAAGCCCTCAGAAGCATACCTTTACCAACCCCTCTGCTTAGGTTTGTTAGTCACCCCATGCTCTTTATCGATTTAAATTTTCCCAAAGTCGGGTAAAGTATTTCATGGCAAAAGACTTATGTTTTAAGTCAATTTTTGTGAGGGTCAAAATCTCGTTAGCCTAGTTGTGGCCCCATTTTATGACTAACTTTATTTGCATGTGCATAAATCCCACCTACCGGATCTAGAGATCACATCCTGTCCATTAATCCCACACCTCACAGGATTAAAATAATGGTTCTTAAAATGTTGCGAGGTCTACGATTGCTTGATGCCTTTCTTTATTGAGGTGGGCCTATTCTACTTTCCAAATCCTGATGCTCAATGGCTCAAAGATTGACAGTTGATGTGCAACACCAAGATAAAATCTTAATCATCTATCGCATACCTTGAAAGATTAAAATAATGCTTGCTAGAGACTTGCGAGGTCTGTGATTCGATGACATGTGGATTGTTTCATCCACTTGGGGGAAGAAGTGGAGCTCATAGGGAGGAATGATGTGGCCTCCAGCCAACATGTTTTTATTGGCTGGAAAGTTGGTGAATGATGGCAATAGAAATTCAAATCATGTTGACTCAATCTGAGTCATTCAATGCACCACCTCAGAGGAAGATCAATGGCTACTCTTCAAAATCAAAGACATGGATATTAGAGCCATTTTTCTTCACACAAGCAAGCAGTAATGGTGGACAAGACACACACAACCACCATAATTTGGTCGTAAAGGAGCATACAAATTGATTTTCTCACACAATTGAATATTTTAAGTGAATGCAGAGCATCTGAGAGATCGATTAAAGTTTTTCAAACTACAGTGTGATCAAATTAGGGTTTCCTACAAACACAAAAAGTCGTAAGTATAGTTAAAGCTATATCCTATGCTTTGTTTGAACAATCTTGATTAGGGAAAGTTCTGACTGGTTTCTCTTCCAATTGGATTGACTTGCATGCTTTATTTGCTTTATTGTGTTTTAAAATTGTGCGTAAATTATAATTTTCTATCAAGCTTGTTCAAATTTGCATCTTCTGGTTATACCCTAGGTTTTAGTTGAAGGAATTTGGTTTTGAGCCTCTCTGTGTCGAAACCCTAGTTTATTTTAAACCCACCTAGTTATCCATGGCTCCCAAGGCACAAAGGTCTAGTTCTGAAACCACAACTAGGTTGCTCTCTCAGGACATTGTCGATCAACTCAAACTCTTGACTAAGAAGAAGGATGAGGGAGTAGTAAGATACTATGGCCCTAGGATTTATGAAGGGTTACTAGATAAACAAAATTGTATCAATGATGTTGAATTTCCTTTTACTGGATGGAAAATGTTCAAGAATTGGTTTAGGAACAAGAACTGTGTAGTCCCCACCTACAATACTTGGAGATTAGACATGGTGAAAATGGTGGTCCCAAATATGTATATGGATGTGGACTTGTTGAGGGGCATTGCAACAAGATATGACCTTTCTAGAATAGTTAGGGCATATGATGGTGTTGAGATGGTCAAGATAACCAAGGAAGAGATTGCAAAAATCTATAAATCGGATGACTGGAATCAAGACATGGTCCCTATTGACCTTGATTCCTTTAGGAAGGAATACAAGAATACCAAGGTTTTGTTCAGAAAAAAAATGTTGCCAATGCAGACTACTACAATAAGGTATGGAAAGAATAGAAAACATATAAAGATTGCAAAATATGAGAAAGAACCTTTTCCTATGATGTACTTTGCCAACTATTTCAAGAAGACTGTCTTCTCTTTGTGCCAAATTATTGTCTTCGATCCACCAGATACCATACCAAGGGAATATATGTACATGGCAACAAATATTCAACATGCAACTTTCAATGTAGTTTATGATTATGCTACCTATCTAGCAGAGCATATGCATAAGGGCTTGATTTCTCTTCAAGGAGGGAAGAAATGGGTCAAATTTTGGTGGTACTCACTTCTGATGCACATGTTTTTATATAAGGGAGAGAGGAACTTTAGCAAAGATATTCCATTGGAGAAGACAACAGGTGATCTTGAGCTACCTATCTAGTGTTGGACCCACATTCTAGACAAGGATGACTAAAAATTTGATTCTATTGTCTTCCACATTTTTTTTGCCTCCAAATTGAGGAGATCCTTGATTCTTGATCCACCAAGGATCCCAAAATAAATCTATGATTTCTTAAGGCCCATGGAGAGGAGGCCAAAATTGAAGATAACTCATAATTGGGGAGACATTATCCCCTATTCAGATACAACTATATTTAGGGTATATGGGACAAATTTTTATCCTTTTTTGTTACCAAGGGATGTAGTGTTGAGGATTGGGTTCATAGAAATAATGAGGCAACTCAAAGGTGCACAAATGGTACATTTACGATAAGAGAAAAAGAAGGGTTCATTATTCCCAGAGTGGACAATATTTGCATATTTTGTGATGGTTAAGGGAGGATGGAGGGCCTTTGATAAGATCCTAGGACCCTACAAATTGAGAAAAACACGCACTAGAAACCATGACCCCGAGGGTTTCATTGTTGTAGTAAAGGAAAGAATTAGATTGGGTACATTTTTTCATAACTTCTACTACCATAACGATGCTATCAGGAACATCATGGAATTTCCAAAGCAAGAGGAAAGGAAATAAAAGTATCTTGATTTCAATAAAATGATGGATCAAGCTATAAAGACAAATCCCAAGTATGACCCAATGCCCAAAATTGAGGGTGAATTCAATAGAATTATGTACTTTCTTGAAAACTTTGAGAACATGGTGGGTGTCTTGAGGGAAAAGCGTGCAATGACAGAAAAGGGGAAATCAAAGGTGGTTGAATAGGATCCCACAATAGTATTTGAGGAGAGACCGTCATAGGTCAGCTACAACCAGTTGTTAGAATTTATTCTAGGAGGAAGGAGAAAGTAAAGAAACAACAAACTTTTTTAACCCTTGCCACATCAAGAGGATCAAAGGCAACTTCTCCTAGGAAATTAGTTCCTAGAAAACCTTCACCTATTATAGTTGATATTGATTCTCCTCCTAGATCTATTCTCTTCCATTAGAGCAGCCACAAATTAAAAGACAAAGGTTTGAGGTGAGTGGGGTAGCTGAGTACCCTGATACTGATGAAGATGATAGTTTGATAACACCTAATGATATGCAGTAGGTGATGCCTTCTCCAACAAGAGAAGTCACATCAAGCTCTGGAGGAAGCATCCTAAGATTAGGGAAGGTAGAACTAAGTGGCTTGAGTAATATTAATGACATGAGACAAGAGGCTTGCAGGCAATTTATGGAGGATGAATCATTTGTTGAAACAACAACATTCAAATATTTTGTATGGAGAGAGAAAGCTTTAGAGTATGCAGAGAAGGTTGCCAATGAGAGAAGCTTACATCCTAAATTACCTACTCAAGAGCACCATCCAAGAAAATGTGAGGAAGGAAATGAGGAAGCAATTTCAAAATATCACAGCTGAGGAAGGAAGGGCACCTGTGCAACAAAGTGGTGTTTTACTAAATTGCCTAAATGGGATATAGCCGATGCAGTTGTACTTGACACTATAAGGGGGGCTGAAAAGCCTCTATTCCAAATTGAAGAAGAGGCCACATTGGCACTTAAAGGGTTGAATTTCAGTCAAGAGTGGGATGCTCTGGCTATATGGTCATTGTCTCTTAGTTCAAGGAAGCCCAAAGTTGTAGAACCAAGTGATTTTAGCGGGAAATTAGTTATAAAGAGAGTGGAAGACACCCCAACATTGGAGGAAATTGACTTGACAATAAATGTTGCTAAGTTCACAAAAGAAATAGTGGAAAACCTCACCACTAACATGGACATGTATAGAAGAAAATATAATGAACTTGTGGAAAAATATAATAAGAGTTGGCAAAGGGTTGTTGAACTGGAAACTAAAGTAGCATTTTGGAAGCAACAAGTGCAAACATTGAGAAATAAAGGTCTAGCCAATTCAAGTCATACCACACCTACCCCTCCTCCTCCACTAGAATAACTTAATGGAAATGAGTACAAGGTCAGTATAACTTAATGTTAATTGGGTATGATTTTATTTGTTCAAGACCAATTTAGATTCATTTTATGCTCACACTACTTTTATTTACATTTATGTTTTTCTAATATCTATTTTCCTTTACATTCATATTCTTCTATACATATTGTGTTTACAATAATTTTTTTCTTAATTTAATCTAGGGGAGAGGACCCAGTTTCGCCTTCAGCTAGGTCGAGAACTGGGGTCTAGCTAGGTCCACTGGGAGGGAGACTCAATGATAACTATCAATGCAATATGGAAGGGCTCCACCCCTAACTAGAAACTTAACCATCTTATGCAGAAAATAAAAGGATTATCAAATGAGATTGCAACCTTCAAAGTTAGTCACATCTACAGGGAAGGAAACACTAGAGCAGATGAGTTGGAAAAATTGGCCACTCAAAACTGACAGGTAGGACAATTATGTGGTCAGGCATTCGGAAAGTTTCTGGCATTGGCCTATGCAGCAGTGGTGATGAAATAGCACATGGAAATAAAGGTTGTCTCTTCACATAATTCTTTACAAGATAGGGGTCAATATCAAGAACTCATAATAAAAGATTAAATCAAGGCAAGAAGATTTCCTTGCAAAAAGCCGGAGGACACATTAATAATCATCCTTGGGGATGTGTACCATCAATGAGAGAAGTGAAAGCTTGACACGCATGAAGGCACCATTCAGTACATTAGACTTCATGAGCTAATATGGCCTTTGTTTACAAAGAACATAGGTTTTTTTATTTTGGCAGAACCGCATCTCAAGAAAGCCAAAGATAGTTCAACATTTGAAAGGTGAGGTGTGAGTTGAGAGGAATGGAGATGCCACTGGCACTAGACATGGATAGGCAGGTGCAGGCTTTCAGAGGGGAGATAACAGACAAGCGGCTCCAAGGATTGTTGCAATCCTCTCATCCTCTCATTCTCTAGGCAACTAAGAAGGAGCTTGGGATAGATTTCCTGAAAGGCTACCATAGAGCCAGAGGAAACACAGAAATCCCAAAAAATATTTCTTGCGGTCCTCCTGCACATGGGAGTTTAAAAAAAAAAAGCAAAAAACTGACCCATATGGTCTTTGTGCATGCTTGACTGGGTGACATAGACACAACACTGGAAAATGTGGATGACAATAGGAAAATTCCTATGCCGCATAATTACTACATGCTACACATGAGAAGCTGAGAGGTGATGAAGTTCCCCTTGATTCGCACTATTGACCCAAAGGGCTTTGAGAAATTATGGGATGAGAGGGACAAAAATATCTTTTTTCTCCTCAGGGCAACGAATTTGACCACCAATCTTCCTCGTGGCTGGGTGATGAGGTACATTGCGAATGAGGGTCTGGATGAGGAGATAGTTGCAGGTGACGATGATGACTGGGACCTAGGAGAAGGAGAAGAATGGCTAGCTGATGATCAATGAGCCTAGAGGAAAAGGCCAAAATCCCAATGCATAAGAAGTGTGGTGCAGATTTCCTGGTGATTGCTAGCTATGAGGTGTATATGAAAAGGTTTGAGTCTAAGGATGGTGATACCTGAGCAGTACCTGGTTGGAATGGTTCACTAGTCTATAGATGTGGTATTTTGAAAGAACAGTTCCTTTTTGAAATAGTAATAGCATATGGTTTTTTGGAGTCAGTCTTAAGTGTGGTATATGTAATTATAGGTCTCTAGTTTTTTCTATCTTGGAGTAGGTAGTATCTCTGGGTTGGCCACTCCTACAGAAAAAGGCCTCCTAGAAATTTTGGTTGTAATGCATGGTTTGGGTAGGTAGGCGCTTTGGGTTGGTCATTATTACATAAAAGGCCTCCCAATAATTTTGGGATGAAACTCATGTAGTCTCTTTCAAAATCAATACATTTGAACATTTGAGTCTTTTTGATGAAAACATCATTACAAAAAAAAAACTATCTACAGTATTCTTTTTTCCTATTCACCTCTCTCCTTTTGATATAAAAAAGTGGATAGTTATACATCAAATATCGCCCAGAGTCACCCCGATAATTATTTCAATCCATTTGTATCTTCATTGGAAAGAGATCATGTATCGCTAGGATATTCTACAGTTTCCCCGATGTGGTGAGTCTCCCCAATGATTATTCTTTTGATCTCAAGTATGTCACCAAGACTCCTGCCGGTGTAATCGGTATGACATAGTGGGTCGGGTAGACATTCAGAACTTACTCCAATGGTATATGTCTTGTCGATATGCTTCCCTTCTGCTTCATTGATGAGACAAGATGAGTATCTCACTAATGAAACTTCATCATTGAGACCACAGGCTAGTCCTTGATATATCTTCTCAGGAAAATTTCATCGCTATAATAGTCTTGATCTTTCACCTATATGCCTACATTTGAATGAATAGTTTTTTTTATAAAAAATTGCACTGTTCTGTCAAAATTTTAATGACTACAACCGAGGAACCTCCAAAAGCATTTGACGAATTTGCAATACGTCTGATGAAACTTTTGTTGTAATGACTTGCCTATTTTGTCACAATTTTGAGAAACTTATGTTGTTATTTCGCTCTCAAGTATGTCACCAAGACTCCTACCAATGTAATCTTATTGGCATGACAAAGTGGGTTAGGTAGACATTCAGAACTTACTCCGATGGTATATGTCTTGCCGATATGCTTCCCTCGTGCTTCATCGATGAGACAAGATGAGTATCTCACTGATGAAACTTCATCACTAAGACCATAGGCCAGTCCTCCCAACATATCTTCTCAAGAAATTTTGATCGTTGTAATAGTCTGGATCTTTCACTGATATTTGCAATACATCCAATGAAACTTTCGTCGTAATGACTTACCTATTGTGTCGCCATGTCACAAACTTTTGTTGTTGTTCTGACGCTTTGGCAAAGGCATGCCACTTGTGTTTTGTCTATTGTTCATTGTTAGAGTGAAGAAATTTTCATCGATATGTCAACAAACACAAGATCCCTTTTTTTGTGGCGGCAAGTGACAAAGTTGCGTTGTGATCTCGACTGTTTAAAGCTAGTCGAGAAAATGACATAAATTTGGCGACGAAAATTATTTCAGTGATTCATCGGTATTTTGACAATAGGTTGTCGATATTTCAACAAAATTTCATTAGAAATTAGATTCAAATATAGTAGTGACAGGTGCAAGGCCAGGGACAGGTGCAGGGTCAAGTTGCTACGTTGACTGCTTTGAGACGACAGGTAGAGCAGGTAGAGGCTATTATCGAGAGACTACAACAGGTTGTGACAGCTACTAGGACATTAGATTATTTTAGGGAGATACGCCACACTTCTCAGGAGGTTGAGTTCTATAGAGGTTGGTATCATGAGTTGGTCCCTCCAGAGTGGCAGGAGAGCTTTGCTTAGTCTCGGTCTTGAAAGTCACGGTCTCAGATAGTTAGTGTGGGTGTTACACTATCGTTTCCTAGAGATCAAAGAGATCCTGGTGTGGGTCCATCAGGTGCAGGGGGAGATACCAGTCCAGGGATGCCAACACCGTCTGGGGGGAGCACTACATAGCTTCGACACTTGATGTTTTTATTGTGATTTGGACATGTATACATTAATACTTGATGCGTTACTACCATTTTTGATGATGTATCTCTTCATATTCTGATATCCTCGTACACTTGACATTATTTGGAGATATATATGCAATGATGATGATGATTGACCTATGTGCTTATGTGTTGATCATGATGGATGCATTTAATTTCCTATTATGTATTCTATGTGATGTTTTATATGATGGTGATATGATATGTCATGGATGCAACATGTGTTATGATCCTATTATGCTTTTATGATATCCATATGCCCTAACTCCTTTTTTATCAAAGAAAAAGGAGAAAATTTACCTTCTCAAAATTTTTATATGGAGTAATATCATGAATGATTTGAGGTAATTTCCTATAGAAAAACCTAAAACATAACCTCCCTTTGAAACACTTTTGTATAAGTTGGTCAAAAATGAAAGGAAGCTAAGGTAGCGAAGCAACTTCCTACACTAATCTTGAGAGGAGGATAATGCAAATTTTTTATAGATCTTTAATAGTTACAAAAACTTAAATAGAAATAATCATAAATATCACGCATACCATAATGTAGTGATTTATGTAGAGAAAAATATTTCGAGAGGAAAACCCCACACTCCAAAAGTCGCCCAATATATTATTTAGAAATCATAAAGATTACAATATACTGTAGAGCAAGCTTCTCACAAGAGTATCACCAACCAGGGATCCAAAGGCAACACGATGACTATCAGACTCTCAAAATACATCACAACTCCCAATCGTAATACAATTCCCTCATAAAATAGGGTTGCCTTCTAGGTCAATTCAATCCAACAAAATATTGACCATGAGATTAGAGACCTAATGATGAATGGTCTAGATCTACAATAATAAAATTTACATAAAATGTGGCTCTCGGGTACCCCCCTACACCCCCCCATGTTGATGTATCAACAATACCTTACGTGATTGCAAGGTTGAGACACATTTTACCAATAAATTTCCCACTTGTCAAACACCTTGCAACAACAATGAGAGGGTGTATAAACACCATCTCTTAATTTCTAGGGACCAAAATGCCCATAGTCTCTGAACACCATCTAAACTTCTTTGTGCTCACAAGCTTAGTTAAATAATTAGCAACATTCATCAAAGTCTCTACCTTAACAAGCTTCACCATACCATCTTTGAACATATCTGTAACAAAATGACATTGTGCATCAATGTGCTTGGTCCTGGCATGAAATGTCGGGTTCTTGGCTAGACATAATGTTCTCTGAATGTTGCAATAAATTTTCATTGCACTTTATTTTATTCTAATGTTTGAATGTAGTCTCTTAAGAAAAAATGCTTCTTTACTAAGCATGAGTAGATGCCATATACTCAGCTTCAATAGTGTATAAAGCAACCACATTTCATCACTTGCTCATCCAACTAATTGCGCCACAAAATAAAGTAAACACATAAGCACTAGTGGATCATCTAATATCAACATCACTTGCCCAATCTGGATCCACATAACCATGAATATCAAGGGAGATCTAATCTTCATTCATATTACTATGATAACACAAGGAATAATTTGAGGTACCATGCAAATACTTGAATACTCCTAGCCTTCTCCATCAATGTCCTATTCATTATTTTTGCAAGTCCATTTTTCTATGAACAATATGGAGTTGTCTTTTCTCTATGAATACCACAATCTTTACAAAATCTATGAAAAATCATTAGAGAAAAATTCACCACCATTATTAGTCCTCAAACATTTTATTTTCTTTCCAGTCTACAACTTAACCATTTCTTTAAATTCTTTAAATCGATTGAAAATTTTAGACTTACTCTATAGAAAATATACCCATGTACTTCTACTATAATCATCAATAAATGAAGCATAATATGTCGATTTACCAATTGAAGTAACATATATAGGACCAAACACATCATAATGAATAAGATCCAATATGCCAAAAGATTTATGAGAATTCAAGTAAAACTGAATGTAGTTTTTTTTTCCATAAATTCAATGCTCACAGAAATCAAATTTAAGATTACAATTAGATAACCCTTCAATGAGGCTTTTATTTTTCAAGTACCTTAGAACCTTTTCTCTAATGTGACCAAGTCTCTGGTGCCATAACATAGTTTTCTCTGCAGGTAACTTTGATTCAAAAGAAAGAGCACCCTTGGGTACCCAAAATTCATGACCATTTGTTGAAGATGAAACCCTCACCTCTTTCGTAGACTTTCTTTTCATAGAAGTACTATTGCACTCAACTATGCATGCATCAATCTTATACAATGTGCCATATATGACACCTCTATCAATCACCATAGCACCTCTAACCATCTTTCATCTTGCATCAAAAAATACTACCTACACACCTACATCTATTAGTTTCCTCATAGATAGAAAATTTTGTGTTAATCCAAGGATGTGTAAAACACCATTAATCCTTTTTATTCTACCAATAGGAAACCTGATTTTAACTTTACCATGACCAACAATATTTAAATAAAAATCATCACTCAAGTACACCTTACCTCCATCAAATTCTTTATATTCAGAAAACCAATCTCTATAAAAAAAGGTCATATAAAAAGATGCACCTGAGTCAATTAACCATGCATCATTACCTACATGAGTTGCCAAAGTTGCAATGAATGCATCACCATATTCCTTATCAGACTCAAAATTAGAATCAAATCTCTTATTTTTCTTCTTTTTTTCTTCTTTGCATTCCTTACGAATATGCCCAGGCTTATCGTAGTTCCAAGAAACAACTTTGAACTTTCCAAGAGATTTGGATCTCCCCTTGGACTTGGATTTATCATGCTTCTCATTTTTCTTACATTTTTCCTTAGGTATTCCACAAATATTTAGGGCCTTCTTGGCACTAATGGATACCTTCCTCTTCATCTCTTCAGAAATAAAAGAACCCACCACATCTTTAGTCTTCAATATAATAGAAGCATTCCCAATATCCATAACAAGAGAATCCCATGAATTAAGAAAAGAACAAAGAAAGATCTAACATTTCTCCTCATCCATTTTGACACCAACTAATGCCAATTGAGCCACCAACATATTGAATGCTTCTAGGTGGTCTATAATTCATCCACCCTCGCTTCCAAGTGGTCTATAATTCATCCACCCTCTTCCATTCTCAAGGAATACAATTCCTTCAATAAAATCTTGTTCTCTAAATATTTGGCTTGATACATCTCACCAAGCTTCTTCCATATTTTTTTGTAGAGGTCTCTTCATGGATATTGATTGAAACAAATTCTATCAAGCACAATCTGACCCTTGGCTATATGGTCCATAACATCAGATTGATTAGCTTGATTAGGATCTACATGCCTTGAAACATTCTCATCAACAACATCCCATAGATCTCGATCTATCAATAGATCCTCCATCTTTAGCTTCCACATTTCAAAATTATTTACCAAAAAGTTTTATCCACCTCTATTCTCCCTAATGAACTTTCCATCTTAAAATTCTTACAACAAGATCACATAGTATCTTCTACACAAGCTCCTACTCAAATCTGGATTAGTAAAAAAAAATCCAACAACCCACAACTGAAACCGAAGGTGATCAGGCTTTGATACCACTTGAAAGGAAGCTAAGGTAGTAGAAAAACTTCCTACACTAATCTTGAGAGGAGGATAATGAATTTTTTTATAGATCTTTATTAGTTACAAAAACTTGAACAAAAAAAAACATAAATATCATGCATACCACAATAAAATGTTTTACACGGGGAAAACCCTTTCAAGAGAAAAATCCTACACTCCAAAATCCACCCAATATATTATTTAGAAATCACAAATATTACAATATACTTGCAGAGAAGGCTTCTCACATGAGTATCACCGACCAAGGATCCAAAGGAAACACGACAACTATCAAACTCTCAAAATACATCACAACTCCCAGTTGTAATATGATGCCCTCATCAAATAGGGTTGCCTTCTAGGGCAAGTCAAGCCAACAAAATATCAATCATCGGATCTGAGACCTAATGATGAATGATCCAAATTTACAATTTAATAAAATATACATAAAATTTGGTTTTCGAGTACCCCCTTGCACCCCCCACGCTAATGTATCAACATTACTTTATGTAATTACAAGGTTGAGACACATTTTCCCAAAAAAAATTGAGTTGTGCATAGTTTTAAGTTGATTTTTAAGAAGAATTATGAGTTACAACAACAAGTATAGAGTCTTTTCATCATTGGTGCATTACCTCTTAGGTCCATTTTATCTAAATTTTAGCTTTCATGTCTCTTTTTTCTATCAAACCAACAAGCTTTTAAGAGGTTCATCTTCACCATAGGAAAACTACAACTTAAAGATGATCCCATGTTTCACAAGACAGTTGAGTTTCACACTTAGCTAAGGGTGTTATCCTTGTGACAACAGTTGATTTATCTATCCTAACATATAATATAAAATGATTTATGCTCAAGTAATTTTATTTTTCTTAATTATCCTAGGTTAAACATAGGGAAGGTTGTGTTCATTTACATTTTTTATTAAACATTTTTTATCCTACACAACTTAGTCTTTTTTCTAAGGTTTTTTAATCATATAAGTATTTTTAGATCTAAACATTCTTTTATCTCACAACCTATGTTTATGTTTGAACTACCTTAATTACATGTTCTTCATTGATACACCTTTCTTTCAAGGTTTGGTACTTATTTATACTTCATATTTATCACACAGGCTACCCACCCTTAAACTAACTTCAAGATTTGCATTTTCAACTTATTTTTAGATTTGAATTTACTCTATTTTTAATTCAAGATTTCTTTACAATTGTCATATGATTATTTATGCAAAGATATAATTGTGATATTAATCTTCCTTTAAGAAGGATTTCTTTCTTGAACCCTAATATAGTTTTCAAATTAGTTAAAAATAATTCATGTAAAGGTGGACATTGAGATAAACTTGGGTGAGCAGAAAGATTATTATCATGTTAGATACATGCATCCCAACAAGCCATTCATATCATATATGAATTTTTTTGTTAAATGTATTACAAAAAGCTAAATCAAGGATAAGTGCACCAAGATGGTTCCCAAAAAGAGGGCTTAAGTGGCCACTTTTTTTTCTGAAATCAGGAAATGCTAACCTTGGACGTGAAATTGAGGATAGTTACACTCAAAATTTTGAGATGGAACAAAAACAAGGATCGAAGTGCTCTGAGTCTACTTTCTAAACTACTAATTTATTTTGAAAATGG